>JAFNEN010000168.1:0-145000 GCA_019343175.1 Oedothorax gibbosus
ATTAGCAATATCATACCTTTAATTTTTTAATTTAGAAAGACTATTTTATCGTAAAACGAGCTTAAAAAGTAGCGACCAATTTGCAAACGTACTTCACTCGCTTAACACATTCGGACACGAAGTGCTTAGTTTGTGGTGGTGGGGTGGAGAGGGGAAGCGCTCAAACCGAGAATAAGTCATAACACCAGGTGCCCCGAACTATATTGTTTATATTTATAAAGGATTCGCAGCTGAATGCTTCATTTCATTTTTTGACTTTTTGCCAGCGAAATCGTGATTCTGCCACACTGTGCGACACGAGCGCCTTTGTCTAGTATAGTTTGATTTATCGTCGCACTAGAGCTACACGAGGGCTATTGGCGACGTGCGTCATATTTTAAAACCACAGTCAAGTGACAAGCAACACCTGAGTGGATACCCAACGCAACCGTTAAGGGCGACATTGTACGCAACGCAGCATTAGGACTTTGAAGGATATTTAACGTGCACTCTCTCTAAACGGGGTATTATTAGTCGTACATTTTTGGCTGCACAGCCGTTTATAGGTCAGCAGTTATTTTGGCGATGCCCGGACCCGAACCTGGGACCATCTGCATTATAGGCGAACGCCTAACGACTGCGCGAGGCCTTTGTAATTCAAGGTATTCATTCTTTCCTTGTTCATTCTTTCTACTTGTAAAAGCCATTCTAAAGACTTATTCGTGTTGGAGGAAAAATCCCTCTAAAAGTAACTGGGGTGCCCAAATACACTTCGATATATGCAATTCTACCATATATTTTTTATTTTATGTCCCTTGGACACAACTCAAGGAAAAATATTTCGCTTTCATTTTTTCGTATTATACCAATAGACTGGTCTTTAAATAATTATAAAAAGGTATTTTTAAACAAAGAAACTAAAAAAAAATTAGGACACAAAGCAATGCAGAAAATTCCTCACAGTCCCTTGTCTCCCGAATGTCAAATCTTTAGTTTAGTGCTCAAGCTAACATTTTTTAGCTAAAAATTACATTCATTTGAATTTAAAATTAAACTAATACCATATATTAACAAATTCCCTTAGGAACCTTTCATTTTATCTCAACTCTCCAAAACTCTTCGTACTAACTTAGTAAATACTTCCCAGAGAGATTAAAAAATTGCGAGGCCAAAGGAATTGCTTAAAAACAATATGCAATTGAGGCATTTTTTGGTTTAAAAAATATTTTAACAGGAAATTTTAGGGACCATGTTACACAATTCTAAAGAAAAACTAATAGTCAGACAACTTTATTTGTAAATTGCAAAAGAAACTAATTTATTACTCACAAAGGAAAAGTTGCTACAAAAGTAAGTTATGTTAACGGTTAGTTATCTTTTTAGAGTTGAACAAATATTTCAAGCACAAACTAGTGGGATAAACAGAAATAACATTTTCAATTCTCCCAAATCCACCACCCCCTCTTATAGCTCCCAAATTGCCACTTCTCAATATGCTTTACTTTTTAACGATGCCTCACAATCCATGCCCATCACGTTTCATTGGATGCAGATTTAAAATGTTTTCTACAGCAGAAATTAATTCCCGCGTTTTTAAAGTATCCGTGTGATCGCAACCCAATACCTCTTCCTGGACTTCTAACAATTCTGTATAAATCTGTATGGCATTTTCATATTTATCTTCGTTTTGGAATCTAACGCCCATGGCATGACCAAGATAAGTAGCAACCTCAATATGTTTTTTCGCCAAGTCGAAAGCAGTTTTGCCGTCATTGTCACGGATATTAATATTAGCTCCTAATGACATGCACCATTTGGCACCATCCAAGCTCCCGATGTCTGCTGCTTCATGAAGCGGAGTCTTCCCCTCATGATTTGGCACATCAACATCTTTTCCCCAGTCATAAGGAACTACTGGTTTCTTCATCAGAACGTCCAGTTTTTAAATAATATAGTCTGGACTGCAGATAAGTAATCACGAGTTTTTTGACGTTTCCGAGTGATCGCTTCCCTATTTCTCTTCCTGAATATTTAACAATTCTTTATAAATCTCTAAGGCATCTTCATATTTGTCTTCTTTTTGAAAATCCTCACCCATCTTACGACCAATGTAAGAAGCAACCTCAATATGTTTTTTTCCCAAGTCGAATGCAGTCTTGCCATCATTGTCACGAATAGTCAGGTTTGCTCCCATTGATACGAAGGCTTTGACGTTTTCCAAGTCCCCCTTGTCTGCAGAGATATGAAGTGGAGTCTTCCCCTTATGATTTTTCACATTTATGTCTTTTGCCCAGTCGTAAGGAACATGCGGTTTTTCATCAGAACGTCCCGTTTTAAATAATATAGTCTGGACTGCAGATAAGTAATGACGAGTTTTTGACGTTTCCGAGTGATCGCTACCCAATTTCTCTTCCTGAATTGTTAACAACTCCTTATAAACTTTTAAGGCATCTTCATATTTTTCATCAGTTATATATTTCTCACCCATGACATGTCCAAGATAAGATGCTACTTCAATGTGTTTCTTCCCCAAGTCGAAAGCCGTATTACCTTCATTGTCAAGAATATTGAAATTAGCTCCTGATGATGTCAACAATTTGACAACATTCAGTTGTCCCGTATCAGCAGCTCCATGAAGTGGCGTTTTCCCAGCATGGTTTTGTGTATCCATAATAACGAACAGCAATTTCGTAACACGCAATATGTGACAGCCAAATTATTTAGTTTAAAGTTCTAATTACGACTGATGAAAGCAAGATATTGACAGTGTCTTACTTTATCTGGTACGAGCAAAGGTCTGGTCTAGCAAAGCTTTATAAAGCAAGCTTTTGTGTATGGAGTTTAGTTGGTGAATTACTGCTTCGCCAGAGTCTTGCTTATTTTAATCATCATCCTGAAAAATTTTCAAAAATAGGTTGAGTTGAAAATTGTCGTACTAGAGTTACACGGGCTATTGGCGATGGACGTCATAATAATAGTTGAGTGACCAGGCGACACCTGAGTGGACACCCAACGCAACTTTTCAGTGCCACATCGCACGCGCGGCATCGAGACTTTGGAGAATATATATAGCGCGCACTTCCTGTACACGGCATTATTCATTTGTGTTTTGTCCTACTCCTTATATCCCTTGAAAAATCATGTTGAATCTACACGTTCAGGCTTTTAACGTTAGTTATATAGGACGGTTTGACGCTCCGGCATCAGTGCGTCGGCACCCATAAAGGATTCGATTGGGCATTATTCGTCGAACTGTCT
The DNA here is from genome assembly GCA_019343175.1 of Oedothorax gibbosus. Taxonomy (NCBI): domain Eukaryota; kingdom Metazoa; phylum Arthropoda; class Arachnida; order Araneae; family Linyphiidae; genus Oedothorax; species Oedothorax gibbosus. Next base: position 3,238 of record JAFNEN010000168.1, read on the forward strand.
GGCTGCACACACCGCTTATAGGTCAGAAATTGCTTTGGCAATGCATGGGCACCAATATGATACCTTTCGCTATCGAGTATAGAGCGGAGTCCAATCAGGATACGGGCGCGCTGTTATGTGACTTTAATGTAAACCGATATTCTTTTGCTAGAAAGAAGCGTTGCGAGGCAAAATACCAGCTACACAGACTCAATCATCAATCAAAAAAGCGTTCAGCAAGTTTTTTGGTGCTCTCGTGGCGTGTTTGTTTACTTTGAAAAACCGTCTCCAAGTTTCGTGAGGCTTTTTTCAAAGAGTTCTATAGTAGGGTAGAGACTGAATCTTTCCACAGCAAGATGGACCAACACGGAGACAATATAGGGTGGCATGTGGGAACGATGGCCGAGTGGTTTGGATCGCAGGCCATAACGCTAGCAGTCCGCGCACTGTAACGGGTGCGGGTTCGATTCCCGCCTTTGCCCTGGGTGTACTTCTTTTCTCGTTATCAAAATTATAAATTAACTAGCACTTTTGCCACTCTATTCGGGCTCCGTAGTGAGCCATGGCTGCCGATGGCAGCTAAAGGGGGTATCACACGAGCGTTTTCCTCCAACCCAACTCTCAACGCAACTTTCTCCCCCCAATTTAGGCCCCCACAAAGTTGTTAAAGGGTTGCCAGAGTATGAGAAGATTTCTCTTTTCCGACTGTCATAACTAAAACGATATCTCTACAGTAGGCGACAATTTATTAAAAATCGGACCTCTGGATTGATTTGAGTTTTATTTTATCGCATGCTTAGGATTTCTCTTATAATTATTAATTTTTCTTTCACCTTATTTTGTAATAAAACAAATAAACACTGAGAGATATAAGTTAAAAAGTTTTATTTTCCCAACTATAAATTGTTAAATTGCGTTGAGAGATATTTTGAAGGCTATAAAATTATTGGATTTTTGCTTAAAATTTCAAATATTTTTTTTTACAAATTTTAAATTAAAGCTGATATACAGTATAGCTTTCACATTTAGAACAAAAGGGGCAATTTTACCCATCTACTTTACATATTATAGCAAATGATATATAAAATTATTGAATTAACGTAAGAAAGTCCTTAAAAAGTAGCTTTTTTCTTACAATTAAAGTTGAACTAAAAGCTGTGCTAAGGATTTTTTTCTAAGATATATAAATAAATCTTGTGTGGAATTAACCCTAAGTAACAATTTCCGTTTAAAAAAAAACTCAACTTTTCAACATTTTTTATCGAAAAAATAAGAAGATATGTCAAATCAAAGAGTTTTATTTCCTCTTTGTGTCAAATAGCTTATTATACTTCAGATTGAAAATCAAAATATCGTGCATGTAAAATAAATAAACAACAGCTTGGCAATTTGGCGCAATATGACCTGAAGATTTGGCTTCAACCAAAACAGAGCCGTGACGTCAGTGTAGCGACAGTCACCGATTCACCTGATTGGTTGTTGGGACCAAGTTGATCAACTCCGTCGCGATGAAATGACAGAGTTGGAGAAAATTTCTCCAACGCCTACGTCATAGCACGTGACAATTTCCGCCAATCATGGTCGGAACAGAGGTTGCGTTGAGAGTTGGGTTGGGGAAAAGTTGCTCGTGTGATATACCCTTAAGTACGAGACGTTCCTCGACCCTACTATAGAACTCTTTGGGGGGGGGGGTTGTGTGTGGTGTCGAGCCTTGGCTTGGTAAGGTCTTTTTTCTTTCTTTGTTTTGTTATCTAGTCCAAGGTTGGGCTGGTTTTTGCTGTTTTCTTTTTATGTGACTCTTTTTGAGCAGTTGGTTTGATCGCAGCTCACAGCCCATTACGCTAACAGACTAACAGTCTGCGCACAGAACCGGGTGCGGGTTCGATTACCACCTTAGCCCTGGGTGCACTTCTCCATCTGTGTCAGTAAAAATTCTGTCTGTGTCCGTAGGTTGTAGGTTGGTGTATAGTAGGTTGGTTTTCCGATTTGTGTGCTTGATCAGGGACCCGCTTATAAACCTCCTTCAAGTAAGACAGACACAGACAGCATTTTTACTGACTCAGAGAGAGAAAGAACACCCAGGGCAAAGGTGAGAATCGAACCCGTCTGTGTCTGTCTTACTTGACGAAGGTTTATAAGCGAGTCTCTGATCAATTAATATACCCATGATGTGCCCTTAGGGAAAGTAAAAAAGGAACAGGATACCCTCAAGTCAATCTAAGAATCATTCTATCTCTTCTTTGGCGCGTATTTAGGGCAATCTTTGTCTGCTTCACTTTATCACTCGCTACTACATGTTCTTCATCAGTTTGATTGCACATTGCACGTATGTTTTGTGTGATTGCTGGTTGAACCGTGCGCAATCCGTATTTTGTTATACACTAGCAGGAAGAAAAAAGAAAAATACAATAAAATCACAAACTTTATACCAACATGGGAGACAAATGTATCACTTATTGTAATAAACAAGATCTTTAAAATTACTTTTTTAATAAACATTTATGTGCAAAATTCTTCTGTAATAATTTATTAAATACTAAATCCAATGATGATTCTTATTTTACAATACATCATTGAATTATGAAAATAATAAAATATGAAACTGCATAATGCTACATTACATAAAACAAATATAAAGAGATAAAAACAAATCAATACATTTAAGAAAATTTTATAGGTCCCATGGATTTGTAACCTGGGTCTAAAACTACAACATTTGAAGTGTATACTTACAACTGTGTCTCCAAGTTATTGACTCATGGCTAATAGAATAATTGACATTGAAATTTGACCTCTTTTTGAAAATTATCAACTTTGAGACCCTTTTATTCCAAAAGCCAAAGGGTCCTCCATGGTGTTTTATATTTTTCTAAGTACTCCCTCAGAGTACTCTCTTAGTGTGTGCAATTATTTCTGTGGATCACTTATAGCTTAAGCAGATAATTAGGCAGAAACAAGACAAAAATCAACGAAAATGACCTTTTTCGAAGGAGCTTGACCTTCAGAGCCATGAGTGACCCACCCCAGACTAATTCTGTTAACATATACCTAGTATCAAGTAGGGTGACCCTGGGTAATTATATATATTATTCATGGACACGAAAAATTGGGGTAATTATTGGACAGGGCCCAAAAATCATAATGCATCATAATTTATTACGCATAACAAACCGAAATTTATTTTTTGCATATCCAGCAATGTGACAAATTATTGGGAATAGATTAAAAAAAAAAAGTACTTTTTCTCAACAAATATATTAATAACCCAGAGCGCTTGAAAAAAAATTGTTTAAACTTTTGTTCAATCAATGCCAAATTAGGTATAATTTTGTTTTCTTTTACATGATCTTGAATTTTGTAATGCTTAGTATTAGAAATGCCTATGAAGGTGGTTTGTGGGCAGTTCTAACATAATTTTTTAATTTCAATTACAAAAAACTTGTGAGATTTATTTTTTCTAAGTCACTTTAAATATGTGTAAAAATGCTTATAAGGGTTCTCTAGAATTACGAAAAAAGTTCAGCAAAGCTCATTTGTAAAAAAATATAATAATAAGGGATGGCAGTTTAAAAAAATAAAAAAATGATGCCAAAGAAACCGGTCTAAACCGGCCTTACGAAAATAACTATTTTTCAATGAAACCGAAATCACAAAAAAACGGTTAGTCTTAAAACTGGTTTCGGTTTTCCATCCCTAGATCATCGCGACGGTAAGGAACGGACGGTAAAGAAATTTACGATGTTTTCCGGTCTCTTTTGTGTTGAAACTAACTCCAGTTTAATAAAAATTGATTTTTTTTACTCTTTATACTCTACTTAAACATATTTATAGAAAAAATTTCAATTATCAAGCAAAAATTAACCTTAACCCAGGGAGACTGTAAGGAAAGCAATAAAGCCACGCAGCTCATTTTGCTTAATTTTTTTCAAAAAACTTTTTCGGCTTATTGGTAAAGTAAAGCAAAAAAATGCGGCTACTAACTGAAATGTGAGTTTTTAGTAATACAGTTTTCATGATTGAAAAATCACTGTAGCTCCATCCAGTGCCTCTCTTCACCACTGTAGCAATGAGGTCAGTAAATGTACCAAAACCCAGGGAAAAAGTTAGGAGAAGAGAGATACACACATTATAAATATTAAAAGCCAAACTTTTATGGAAGGAATTTGTTAAGATATAGTATTAGTTCAATTTAAAATCCAAATGAATGTAATTTTTAGCTCAAAAATGTGTTAGTTTGAGCACTAAACTAAAAATTTGACATTCGGGACATGGGACGGTAAGGAATTTTCTGTATTGTTTTGTGACCTAAACAATTTTTGGAGTTTCTTTGCTTTAAAATTATGTTTTGCAATCATATAAGGACCAACCTATTAGTATAATAAGAACAAATTGAAAAGAAATATTTTTTTTCAAAAGTTATGTCCAAGGGACATAAATTAAAAAATTATGGTAGAATTGCCCTTGTGCTGAAAAACACCATTGTAGGATGAATAGTAACTTTATGACATGCGTGTTTAGTTACGGAGTAATTATTGGACAAACCGGGGAAATTGTTGGAAATGTTATGGGATAAGACAGACAGCACACACATCTCAATGTGCTTAAATTTACTTGGTAAAGTTTGTGTGATTAAGAAAAATTATCTACGAAATGTTTTTTGTAATTTTGTGATGTAATTTTTACTAGATTTCACTGTTATATATTTTTTTACAGAAACCATGTAGTGTTAAATAATTATCAAATACACAGTACTATAGTAGACACCATATCACACAATAGTACATAGAAAACAAGAGTTCTGGGCCAGTGGAGGATCAGAGGATCAGATCAACCACTGATAATGCCTATGACGTGTCCGGCCTATGACGTAATCGGAAATTTCTATGACGTACTCGTGGCGCCATCTATCGGTGGGAAATGAAGTAAAAATTTAAAGTACGCTCGTGGCGCTATCTACCGGTGAGGAAATAAATGATTTTAATGTAAAATAAAGTTTTACCGCGAAAAATAAATAAATTTTAGCGCGAAAAATATTAAAAAGTGAGTTTTTGACGATTCAAACCCCCGATCTCCAAAAGCGAACGTGGCTCAGTGACTTGTAGCGTGCTAGTCAACTGAGCCACGTCCGCTCGACAGTATGTGAAGAATTAACGTTTATTTGCAGTTTCTATAAGTGCTCATGGTGCCATCTAGTATAAAATATTTCATTGAATATTAGGCCTGTCTAAATGGTGAAACATACTCGAAATACTTTTGTGCGATATTTACTTAACAATTAAGATAATCAGTAATATCTGATTGACATTGAAATCATTGCTATTGCACATGTCTAAATGGAGACACTTAGTCTGAATACTTTAGATATATATATCTTAGATTTTAGTGAATGTGTATTTACTCAGCAATTAAGATAATCTCTAGAATCTCAGTCACGTAGGTGCCAAAGGTTTCGTATGCAAAACCGATGACATAATGACTATCATCCAATGAGCATAGATGTAGATGGCGTTGTTTTTCCTACCAACCAATGAAAAATGTAGATAGAGGGCGCTGTAACCTTTGACTTATCCTACTTTCTGAGCTTGAAAAAAATCATTCTCTCTCTATGTTAACTACTATGTGTAGAAATTTATATATCATCACTGTAGAGTGTATCAGATAATTCTAACCTAATACGATATTAATTTAATTTTCTATATTCATTTATAATTATATATATATATATATATATATATATATAATATATATATATATATATATATATATATATATATATATATATATATATATATATATATATATATATATATATATATATATATATATATATATTATATATATATATATATATATATATATATATATATATATATATATATATATATATATATATATATATATATATATATATATATATATATATATATACTTTAATTTTTTACTTTATTTCCCTACCGATAGATGGCGCTACGAGTACGTCATAGACATTTCCGATTACGTCACAGGCCGGACACGTCATAGGCATTATCAGTGGTTGATCTGATCCTCTGATCCTCCACTGGCCCAGAACTCTTGTTTTCTATCTACTCACAATTTATCCCTTTTAGCTAGTCTAAATACTGTGCAGAACAGATTTCAAATTACTACCCAATAATTACTCCAATTGGCGGGGTAATTTTTGGACAAATGTTTTTTTTTTCAACTTCTACAGAGGAAATAGTAAATTTCGACAATGGTACCCGACAGATCTATCTAATAGTCATTGTGAAAAAAATTACTGGTTAGAAAATAACATAAATGTGAGAGCTATGGTATAAGTTTGATTTTTGTCCAATAATTACCCCGTGTCACCCTATTATCCATATTTTAAAGTAATTCATGCGTCACTCATAGCTTTAGAAGTCGAAGGATGATATAATGTACACCATTGATCCGTGACCTCGAACTTTGACCTTCTTTGGCCATGGAAGATAACTTTGGCCAGTGCATTGGAAAAAGATTTATTTCTTAATTTCTCTTCATAAAATAATACCATCATATTTTTCTTTTTACATTTTTGGAAAGGTTGAAATATTGTCTTTCATTTCATGTAAAAAGAAAATTCTCATTCTAATTTTGGCAATGCCACATATGAAGTTTGTATTCTTACGAGCATTTAATGACAAAAATATATTTCTTATCCAACTTTTGTCTGGAACCCCAAAAATTGAAATTAGCAAAATAAAGCCCTTTATACTATTTTTTTTATTTATGGGGATCACTATTACGCCATTTGTTTTAATCTAAGGTGAATACTTTTTATACTATATTTAATTATTGGTCACTGGGAAACTTTTGCCGATAGATGCGATCACCTTTGGTCCAGGATGTAAGGATTTTTTTTTATGGAACTTTACACTTTCAAAAATATATGTAAATGCGTATTCTGTTTAACTATTTTTGAAGAAGTCTTCCTCTTATGATTACCCATTTTTTGAGATATTTTTTAAAAAAATAAACGATTTTAAACGTTAAAAAGATAAAGATAAAATGCAAGAAACGTACAACATTTTAAATAGCTAATGTCAAAATTCAAACATTTTTCAAATTTCTAGTTACGAATATATTATGGTTTTCCTTTTATAATAAAATGGTTTGCTTTTTATAGAGATAGTTTTTATTAAATCTTGCTTGTAAAAATAAGTTCATTTTCTTATATTAAAATTGAAGTTGACGTTTCTTCTTTTTAACAGCGATCAATCGTGTTATTCACAATGTAATGTCACTCTACTACTTGCATTCAAATGTTGAGCTATAAACCATTTTTAATGACTTTATAACTTATTATTTTATCATTTTGTATGTTTATAAATTTTAATATTACTATTTTATTTTGTAACACAGCTCATAAGGATGGTAAAATATATGTTTCTTATGGTAAAATATATATTTCATGATTTTCATGTTTGGACCAAAGTTACCATCCCGGATTCAATTTATAAAATTTAAGAAAATTGCTTGCAAATTATTTCTAAAAATTCAATACTTATATTGCATATTAATTTCAAAGTGTTTAAATGGTTTTTGTAGCTTAATTTTTTCTTCTCTTGTAAAAAATACTAGAATTTTGGTCTTTAGACCTAAGTTACCCTCATTGACATTAGTATAAAATCCGAAGTAACTCATCTCCACCTTGAGGATTCTTTTGGTAGACTCAGTGGCGGATTAATACAATTTTGTCGGAGGGGGCGGTCAGCAAAACCAGAAGGGGGGGGGGGGGATTTTCTTAAAACTGTTCATTTTTAGACGCCCTCATAAATTAGCTTTGGCGCCTCATCAATTTATATTATTAATTATTCTAGCAGTATCTATTTACCCGTAATTACATTAATTACTAGTTGTGGATGAATTTAAATACTAAATAAATTTAATTACGAGTTAAAAATTATTAATTACTAATTAGACTAATAACCTTACATTTATTTAATTTAGAACTAAATTTCAAATGTAAGCATTCTTTTTTTTAAATATACATAAGCTTACAAATTATTGACATTCTCACACTTCCTAGAACAAATTGAATTTTTGTCAACTAAAGATTGATAGAACACTTTCGCCGCCGATGATTTTTGTTCTCAATGGAATGGGTATATTAAAATATGCAATCTTTAGTAAACTGTTTAATTTGATCAATTCGCTTATGTTAGAAAGAGCTTTTTCATGACGTACTTTATTCTTCAATATATTGTCTTCTGGCTCCTGATCACAACTTATTTTCGTTTCTCACTCATTTCGTTACTGTCAAAATCACGCAAAGCAGTTGAATTAAAATTGCGAGCAGTCTCTTTTACAAGTGACGCTTTTTGACAAAAATCTGCACGTGATGTGCACCTGGCCGAACACATTTTAGCACACACCAAGTTTTCTATGATCATTCTTATTTTTTAATGCATTCGTTGTTCTTATAATGCATTCTTCGTTCTTAAAATGTATGTATCGTTTTTGAATGTGTTCAAAGGGATTCGTTGTTCTTGGAATACATTCTTCCAATAAGTTTTGAAACAAATAAATTTCATTTGTCTGCGTTTAGTTAAATTATTATTTTTGCAGGGGGGAAAGGGGGACAGGGGCCCTCGGATAATCCACCCGCGGATTATCGGGAGTTTACTGTATATCTTTAAAATGTACTACATCCAAAACTTATTCAAGAAAAAACGCGTTAACAAAATAAATTCATTTTAAATAATAGCTCAGGTAACTAAGCTCGTTTTTCTAATTCAATTATGTATTTTACATAGACAAAAAGCAGTATTACAAAAGTATTAGTAGTTTTAAGTCATAAAAATAGTATTAAGATCATACATGGATAAGTGCCGTGTGGTAACTCCACAATCAACATATGTAATCTCTGTACAGTACATGATAGACATTTTTTAAAAAGTTATAATGAAATTGAACAATAATATAATATTCAATAATTAAGTTTTGAAGTTTAAATGATTTATTTTATGTATTACAAATTAGGGTGTTTTTTACTAATAATGAAATTTAACAATTTCATATGTGCAGAATTTTCATTCATCAATTTCAAAATGCCCGTTGTATAAAAAATATGTATTGTGTTCAAAATGTATACACGAATATGGTTTTGGAGATTCTGAAAAGAAATTTAAGTTTTCCACTTTAAAAAATGCGTAGTTAAAACCAATCTGACGAAAAAAATACCATAACCAAATTATTATGTGGAATTTTTTTCTTATAATTATATACAAGCTCACATTTTTCGAAGTATCTAACCTCATATTCAAATTTAGGACCTTCGATAACATACATATAGACTTCTCAGAAAAAAATCAATTTTTACTAGAAGTTTTAATCGCATATTCGGATTTGCTATTTTTTGCACACAAATCGAATGAAGGGTCACGCGGATATATCCTTACATCAAATTTCCGCTCTTATATCATCTTTTGCCATTTTCCTTCCCATAATAAAAGATTTAGAAGACTTAACAATCTTTGTTTTAACCCTCTTTTGAATATAAGAAAGGAATAATTGGACATGGTCATGCATGGACTAAACCATTTTCCCGTTCTTTAAAAAGTATCAATATGTTCTTTAACCCAGTTTAAGCGTCTGAAGTATATTATATTATTATTACTTTTTAAAATCACCTTTATTTCGAAGAGTCGGACAAATTATTACGTGAAAAGGATTTCCATCAAGGGGTCAAGAATAAAATACATTGACGATAGGGTTTTCGTTGGGACCATTTGATATATTTCAGAATTGTTGTAATGTTATAAAAAAAAATCATGGTATTGTTACACAATTTTGTTGGCAGTGCTTAATCCAATTTTATCGCACGAATAACGCCCCCCCCCCCTAGAAAAAAACCCCTCCCCCCCAATCCGAAGTACTGAAATCGAGGGAAAACTTTTTCCAAGAACATTCAAAACATCAACGCCCGCCGAGTAGAAGTAAATACTTCCCAATTCCCCGTGTCTGTTTAAATTCTCCCTTTCGAAGGACCGAATTCCAGCAGACGATGAGGAAGAAAAGGGCACATTTCCCACTGACATTGGTTGGAATTTTTATTAAGGGCGGGGGGGAGAGGGGGGTCTTAATTTTTTGATGGGGGGGGGGGGGCGGCGTCTTTTAATAACGTGACAATTTTTTAACCACTCTCCTCCCCTGGTGATATTTCGTGATATGTAGCTCGATATATTACGCATTAAAAAATCTCGGGTCTCGGGGGGGGCGGTCGCCCCCCCCGCCTTTGGGTAGACTATGGGTACTTAGGCAGCTACAAACTAAAGTTTTTCTATGTTCGTAAATCCCGTTAAATTGCTGTGCCACAATTTCGCTTAATTTCTCTCCACGCACACATAAAACAAAATATCATTTAAACTGAAGTTTTCCTACATTGCGTTTCGGTAAGGTTTTGTACACTTGAAATTTAATCGAATTAAAACCGATAAAGTTTTATAAACAGAAGGAATAAAAACAATTCACATATAAAGAATTTCAAAACAAAACAGAACAGAAGGGAAAAAAACGCTCATTTTGAGAGTGAAATCGAAACCCCCAATGAAAAGTTCAAAAAGTCAAAGCAGAATTTACGTCATCTAAAACAACCCCATAATATTTAACGTCATACTATAATTCTTGTGACGACATTGTTGCGGTCTGCAGATAGTGCATGCGTACGAGATGCCGACTGTTATTACGCAATCGCCGTAGCCGCCAACGCCATTGTCTTGAGTTATTTTCGTTATTAGTTTCTGTATAAATAGGCATTTAGCTTTTGTTTATCCCTGATATGTGGTTTGTGATTTTGCCAGCTCTGTATTCCTGTGTTTATGGAGGCTTAAATGCAAGGAATCTTAGCGAGGTATGTTGTTTAATTTCCTACATATAGAATTAGAAAATAATTCGATTAGAATAAAATGCCTACAAACAATGTCTGTAAATAAGATTACTTAGCTTGTATGTTAATACTTGTATGTTAATACTTATAGTACATATGTTAATACATATAGTCTGGACATAGTTATTATTTTTGTCTTAATTTCAGTTTTCCCCATTTTTTTTTCTTTAGCTCAATGTATAAAAAAAAGCTTTCATTTCCATTTGATAAAAATCCATAATTCTAACTTTAAGCCAATAACTGCTTAAGTTACTAGTGTTAATAAAGTCAAATACTGCTAAACCACAAAACCTCTATTTTTTTTTCTGTAGTAGTTCATATGATACAGTGATATTTTCTGTATAACGAAAAATTGTTATAGGGGAAAATTAAAAAAGTAAATGCTATGAGGAATAAATTAAACAAATCACTATGTAATAGACATCTATAATTGAAAATATCAAAATATTCATCCATTATCGAAGGTGATTGTTAAAAAATAAAATCAGCTGATTTCTTTTTCTTTCTTTCCAACGGCAATTGACCATGGAAAAATCAAATGCGAAATTAGATTATCTCATGCAAAAACAACCAATATTTACGATTTAACTGCAACCCTCTACTATTTTTTAAATGTATATATTTTCAAATCTAGGATTTGTGTGTTATACGGCAGAAAGTAGTGGGCTATAAAATAACATCATGATCTAGAATTTTTCAAACTTCAAAGTAAAATATCTGGTTAACGTAAGCTTTAGGCCCCGGATTTGGCGACATCTCAAAATTTGTCGCCAAGTCAAAATGACAACAAACCTGACGTAAGCCAAGTCTGTTGCCACCTTGAAATGACAACAAATACTTGCTGAAATTACTAACGAGACCAAATATATCTGACCAAAACGATTAAAGGAACCGGAAAAATGCCATTAACTAAACAATAATCTGCATAAACGACCGAAGCGATATTTTGAAAAAAACTGAAAATAACCATTTGTTGCACGATCAAAACAAAGCTAAAAATAATAACAGGTTCTAAAGCAAATGTATTAAAATAATATTAATGCTATTTAAAAATTATTAATGAGGAAAACGCTCAAGATTAACTAATAAACTAGTAGGATAGAACCGTAACTTTTAATTCTCAATTCAATAGCAAACAAAATATTTATTTAAATAAAATAAACGTAGAACCATCTAAAAATAATTTTAAAAAATACATTTTTGAAAAATGAAACGTTTTATAAACATTACATACCAGGAAATTAACCAACGTATATCCTACGATCCTACCACGGTAAAAAAAAAACGTGGATCAAAATTCCACAAATTCCGAACATAAATAATAAAAATAATGACTTGAACGGTTAAATATAGCATTAAAAATTAATCGATCACAAAAAATCTTTACTTTTAATTGAAAACAATAGAGATTTAACTGGATTGATATTTTCATCCACATTCCACGGAAATAAGCATGGCTACTGCTTGACTGCTTCGTGAAAAAATAAAAATAATGGTTGCCGAACTTGGACCAGGTTTTTTAGCCAATACACAGTGGAAAGGTTGCCAAAATTGGCGAATTTCGCTTGAAGCACTATATTTGGCGATCTCGCCAATTTTTTGTCGCCAAGGGTTGCTGTAAAACAGATTTGGCGGGGTTGCCAGATTGGCGACTTTACTGCCGGGGCTTATAACTTACTTTAGCCAAATATCTAAAGGTTTGATTGACCAATATCTGACCGGAACTTTAAAAAAAAAGGCCCTGCTACGCGATCATGCCGCAAACTAAAATATAAGGGTAGAATCAAGGTTTGGTTGGCTTCCTGAACTTTAAAAAAAACTGGCACGACTGTGATTTCGCCACAATTAAGCAATAATTATAAGGTAACAAAAATTGGTTGATTGATTTGCTAACAGACACCACTTGGATTTTACCACAAATAACCAAAAATCATTTTTGTATTTGTATTTATCGACATTTTTATATGTCAAGAAAAGTTGTGTATAGCAATTGGAGATGTAAGAGGCCCAGGCATTTATAGTTCAATTATTTCTATTTTTTTTGTCACAGAAACTTACTGATAATATAAAATGTTATTTATTGTTCATATAAACCTATATATATAATTGAATATACTCAGAATAACACTCAGTATAGCAAATATTCGACTCGGGCAAAACTTGTTCAGAATGGCCCCAATGTCAGATAGAAGTTGTTACAGGAAGCAGTTGCGTAATTATTTAAACTTTAGTAACACAACTTTTGTGATTCCTTTTGGCGAGCATACTATTTTTCTGGGACAGTGTGTCCATGCGTGCGTGTACACATGCGTGATACGGTTCGCCGCAGGAGAAAGCACACGTCACTCTATCTACTGCTAAGCAAAAGTAACGGACGTCATAAAATATGACGAGTAATGCTGTGTGCATTTACTATGTTAATTTCCTGTGTGAATAAAAGAGAAATATTTAACAAGATGATCCACTGATTTACTAACAAATGGCTGTGAGATGCGTGGATGTGACGTATTTACTAGTTTTTCTAAATGTAATTTGATAAACGAAACTAAAAGCTTAACGTAAAGCGCGTGTTATACTCCTGAACTCTAAAAATGCTGTGTGAACTTTTTTAGAGGACTGTGTGGTGATCTAACACCTTGGTATAATCTAGAAACTCAACGTTTCGGAACTTAATAGACAAAATTACTTCATATGGGCAGTAAAAATACTGGCCGCACTTACATTGAAAAGACTGGATAAAGTTATCTTGGAGGAAAACCCAACGATTTAAAGGATGATGAATCTACTAACTGGGAACAACGCAACACAGCCCCAGTAGCTTGCATCAAATTATCGTTGTCGGACCAGCAAGACCTCCAGTACGCAATAGAAGTACATGCAAAAAAATTTCCCATTGAATTAGCATTGAAATTCAGTTTTGAGTCGTTAAAATCGCTGTTGCCAAATTAACAATGGCATGAGAAACTTTATTTAAAAAATATTTGAAGCAAAATTTAATTTTGTCATTAATCAGTTTGGAATGATGTCATAAAATGTAGCAAAATGTGATTCGTTGGTGGTTCATTAATTTTTTACTAAAAATGCGGGAAGGCATAATTTTTTTTACATACAATTCTGCCTAATTTTAATTTACATTTTTAATATTTTTATTGCACTTTGGAGTAATTTCAGGTTTTTAATTTTTAATTATTCTACCAATTACAAATAAATCAAGCAGACGATAAATAATAAGTTAATTTGCGAAAGAATAAAAATAAATTATTTTGGCTTTTAGAAGTTTAAATTATAGCTGGATGTTGTGTTTAGCGATTTTTTTTCTAATGTGCATAAATTTAGTGTTGAAACTACTGTAGATGACATTTAATGTTACGAATCTAATGGTTTCCCAACAATATTTTCAGTATGTATTTAAGTAACAGGAAAGTAGGCTATTTTAGTTCTTTTTGGACTTCTTGTTAATTTTAAATATATTTTTTTAGAATATTTTGACAAATAATTACAATGAATTTATGTGGTAAATCATGTGTGTATAAGACTATTAATAATCATTAAATTTTAAAACAATATTTTATGCATTGAATCATTGAAATAATTTAAAGTAATAAATATCCAAGGGTAAATACCCAATTTATAAATACCCTACTCACTGGGTATTTACCTGACTTGCATCACTGATCATATGAAGTTTAAAGCTTGATGATGGTTAATTTATGATTTACGTCTACCGAAATCCCTAATTATCGAATGAACTAATACACATATCCTAAATTTTAAAAACATAGGAGACTGAAAATTTTTACTTTTCTATCGGCAGTCAGTTGATTGAAATGTTTAACTTGGGCAGATTTCAACCCTCACACAAAATTATGTTGCCAACAGCTCTCATGTTGCTCTAGGGCAACGATAATTCACCCTAACCTGCCCACACTAATTTACTTTTGTTAAATGTACAACTAAATATTCAACTACAAAAGTTACACACAATATCATTGTTCTTCAATGATTTTGATTTTCAATTCCCTTTGTTTTTCAAAGTTAAATGTTGTCCACCAACTAAAAAGCAGAAGACGCCTTGCAGAAAGAAACCTTCTATAAAAGAACTGTTTTTAAAATGTAGCAAAAAAAACCCACCTAGAAAGTACTATTACTTTTCAACTCTTATGACTTAAAATATAAATCATGTTTTAAGAAAAAGATCATAACATTTTTTTATTTTGGTATGTGAACTGCAGATATTATAGTGCCTTGAAGTTTTAAAAATGCTACATTATATACACACAGAGAATTATTTATTACTATTTTGAATTGTTTTTTGTTTTTTTAGATATTGAAGGATTTGGTTGCATAAATTTTATCAGGTTATTGTCAGTTTTCAAAATCAAAAACTCAAATTTAGTAATCATATTCATGTTTAAAAGAATAATTGTTTTTCAAATTATCGTTTCAATTAAGAACATTTCTCCACCCTAATTGTATTTTTCCCTTGAGATTTTTGTTCAAATAACTGCATGAAGATTTAGCAGTGAGCAAGTAAATCTTGTTTGAATCGTTAAATGTTAAAGAAAAAAATGTTGGGTCTATTGAAGAATTTCTCGCTTTGCTTCTTTGTTTCTTGCTTTGCTTCTTTGGGGTAGGGAAAAAAGAAGCTTGTAAGAAAATCTTTCAGTGGACTTCTCTTTTTTTTTACATTTAAGGATATGTTTAAATCCCCAAAACTTCAAAATGTCACACTTAACAATAATTTATAATTCTCTTGGTTATTTTTTGGATAATGTAATTTCCTTTCTTTTTTTTAAAGATATTTAATGAAAATCTAAGCTACCCAACTAAAACTCAGAATTATGATATCCAAGTTACAGAACAAGTATTATACCATAATTTAAAGCATTTTTGGAAAAGTTCTGGTCTCTGGTAAGTTCTTAGCAATTATTTTTTTAATGGTTATTTTTATCAAAAAATTTTGTTTTAAATGTGAATACAAATGTATCTTTTTGGTTTTGAATTATTTAAGAATATTTTTTAACTATGCAATTTTGAGAACCTCTGCATGTATAATATTCCTAGGCATTCTTTTCCGATCTGTTCTTTGAATTTTACTAAGCCATTATGTTGACTGTGGAAATATATTTTTATTAATATGATGATCAATAAAATTAGTAGAATTCCAACATAGCTGTAAACTGATATTTAGAAAAAAATAGTCAACTTTAAATATTATTTGCTGTAGGTTCCTTTACATGAATACTTTCCTGTTATTGCTCTTGATTAAATAGAATTATTGCTTATTTATAACTATAAATAACTATTCATTAAAATCTTAAGAGAACTATTTCTTCTCAAAATTGTCAAGAATTAAAAAAATTTTACTTATAAATTATTAATACCTAATGATTTGTAATCTTTCTATGTATATATGTTTTTAAATTGTAATTCGTAATATCATAATTATCTCTTTGTCTTATTTCTCTTTAGCTTTCCTTTGTTGTATGCTCACTAATTGTTTTCATGGTAGGATTAAATTATTTGTCGAGTAAATAGGTATATGTGTTTGTGTACTTGTGTTTTTTTTAGTGATTAAAGTTATCATATCCTTTTAATTATTAATCTATGTTAATGTTTATAAATTGACTTGAGTTTAAATGCCAAAATATCAGGCTGACTTTTTAAATTCAATTTTTCTTTTTTCAATTTTCTTTCATTCAATCATACTCTGCTTAGAATCCTAAAACATTTTAATTGTTATAGCAAATATAATCTTATCTATTTTTTCCTTGTGATAAAAAAAAACCTTTAAAAAGGTAAAGGTCATTTAGAATTTCTCTAATTCAGATCAAAGTTAAGCCTCTTCATTTTTACTACTTTTAAAAAACTTGCTTTTATCAAGATTTTTTAGCAAGGTTTTACAATGTTTTTTATTGACCTTAAATGAATTGTTGATTACTAACTACTTTTTCAAAAAGGTTAGATTTTTAATTTTCCTCATTCTTATGAAACCCATTAGGCAGTGTCATTGCTAGGTGACTATTTTGATGTTGACTCTCGATCAGTTGACATCCCATGCAATCTTTGTACTCATTTATCGAACACAAAGCAATGTAGTTCTTAGTTGGCCCATAACTAGCTTTCGACTTCTATGCAAATTCTGTAGAACAGGAGCCAACCATCATACTACTGTGGCTACAATTATGTTTTGTTATAAATTGATTTAAATTGTTATAGGTTTTATGTAAAAAAAATTGGAACAAAGAAGTTAAGAAACTAAAAACAAGTACAAAATTATAGTTTCTATTTAGTTACCTTTTTCAATGTTAGTCCGTGCAATTATTAAATCTTTCACTCAGAAATTTTCTTTTTTTTAACCTAGAATTTTAAAATGGATGCCATCGGAGGACACTTTACACTAAACCATCCAAATCCGTTGGCTGGACTTCCCACTGTAACACCTCTAGAAAGCTTTTATAATACTGATGTGGAGGATTTGGATGATTTTGAGGACGACATTGAAAATTTGAGCGAGACATACAACTTTTTAAGTGCATACTACTATGCAAACAATTTCTTTGTGTTGTGCAAGGCATGCCGATCTGCTGTGCGTACAAGGGAAATCAAGGATCATTTGAAGAAAGAGCATGGTTGGAAGGTTTTGCATCCTCAAAATTGGAAAAATACTCAAATACAGCACATACCTACCCCCATATTCACTTCTACCACAGTTAGGCGCAACAGGGTGGTTGATACCCTGTATAGGAGAAAACCTGGTATTTCTACACAAACCAATAGCAGTAACTACAACATGAAGTTTTTCAAAGAAGCAACAGATATTGAGGGAAGAATTAAAAGGCGAACATTATTTTCTGAGCTTCGCAGAAGGCTGATGTAAATATTTTCTTCTTGCTTCATTATTAACGTTTTTTTTTAGACTGCTTTTTCGGCGGATGAAGCCTTTTGCAGACTCAGAGGCTTATTCCCCAGAACTGAAAGCCATTAATTGTTAAATGTTATTTCGACATTATACTCGGAACCCATTTTTAAACATGCATAAGGGAGGGACCTGTGAGCTAAAAACAGTAAATTGGCTATTTTAATTTCTTAACCTATAATTTAAAATTTTGAAAAAAAAGTTATTTTATAATATTTATATTGTACTATCTGCGTACGTTGCTGCAATTTTACAAAGTTATTTTTAAACAGTTACATTGATAAAGATTATTTTGTGTGTGTGTGTGCTTTATTAGTGTAAACTTTTCCACACAGGGTCAATTTGTTTCCTCCAAACTTGATTGTGGTTCAAACCTCCAATCGTATCCACGACTATATTCCTTCATGTTATCTCTGATTGGCTTAGAAAAATTTCTTGTTGTACAATAGTGGACTAAAATAAAATAAGCAATCAAATTCCGGTGTTTTCAATTATTTGTAAATTTGAGCTATTGGTTAAAAGATAATTCTAGTTTAAACTAAACTAGACTTGAGATTGATCAGTTGATATAAATATAAGACTGCTGTGTAATAGTTTTGCTGCTAAACCTAAATTTAAACCAGTCAAAATAAGGCCACTCTTGATTGTGTCCAGTGACTAGTGCTGTCAAAAAAAATTCTTAATACATAATTTTTCTCAAGTTTCATAAGATTAAAAGTTTTTTAATTTTCTTCATTGTAATTTTTTTATTCATTTAGCATAAGTTGAATCAAATTGTTTCTGTAATTCCCATTTGTATTTATTGCATGTTCTGTCTTGTAAATTATATTATATACCTAATGCTACATGTTGTATTAATCCTCAAGTGTTTTAAATGTTTGTCAGATGAATATAATGATTGTTTTAAAAAGTGCAACTTGCATACTTTCTTGTTTTTGTGTTCTCTCTAAGCAAACATGGTGTTGTATCTTTTTATGTACTGTATTTTAAAACCAGCCTAACTTTTTTTTTCTATTATTGCTTTTAGTGTGACTTAATAATGCCTTTGTAATTTTCTTTATTGTGAATAAATAACATGATCGTTGCTCTTATTTTTTTATCATTGATTTTTTTTATATTTGTCTAAAATTTCATGTAAAAGTTTCTTTCAATAAAATCTAAACTTTTTTTAAAATTAACTTTCTTTTAACCATGACAAGAAATAGTTCTCTGGCATTTAAGAGCCTAGTTTAAAGACTGATATAATTAAAATAACCAGGTAGGGTAAAATGGGGCACATTGGATCATTACGAATAACTTTTTAAGTAAAATGTAAGCAGATAGTAATAAATCGTTACTAAATTTGATGCCATTACGTCCTATTTGTACGTATATAATGAATACATTTAAGAAATTATTGTAGAAGAATTTATAAGATTTTTTTGACAAATTTTACTTTGGAAAAACTTGTACATATATCGTAAATATTTGTGAACAGAGGTATTGAGGCTGTGTTTTTAGTTTTGGTATTTTATATATTTTGGCTTATTCACATATATTTATTGTTATTTTAATGAATTAGTATCATAGTTTTGTATAAAGATGTTTTAAAATGTATAAAAGATGTTTTAAAATTTTATATTTCATGTTATCAAACTTTTCTATTTACAAAATGTTTAACAGATTGTTATTTACCCTACATATATTTTTGATATGTATTATAAGTTTAAAAATTGCTGGTCCTAAACTTTTTAACTACATAGTTTCTCTACAACATAAATATCTAAACTGGTTTTTTTTGTTATTTTTCCTTTTTTTTTAAGAATTATCCATAATATTTTTAGGCATTTTTTCCATAGCAATGAAAAATCACCAAATTTAACTTGCAGAGGGCTGATAAACTTAATTTATTTAAATTTCAATCTTGCAATTATACAACATCATTGAAATTTTTCTACAAATAGTTGGAGACAAATTTGGTCTCAAATAATTTCGCCAAAGGCCAGCTAGATTAATTCAAAAACTTTAAAAAAATATATTTACCAGTATGTCATAGTTTTAATACTTTTTTTGCAAAATTATAAACTAGCAACTGCTGTAAACAAAATTATCTAATAGCTGTACATTGCAAAATAATACTTTTGAATTTTTTATTCGCATTTTTAAAAACAAAATGTAAATAAATCTTTCCAAATCTTTGGAAGAAAGGTTATAACAATCTTCCGTCAAGTTCTTCAACCATCAGGGCATTTAATACTTTTAGTGGGCAATCAGTCACTGTTTAATACTTTTGTGTGCACTCCATTATATTCTGAAACTAAGTTGCATTTTTATTACACTTGTTATCTGAAATTTATCTAGTCATTTACAAATATTTC
The DNA here is from genome assembly GCA_019343175.1 of Oedothorax gibbosus. Lineage (NCBI taxonomy): Eukaryota > Metazoa > Arthropoda > Arachnida > Araneae > Linyphiidae > Oedothorax > Oedothorax gibbosus. The sequence goes on from JAFNEN010000168.1 coordinate 23,402, forward strand.
ATTCCTTGGTATTCTTTAATGTGCCAATTGTAGATAGCCTTTGATTAAGCTAAGTAGTATTTGTTTTGTTTACAATGCTGATTTAAATGACACACTGCTGATAATTTTTTAAGAACAATATTGTATTCATTAAGTATCACTATTGGGTTTTATTTCATTTTTATGGCCTACATTTTTATCTATAATGTAGGTTTGTTATGTGTTTCTCGTTAAATATATTCGCATGATATATGTATATGTTAAGCATGAAGTATTTAATATTTGTTATTGTTTGTATGTTCGAAAGCTTTATGTATAAATAAATTTTTGTTGAATACTTTTGTTTGTGTTTTTAATTAAAAACAATATTTTAATGATATATTTTATAACAAAAACTTTTATTGAACCTCATCTATTTTTTAAAAAATTCTTTACATTTCGTTTATTTGAAATTTTTTAATATATAGTCTTTAAACTATAACATTTTTGGAGAGCTTAAAAAGTGACTGAATTTTCTTTGTGGTCTTAAAAATCAATAACACATGGTGTATACAATTTTTTTTTTTATATCCTAGTATGGGTATGCTTCAGGGTTTTTCGGTGTTAATAGAAATGTAGAAAAGGAAAATTATGATTATTTTTTACGAGTCTCGATTGGTACCGACATCACTTGAAACAAGATGATTATATGATAAAAAAAGATTATTTATTTTAATGGGCTTGTTTCAACACCAAAACAACCAATGATACTGCAGTATGTAGGGCGTGACATCATAGGAAATATTCCCATTCTTTAATTAAGAAATTGAATGGATTGAAGTTTTGAAAAACCGATTTGTAACAATACATGGAATTTGAACAACAAGCTTTACATGTTGGCTTGTGATCTTCGAATCGCCACTTGATAGTGAAAATAATAGTTGAGGTATAGTCATGAATTTTTTCTTGTACTAGAAATAGTCAATTATCACCATTTATTTAAATGCGTCTATTCCTCGGAATAGATCCTGAACCTCCAGCTCTACCCAACAACGCTAATACGTCGAAGTTCGTTCAAACAAACCAAATCCACTATTCAAAATCGTTAATATACTATTAAATTTTGAATATGGCAACATCGTCTATTGTTTTGCTACAAAAACAAAAAACGAATCCAGTTATAAAAATAAAAATTTTGTGTCAAATTCGTTTACAACGGAAAGAAATTTTTACGAGAATAACACGCTCGGGAAGTTAAATCCTTTTTCTTAACCAGTGATAAAAAAAAGAAAACTACTTGTGTCCTGTATTAGAACAGAAAAATATTAAATATTTATTCAGCGAAGAACTGTCATTAAACGAACAGCGTGATACTTGTGGTGGACGTTCGGCGGCTATTTTTCTGAGATTGAGCTATTAACTTGAATTCTGCATTTGTGTTTAAAAATATTTTAAATGACTAAAAATGCTACATTTTACTGCGATCTGCGAGTTTTAATGAAATAAAAGTAGCGAGAAATCCACTTCCGAAAATAGATCGCCAACCGGTATTTGTCCTGACGAAGTTGTGCATGGACTTTTCTTAAAATTTGGGTGGTTTGAAGCAAAACTTAACAAACAATAACTATTTACAAGAATATTTGTTGGCTATCCATCATTATAAGATTCTGAACTTGCTTGATTGTCTTAAATATTTTATAATTTGTGTAGCTTATTTTTTGGCAAATTATAAACTTACAGCATTTGTGAACTTATCGTGTGCGTCTGTTTCGATAATTTCCGCCTCTTTGAACTAGTTCCTGCCAAAATCATGAATTCCAATGCCAGCGGAATCACTGTTTCAAACGTCAATGGAATCTCTGTTTCTAATGCCAACAGAATCACCGTTTCCATTCCCATTAGAGTTACCGTCCATAATACACCTGCTGAACCTGGCAATCCGAATACTGGAAGAGAAGTAAGAAGAGAATTGGTTGTTGTGGAACCGAGAAAGAGGAAAGTCCTAAAGCCATTTGATCGAGAACTTTGTACAAGAAATGACTAGATTGTGCATTATGCTGTCGAAGACATCTGTACCTTAGAAGATTAAGAAAATTCTGATGTCAAGTTGTACTACTTCTAAAGTTCACATTGGAAATAACAGTCAAATTATTGTATTACAGACGTCAATTCTTTTTCTTCTAAGGTATAGGCATATTTTTTATATTTACTTTTTGGTGATCAGTCTGATTTAATGTGTGTTTGGGTGTAGTAGGTTTTGTATGTGTAAAAAAGATATGTTCTTGCTTTTACTTTAAATGAACCAATGTTAAATTTCTAATTAATATTTTTTTAAGATTTTTACTGTACAAGTATATTTTAACTGTTTTTATTTCAGAAGACATTTAATTATTGTAGGACTTATGTTTATTATAATTCCTAAGCAATTTAAGATTATAATTTTTTAACTTAATCAATGTTAAAGATTAAAATTTTTAGTGATGTTTATAACAAAAGTTTTTTATTTTGATAGATGCATACACTGCATTCTTCAAAAATATTTTCTAAAAATGCCCTCTTGTTGCATTATTAAGTTTGCAGAGTAATGTATTTTTTATCGTGAAACTGCTATAGTTACATATTGCCTGTTGGCCTATTGTGCTACTTCTGTGATTCGTCATTTTTATTCTATTTAACATCAATTTTCATATGTTCATAAGTGGTGCATTATATATTGAGCAATAATTTTTGTTCTGGAAATTGTTTGTTGTAATCATTTTTTAATTAGAAAATCTTATCACTTAAGGAATGCATCGAAATACTAAATAATTCTTTTGATTACAAGTATTTTACTAGTAACTATAGTTCAACTTCTGCAATCTGTTAAGTATGTTATCCTTTCCTTACATACTTTGTTATTTTTTTTTCTAGTTAGCTTAAAATTTTGTTCGTACTTAATAGTTACTATTATCTTATTAAATTATATCCATACGGTAATTAAGTGTTTAAAAATTATGAATATTGATTTAAGTTTATTTACATAAAGTTTTTAAAACCTAATTTAAATTTTTCTTTCAAAACTTGAATGTGTTTTTTTGTATACCTCAAAATCATTTGTTTATGTGTTTTAGTGAGATTATTTTTTCTTAAATTTTTATTAAATGAAAGCAACATATACTTATGTAGCCTGCTACATTGTGTACCTTTCCGAATGTTTTTATGTGCTAAATAAATTACTTGGGTTTACTTAAATAATGTGGTTTTGCTTTATTAAAACTTCTTTTTTATTGATTTTGATTTTCTTGTTAATGTACGGTTGTAACATAAATTTAAACATAAATCTGCCTAACAATAAGAGGTACTACCATGTATTAATGCCCTGAAATATATAGCTTTTCAATTGTCACTACAATAAATCTAGCTAAGTTGCATTAAAAAAATAACACTATCTCACATAAGCATAAATCGGTCTTATCTTAATCTTAGTTAATAAATTTAATTAAAGTATTCCAAGCAAACTAAATTAAAAATTAACTTTTGATTTGTGTTTACTTATTCCATGCCACTCCTTCTAACTTTATATTTGTGGTTCTGAAATACGTCGCCAATAGCCCTCGCGTAGCTCTAGTGCGACGATAATTCAAACTAAACTAACTTTATATTTTTGACAAAATTTCATGTAAAATTTTTCTTTTAATATGATATAAACTTGCTTTTATCCTTCATAAGAAATGGTTCTTTTACATTCAAAAAGCTAGATTGATATAATTTAGATAACCAGGTAGGGGAAATGTGGCATATCGGATCATTCCGAATAACTTTTTAACTAATGTAAGCAGAAAGTAATAAATTTGTACCAAAGTTGATGCCATTAGGCCCCATTTGCACATATATTTTGATTACACTCAGAAATTACTGTCGAAGAATGTATAAAAAAATTTCAAAGTTAACCGAAATTTTTTGTTAATTCTTCTATTCTTTTAGCATTATTATTAATCGATAATTATCAATAAATTCTGTGTCTTTACATGCAAATCCATTGTTATTACAATATACTTTTTGTAGATAGCAAATACCTAACGTTTTTTTCAGTATAATTATAGTAGAATGCCTTCAATGATCTCATTGGTATATTGGATCAAATTGCTGACTTTTAGAATGTCAACTATATTTCATAAATACTGATATCAAGTAAGCTAATAGAGTATGCTAACTAATGGTGTATAAAAGAAGTTATTAAAATGTTTTCTGAAAAGTTATTAAAAAGAATAATATAAATGCAAAAAGTGATCCCATGTGCCCCCCTGTACTTGGATATTAAAAATTCTTTGCAATTCTTAAAATTCTCTGACTCCTAATGAATTACTGTTGCTAGCCTAATTTTTGTTGACATTTATATTTAAAAATATAGTTTTAAATTTCTATTTAGTCTTTTTAGTATGGAAACATGTATAAAATTAAAAAAAAAACTTTCATAACAAGTTTATCTTGAAATTGTAAATATTTTTATAAATCTCTTCTAATAAAAACATTTACTTTGGAAAAACTAGTACATATATCTTATATATTTGTGAACAGAGGTATTGAGGTTTAGTGTATCTAAATTTTGGTATTTATATATTTTGGCTTTTTCACATACATTTACTGTAATTTTAATGAATTAGCATCAACTGTTTTGTATAAAGATGTTTTAAAATGTATAAAAGATGTTTTAAAATTTTATATTTCACGTAATCCAACTTTTCTATTTATAAAATGTGTACCAGATTGTTATTTACCCTACATCACCACACAAATATCTACAACCATATTTTGTTATGTTTCCTTTATGAAATTATCCATAATGTTTTCAGGCATTTTTTCCAAAGCAATAAAAAATTCATTAAATTTAACTTGCTTAACAACTAAGAGGGCTGATCTTGCAATTAAAGGACATATCTGGAATTTTTCTAAAAATTATTTTAGTCAAATTTGTCTCAAATAATTTCGCCAAAGGCCAGCAAGATTACCAAATACTTGAAAAATTGTTAACCAGTCTCCAATGATTGTCACAGTGTATCTTTTTTAAAAAGTTATAAACAAACTTTCAACTGCTGCAAACAAAATTCTTTAATAGCTGTACATTACAAAATAATACTTTTAAAGTTTTATAATTCACATTGTTAACACAAAATGTAATTGAATCTTTCCAAAAAATCTTTGGAAGAAAGGCAATGACAATCTTCTATCAAGTTCTTCAACAATCAGGGCATTTAATACTTTTAGTGGGCAATCAGTCAACATTTAATACATTTATGTGCACTTCATTGTATTCTGAAACTAAGTTTCATTTCTATAACATTTGTAATCTGAAAATTATCTAGTCATTTACAAATATTCCATTCCTTGGTATTTTTTAATGTGCCAATTTTAGATAGCCTTTGATTGACCTAAGTAGTATTTGTTTAGTTTACCATATTGAATGAAATGTCAACTGCTGATAATTTTTTTTTAAAAACAATATTGTATTATTCATTAAGCATCACTATTAGGTTTTATTTCATTTTTATGGCCTACATTTTCATCTATAATGTAGATTTGTTATGTGTTTCTCGTTAAATATATTCATATGCTATACATGTTGAGCATGAAGTATTTAATATTTGTTATTGTTTATATGTTCGAAAGTTTTATGTATAAATAAATTTTTGGGGAATACTATTGTTTGTTGTGTTTTTATTAAAAACAGATTTTTTAATGAGATTTTAAAACAAAACTTTTTTTATTTATCATCATCTCATTGCTTTCTTTTTTTAACTCTTTATATTTTGTATTATTTATTTGAAAATTTATAATACATTGTTTTCATCTATAGTCTTTGAACTATAAATTTTTTTTGGAGCTTTAAAAGCGACTCCGGATTTTCTTTGTGGTCTTGAAAATCAAATATTACATGGTGTCGTACAAATAAGAATTCTTATTTTATAGTATGGGCATGGAGAAAAGGAAAATAATTATTCTTTTCGAGCCTTGTTTGGTAAATTAATGTCGCGTGTGAATCGAACACACACCGCTTGAATGAAATGCAGCAATGAAAGCTGGGAGGAACTACATCACCTGAAACAAGACAATTATACAATAAAAAGTTCATTAAGTTATTTTAATTCCATTTTTACCAAATTAAAAGGAATGAAGTTTTGAAAAAACGATTGATAACAATAGATGGAATTTGAACAACCAACTTTAGATGATGGCTCGTGGTCGTCGCCACTTGACTGTGGTTCTGTTTATTCCAACAGACCCCGTGTACCTAGTGCGACGATAATTAAAACTAACCTAAAAACTTGAATGTATCTATTCTTCGGATTAGACCCTGAACCACCAGCATCTACCCAACATCGTCGACGTTCGTTCAAAAAAAACCCAAAACCACTATTGACTATGATAAATATACTATTTAACTGTTGAATATGGCAACATCGTCGGCAGTTTTGCTTCAAAAACAAAAAACGAATCCAGTTCTAAAACCAAAGTTATAAAACATTTTGTGTCAAATTCGGTTACAACGGCAAGAATTTTTACGAGAATAACATACTCGGGAAGTGAAATCCTTTTTCTTGACCAGTGATAAAAAAGGAAAACTGATTGTGTGCTGTATTAGAACGGAAAAATAATTAACTTTTATTCAGCGAAGAGCTGTCATTAAACGAACAGCGTGATACTTGTGGTAAACGTTTGGCGGCTATTTTTCGGAGATTAAGCCAGCAATTTGAATTCTGCATTGTGTTTAAAAAGATTTCAACTAACAAAAAATACTGCATTTAACTGTGTTTTGCGAGTTTTAATGAAATAAAAGTAGTGAGAAACCCACTTCGGAAATTAGATCGCCAACCGGTATCTGTCCTGAAAAAGTCGTGCATGGACTTTTACTTAAAATTTCGGTGGTTTTAAACAAAACTTAACAAACAATAACTATTCACTCGAATATTTGTTGGCTATTCATCATTATAATATTTATAACTTGCTTTTATTGTCTTAAATATTTTATCACAATTTGTAACTTTTGGCAAATTATAAACTCTCACTGCATTTGAGGACTTCTCTTGCAAGTCAGCTTAGAATATTTCTGTCCTCTTTGAATCTAGTTCCTGCCAAAATCATGAATAATTCCACTCCCGCCAAAATCACTGTTTCCATTCCGATTAAAATTACTGTCCAAACTCCACCTTCACCTGGCAAGCCGAATGCTGAAGTAAAGAAAGTTGTTGTGGGGTCGAGAAAGAGGAAAACCCGAAAGCCATGCAAGCGAGAGCAGCTTTGCAAAAGGAATGACTAGATCGTGCATTATGCCGCCGAAGCCACCTTAGAAGATTGGGAAAATTCTGATGTCAAGTTCGACTACTTCTAAAGTTCACATTCGAAAAAACAGTCAAAATATTATATTGTATTACAGACTTCCATCCATTTCTTCTAAGGTATAGGCGTATTTTTTATATTTACTTCTGGGTGATCAGTATCATTTTATGTGTGTTTGGGTTAAGTAGGTTTTGTATGTGAAAAAAAGTTATGTTTTTGCTTCTATTTTAAATGAACTAAAGATGAATTTCCGATATAACGTTAATATTTTTTTAGGATTTATTGTACATGTACATTTTAACTTTGTTATCCTTTCAGAGGACATATAATTATGTTTATTATGATTTCGAAACACTTTAAGATTAACATTTTTTAACTTAATCAATGTTAAAGATTATTAAAATTTTTAGTGATGTTTATAACAAAAGTTTTTTATTTGAATTGATGCATACCCAGCATTCTTAAAAAAAAAATATTTTCTAAAAATGCCCTCTAGTTGCATTATTAAGTTTGCAGAGTAATGTATTTTTATCATGAAACTGCTATATGTTACATATTGTAATGGCCTGCTGTGCTACTTCTGTGATTCGTCATGTTAATTCTATTCAACATCAATTTTCATATTTTCGTATCTGGTACATTATATATTGAGCAACATTTTTAGTGCTAAAAATTATTGTTTGTTGTAATCATTTTCATTGGAAAATCATATTGCTTAAGGATATATGCATCAAAGTACTAAATTGTTCTTTTAATTGCATGTATTTTACTATTAACTATGGTTCAACTTATATAATCTGTAGGTATCACAATGTTATCCTTTCCTTACATAATTTTAAATTTGTTTTCTATTTAGCTTAAATTTTTGTCCATACTTAATAGCTACTAGGATCTTGTAAATTATATCCATATTGTATATTAAGTGTTTGAAAATTATGATTTAAGTTTATTTGCAATTTTTTTAAAACCTAATTTCAATCTTTCTTTCAAAATTTGAATGTGTTTATTTTCTTACATCTTGAAATCATTTGTTATGTGAGATTAATTTTTCTTAAAGATGAATTATTATTAAAGGAAAGCAACATATACTTATGTTGCCTGCTGTATTCTGTACCTATCCGAAAGTTTTATGTGCTAAATAAATTACTTGTGTTTACTTAAATTTATGTGTTTTTGCTTTAATAACTTGTTTTCTTATTGATTTTTGACTTTACTTGTTAATATAAAGTTTTAACGTAAAATTCAATATAGATCTGCTTAATAAGAAGTACTACCATGTATTAATGTCCTGAAATCCACAATTTTTCAATGGGGTTGTTTCACGGAGGATCTGGCAATGGCTTTGCGGTTTTGTTTGCATGTCTATTTTGATGTTTTCAATAATGTTGCCAGCAATTTTAGAAGAAAAACTACAAAAAAATACCATTTAATTCTAAAATTACAAAAACATACCATAAAAATACTAGCAAAGCGTTTCACGTTTTTTTAAAGTCGCTAAAAAGATTCCAAAATGCAGCTAGTATTTTTACGATATTTTTTTGTAATTTTAGAATTTATTTTAGAATTATTCAAAAATTACAAAAAAATATCGTAAAAATACTAGCTGCATTTTTTAATCTTTTTAGTGACTTTAAAAAAACGTCAAACGCTTTGCTAGTATTTTTATTGTATGTTTTTGTAATTTTAGAATTAAATGGTATTTTTTCGTAGTTTTTCTTCTAAAACTGCTGGCAACATTATTGAAAAGATCAAAATAGACATGCAAACAAAACCGCAAAGCTATTGCCAGATCCTTTGTGAAACAACCCCATTATCCCTACAATAAATATAATGTAAGCTGCATTAAAAATATTATTAAAAATATTTTTTTTAACTGGCATTAAAAAAAAAAAACACTAGCCTACATAAGCATAAATTTGTTTTGAAAGTTAATAATTTTAAAGTATGCAAAGCATTCTAAATTAAAATTAACTTTTGTTTTGTTTTTACTTATTCTTAAGCAACTCCTATGAACTTTTATAGTTTGTTAAAATGTGGTACTCTTTTTACTTTAATAAATATGATTAAAGGTTTCTTGAAATAAAATCAAGCATACTAAAATTGTAATTTTATTATCTTTGTTAATAAGCGAAGTACACGCTGCTTGAAGATTAAAGATCTGCCGAATTGTTTGTAAACAAGTGTTTTGTATTAAAACAACTTCCATATTTATGAAAATGTTAGTCTTAAGATTTCAATTTAGGTAAATTTCTTGTAACTGTGTACTGGCAATTTTTTTTAAAATGTGGACAGAGATTTGTGCTTTCTCACTGATGCAGAGATCCGGTTCCGGATATTGCACTGTATGCATACCTATCGTACTAATATGACTTTTGAGGTCATAATGCTATAATATTCAAAATTTAAATATCTAGCGATTAAAACAAAAATTAAATCAATTGGTAGAATAGTTGGAATGCAGTAAGCATATTATTATTTTTTCTATCATGCAATGGAAAAAATAAACAGACGATTTTTCTGAAAAACTAGTATTTTTGCGATAGGTCTCTTTTCCGCGTACAGTGCGATATAATCCTGACAAGCCAGAATCCCGACAGGAACGAAATTCCCTACAAATCAATAAATTAATGCTAATATGCTTAACTCTGAGGGCAATTTAATTACTTATATTTGCATTAATATTTATTCATTTTTTGCTGTCAGGATTATGGCCGTTCAGGATTTCGGCTGTCGGGATTATGTCCCAGACCCCTGAAGATCATCAGTTCTCAGGCATATAGTCTATCACTAGTATGCCTGATAGTGTTATATTATTTAAATAGAGAAAAAAATCTGAGCACATAGCTCTAAATATAATATAATAAGAAAATTTCTACTCAAAACTATTATAACAGACTTGACCATCAGTAGTGTAGTAAGTGAATTAGTTTGAAAACAATTTGAAACTTTTTATTAAAAACAGGCTAAATGTACTATCAACTGGTACTGAATTATCAAAAGCTTGGTTTAATATAGAAGTATATATTCTTTAATATACAATTAAGAATTTTTAAGTTTAGACAATTTAATCGTTTTTGATGCACATCTGAGCCTTATTTATATTGAATCAGCATGCTTTACACTGCAAGACAATATATTCTTTTAAAATATATTAACTTGTAACATATATAGGTTACATTATTGTTATTTGCTTTTAAAGTCAAAGTTGAGTACCTTTTGAAATTTAATATTAATACTACATTGCTTAAAAGGTAATTAAAAATGCTATTGAATCTTTGCTATTTTTAGCCCTCCTGATCCTCACCAAGAAGCCTACAAATTTCTATTGTCGAATGATATGAAACAGAATTTTTTTAACATTGGTTCTCTTCCATCTCAAAGCATTTCCCAAATTCGGATACATTGGATGTTGGATTTGATAAAACTAAGGTAACATATTTTTCGGTTAAAAAAATTAGATTAATCTATTTAATTATATAAAGGTTATTTTTTTTTTTTTCATTTGAAGCCTAGTACATAATTTTTTTTTTGTAAGTTCTCTAGATCTTTGTAAGGATCAAGCTACATTGTATGTGTTAAGTTTGTATTGATTTTGTATGTATCAATTAATGTTTTTTACTTTTATATTTTAGAGTTTACTCTGCCAATAAAGTTTTTTATGATTTTAACTACCTTGATGAGCTGATATACATGTTGCATGAGAATGATCTTCAACCCGGGTTCGAATTGATGGGTAATCCATCAAACTACTTCAGTAACTTTGAAAATAAAACTGAAGTTGATATGTGGATGAATTTAGTAGAAAATTTGGCTAAACATTATATAGGTATATAATATAATTAACTTTTAATATTTTTGAAATTGTACCTTTTAATTTACAACAGAGATGTTTTAAATTGTATTATTCATTGCACTCTTTTTAGGTATAATTCCTATGTTTATAATTAAAATTCTTTTTTAAAATAAAATATTTTTAATCAAGTTCGATAAAATTAACAGTGACAACCTTAAAATCTTATTAATTGAAGATGTCTAAGAAACCACAACATAGCTTTGAACCGACAATTTTTAAATGCTTTATTGTTAGGAGGAACTGTAATTGTGCTGACATAGTTACTTGCTGCATATAATGTATTTTTCTTACCATATCCCTCTGCCACTTTCTATACTGTTCCTATTATGGTCCGTATAAATATTTTAAATGTAATTCCTACAATATGCGGATACTCTTGCTTATATAAACAATATGCGGATACTCTTGCTTATATAAACAATATGCCTATGTTCTTATAATATGCAGTCAGATTTAACATTTAGCTATTGATATAAAGTTAAGTGTTATGTCCTTTAATGTATATTTTATTATCTAAAACTTGGACTTGCAAGTTTAAAGAAAGTAAAACATGTTTCAAAAATGCAAGTACCAAACAAATACAAGAGTAAAAATTTGTAAGAAAAATAGTTATAGCATTTGTAAACTATTTTTATTTATCTTATATTAAATGTTTTTAAAAAATGTTAAATTTTAATTCCACTAAATTAAAATTTAACAATATATTCTTATTGTAAGTTTAATAAGGAAGTTTTTTTTTCAACATCTATGTTTTAAGCCATTTTTGAATAAAATTTGGTGTTTGGTGCACAAATATAGATTTTTATGAAACTCTTGTTATTTTGTTACATAAATTAAATTATATCAATTTCTATTTTAGATATATATGGCATAGAATATGTAAAACAATGGAATTTTGAAACCTGGAATGAACCTGATCATCACGACTTTGATAATTTGAACTTTACTATACAAGGTAAATCAACGATTTTTACTACATTAAATTGTCAAAGTATTCAAACTTTTTTTTATGTTTATAATTGTATTGCATTTAAAACCAAGTTTTTTACCAGTTATTTAATGAGCTATTTCACTGTTATAATATTTATTAAACATGATCGGATATTTTATATCAGCTTTATATTTAATCCATTCCTCTAATGTATTTTTTTATACTTTATTTTCATTTAAAAAAAACCTCAAATGACTTACAATTTTAATAGTGAATTCTAAAATTTTTTTATTAATAATAACAGTTTATCTTTCCTGGTGAGTGTCAGAAATGTAAATATTTATGGGCAACAATGAAGACAGGCTATACTATTAGTCCCGATGGCATCATCAATTTTTAAATTGTTGTTATTTGAGATGATCGAGAATGAAGTTGGACCATTTCTTAAATAAGTCTTTTATGTGTACATTGAACTTAAATGTGTTAAATGACTACTATTTAATTAACCAAATATATTATTATTAATTTTCTACTTAAACTATAGAGCTGGATTATGCGCTCTTATATTTATTCGCAGCTATGGCAGCACATTTAGTCACACCAATATAAAATGCCTGCATCAATTTTGATTGTACTATACAAATACTGATTTTCTTGATTATTTATTCTTAATGTGATACAGTGATAACTAAACTAAACTATAGACAAAAATATTCTCTCTCGCAATGTTTTCTTTTTATCCGAATTAAGTTGGATACTTATATTATTTGTCACTTAAAACCAACTGAATAGAAAATCCATAAACATCTTACGTTTGAAAAAATAAAGCTTATTTTTTGTTTATATTATTATAAGTCATGTTATAGAATTTAATTATATTCCTAAACTCAAATTCCTTGATATAAATTTTCATTTTACAGGTTTTCTTAATTATTATGATGCTTGTTCAGAGGGCTTATTTAGAGCTGACAAAAGCTTACGTTTTGGAGGACCTGGTGGATCTTGTCGAATTCCTTCCGTTGGACATTCTCCTATTTGTTGGGCTTTGTTAGACCATTGTGTACATGGTATTAATAATATTACTGAAGAAAAAGGTGTTCGCCTAGATTTTATTTCCTTTCACAAAAAAGTAAGCAAGATTTTAATGCCGAATCTGATTTTATGTTGGCAGTTGTGTTGTATTTTAGCAAATATTTAAATAAAATTTATTAGTTTTAATTTTGTTGTTTAGGAGCTTTTTTTCCCCTTTGTGACAAAATTGAGGCACTACAGGCAGTCAGAGCACAAAGTTTGAAAACTTCTCTTTTAAACATTCAGAAATAGGTTCAAATTTTTGTTGGAAAATAAAAGCATCTTTTTTTATACTAGTTAATACAGTCGAAACCTGTTAACGCAAACTCGAAGGGAGCACCCAAACATTTCGTGTTAACCGCATTTCATGTTAACCGTCAAATTTTTTTTTTGCATGAACCAGTCAATAATTTTTTTAAAAATTATTCTAATTTTATAATGTAATACAATAATAACACAGACATATAATTAGTAACTCAATTAATAATGTTCTTTTTGAGTAGTACATAGTATAGAAAAATTAGAACATTTTTTTTAAGAACAGCAATTAGGAATGCATTTTTTTTAAATCGTTGAAATAGTGATTTAAGGGCTACACCATATTTAGATGCAATTTCCGTTTTTTTAAACATTTGTCGTCAATATCATTAAATTTTTTTGTTTTGTTTCTAAAGTAATACACTGCTACTTCCGATTCATTTTGAATAAATATCAAATACAAACCACTTCTAATTTCATATGTTCTTTACCTTTGGCATCTGTAAAGAAATACCTATGCTTCTCATGACATAATAGATCATCCTACACTTGCCAAATCACTCATTGGATTAAAATTGATGAATCAGGGAAGATCTCGTGATTTTCTCAGAACCAGAAGTAGAAGACAATTTATTTTTAGAATGTTCGTTGCCGTTTTTTTATGTTTTGTTTCATTTGTTACTCGAAACTTTGAATTACTAAGGGGGAAAAAAGGGAAATCCTGAAAAAAATTTCGGGTTAAGCGGAATTTCGCCTAAAGCGACTTGCTTTAAGAGTTTATAGCATTAGCTTAAAGCTTTATGGGCCGGGAAAAGGCTTTCAGTTCATCTTAAGCGAAATTGTGTGTTAACCGAGTTCATGTTAACAAGGTTCAACTGTATGTGTTGGTTGTTTTTATGTTATGTTTGCTTGTTATGCTTGTTTTTTTTCAAAATATTAAATAGGTAAATAAAAATTAGATGCTGATCTTTTTATGCAAGCACTACTTCGATAATTTAAACAAAAAAGCACAACCCTCCACCTCCATAGTATGTTTACTTCTTAGTTATGTAATGTTTATAAACTTCAACTATGCAAACAAAATCATTATTTTTTTTTGTATAAATTTAATGTCTTTAAAAAAACACTTATTTTATTGAATTGTAGGGAAACAAAAGTTCCTTATACATTCTTTCTGAAGAAATTGAAACAATAAAGTATATTCGTTCAAACTTTCCTTCTCTTAAGAATGTGGCAATTTATAATGAGTAAGTATTATGCTTCAAAAGAATTTTTCCTTTATTTTTATCTTTTGTTTTTTCTTTAAATTTGTTTTTAAAAAAAATTCTTTGTAGTGAAGCTGACCCTATGAAAAACTGGTCACTTCCTCAATGGTGGAGAGCTGATGCTACTTATGCATCTATGGTAGTTAAGGTACTGAACATTTCTTTTACATTTAAACAATTTTGTTAAAACATTATGTTTAAGCAGTAGCTCTACCTATATTTAATTCCAATTTGTAATCCGATGCTATGTCAAGCTGTTTAGATGTAAAGACTTTTAAAAAAAACATTTCCTTAACCAGTAATTGTCTATTTCAAATGTACAAATGTTGTAAATAACATTGTGTGATAAACTTTGTATTTAATAAGTTTAAACTCAAGAACTTTTTTAAAAATAATTTTAAAGAATGTATTAAAAAAACTTTTAAATACTTTGTTACATTTTTACTGTTTAAATACTTATTACTTACATAATATACCAAAGAAATACTTATGTTATGCTTACTAACAAATAGGTACTTATGTTCTAGTATTGAAACTTTTTCTCTTTTAGATAATACTGAGTCATATTTATTATTACCTCGACAATGGTTCACAATTCTTCAAAGGTTTGCATTTTGATTTGCTGAGTAGTGATAATGCGTTCTTGAGCTATTTTCCTAACCAATTCACAGAAAGAACATTATTAGCAAGATTTCAAATTAATAACACCTGTCCCAAATACACTGAATTTGTCAAGAAACCAGTGTTAACTATCTTTGGATTATTGAGTAAAGTTTGTCCAAATGTATTATCTACAAAAGTTTCTGATCATGGTGAGTAATGCAGCTAGATATTTATATTTAGATTCTATAGTTTTTTTTTTTGCATAATTAAAAGTATTTTGTAAATTTCTTTCTGGGTAACTTTGGCTCAAGAGATGTTATCTATTTATGTAACTTAACACTTTCAAAAATATATGAATACAAGTTATTATATTAAACTATTTTTAAGGAAATTTTAGTTTTATTATCCATACTTGAGATGATTAAAAAGAACTTGATTTAAACTAAATACAAAGCAAATACAATATTCAAAATCGCTAATGCCTAAAATATAAACATTTTCAAATTACTAACTACCAATATGTTGTTGTTTTCTACTTATAATAAAATTGCTTTCATTTTTATGACAATGTTTATTAATAAATCTTGTCAACAAAAAAAAAAAAAAATTAGAAATGTGTGAATATGTTGTGATCAAAAATAAGATCCTGTATTATAATTGTAGTTTAAAATTTTTCATTTCGATGGTTGTCATAAATCAGATGATAATTCAGATGGTGTCATGAATTTTGAATTGTTAGTGTTCAAATAATTTGAAAATTCTACTGTGTATTAATGGTTTTTTTTTACACTTATAAGCTACATGTGATGCCCAAAACAATATTGCAATTTCTCTTACCTTAGGAAAGTATATTGCTGCTTCTGCAGATAAATTTGGAGTAATTGCAACACAATGCTTACCATCTAGGTAAGAAAAAGTGTATCTAAATATAAATTTTATCCCCCCATGAGCATTTATGTTTTTTTGTACTGTTGATGCATTTTATAATAATACTCAAGGGACAGTAATAGTTATGTTGTAATAAATGATGGACACCTTAAGAATTTTTTTATTGAGAGATTATATTCTCATAAACATCTGCCGCCTGCCAATTCAAAGGAAACAAGAAAAAAAGGTTAACCAGTTGTCTGGTTTGGCGCTGATATCGCTTTAGTTGGCCCACAATGTTTAAAAATTAGCATGATTACCAATATTTTCTATATGAATAGTAGAAACCTCGATTTTGTGCACAGGGGCTAATTAACACAAAAAATATTCAATACTTGCAAAGTTGTTCTGATATATTGTATGGTGGCCCCCCTCTTATCATTAGACAGTGGTTCCACTATGTCTCCTAGAAAATATTATTATGTAATTAATAAAAGGATCAACATTCAATGGTATGATTTAGTACTTCGGGTAACTTATATTTGAACTTTTAATATAAGTTGGCATCTTGGCTTTTTAAGTATTTAAAGGTGGGACTTTATTGAGTTGCCGTTGACCGGACAACTTGATCGGTGGGAAGCTCGTTACAAAGTGTTGCTAAAAATGGATTACCAAAAAGGAAGAGGAGAGGCATGCCGGTTACAAAACCTTTAAACAAAGGATTTTTAATTGCCTGATTTGTTGAACAGAAACGGGTAAATTTTCTGCACAACAAGACTACACTTTTTATGATAGCACTTGAAGTGAAGCGATTTTAAATGGCAAGATAAGCATGCACAACAAACTGTAATAACAAAATCATCACCAATCTGAAAGGTAAACATAGAAGGCGAAAAAGGAAGAATGCTCTGTTGGTTGGAAAGCTTGTGACACAATAATTTAATGCAAATTAATCAAAATACAATGTAATTCAAATAAACTTTTCTTCCTGATAAAATTACCTAATTTGCACAAATATTATTCCAATCTGTTAACCTTATTCGGAATGTTTTAAACATATTTTCTGGATGGATTTGTAAGTATTTCATGAAACTCTCTTTATATTTGTGGAAGGATCGGTTCCTTAGCATATTGCTATTCGATCCAGTTTTATCTATATTGTGTCTTATCTATAATGTTTTGAACCAGTTCTTTGAAATTAAATTTTTTTTTTTCGAATGATGTAATGTGATATTCTAATGTCATACTTAGTACTGTATCTAAACTAATTGCTGGAAAGATTTTTACTACTTAAGATTGCCATATTACGTTTTGGGTGGGATTACACGTCAGTGTTTCTGTTTAACGTTACTTGATTATGTTATTTTGTATATTACTTTTGCAATATGAAGTTATGTTTGGCTGTTTCAACAAAACATCACTATTTAAGTGCAGATGCTGTCTCTGAAGAAGTATTCTCCAAATATGTTGTTAGGATACATTAATTCTTGAATTTTTTTAACCTTGTATTAGATTGCAATAACAATACCTGAGTGCTGACACACCTCCGAAGTATATGTCAGAAAGCTACCATCGAATTAGCGGCTTGTGGCATTTAAACTGAAACCGGGTTACAAAATATTTCTGAAATCCTTTTGGCTGCCTAGAAAACTTCTGTTTCTTAATGTTATTAAAAGGGTACATGTGAAACGTATTCCTAAGCAAGATATTCTAGCAATATGGGCTAGGGGAAGTAAAAGGTTCCCACACTTTTGTGATGTTATAAATTTATTTGTGTATGCAAGTTTTCTTTCCCTAATGGGGCTGCTTTATTGGCGATCAAGCCTTTGCAGACTCGGCATATTCCCCAGAACTAAGAGCCTTTTTTTGTGGCCCTGTCTAGGCAGCACTCTCTACCAATTTAGACGCTTAGATTACAATGAATCTAAGTTCTCTGTGGATGTTTAAGTATGATAAGATTTTAATTTTGCCGAGAGAAACCCAAGCCAATTGGGTACTCAAGGGACCTTTTACATGCTACATAATCATATGACATGCATTCCAAGATTTTCCCATTCTTGTGAACAAGTTTAACTGCATTTCAATTTTTCAGCATGCTAATAAAATTGTTAATGAACCAATTTAATTGTTATACAAATTAAATTTTTTTTGTATCTTGTTATAAAAAAAGATTTTTGGTGAAATTTTTAAATTTTTGCATTATATGTAACTGTATTTTTATGAAATATTTAAATTTTAAACTTATACTTATGTATTTTGTTATAGAAATACTGTTGTTATTTTATTCAATTCTGACGATATTAATCCTGGTGGTTCTGTGGCCAATGTTAACATTACTTTTCATCCTTCAAGTCCATATTGTAATTAGTTTTGTTATATTTTTCTTTGATGATATTGAAATTTATCTGTTTATTATTTCATTTATTTTGTATTTCTTATATTTTTATTATTTTGTAAACAATTATTATTCATTTTTAAGGAATTCTTAATCCAAAGTAATTTTAATCATATCAGATTTAAAACTAAATATATGAATCGTGAAAATAATAAAATATTTTAATTTGCTCATTGTGATGTTGATTAAAGTTTTGTTTATTTTCCGTTTGATGAATTTTAAAAGGAACCTCTTTCTTGTGTTGCTTTTTTTCTGCAAATGAATGACTAAAATCATAAAATTGTGAGAAAAAAACATTATTTTTAGTTCGAAAATAATTTTATATTTCAAGTTCTGTTTTTTGTTTTATCGGTTTGAATATTTGATATCAAGGTTTAAAAAATATGTATTTCTTTTTCAATAGCTCTGAAGACTAAATGGGCAACACTTGAAGTAAATAATAAACAGTCAAATCCATACTTTGTCTGGACTGAACTTGGAAAGCCAGCATACCCAACAGTTGAAGAGTTTTCTTATATTAAAAGTAGAGAAGTATGAATAAAGTATATAAAAAACTCTTATACCAACAATCCCTTTATAGAAATCAGTCCAAGTTATAAAAAATATTGATATAACACATAAGTATTTGATTTTTTTTTATTGAAATTAATAGCTTCACCATTTTCACTACCCAGCTAAAGAACTACTGGTTTATAATATAAATACTGAGTTTACTTTTAAATATAGCTCACAAATGAATTAATTTTTTCAAAGAACAGTATTAATGCTTAAAGTATCTTTACAATGTTTTTATAGTTTTATCTGAAGAGGTTTCATTTAACTACTAGGTATGTAATCAAGCATTAATTTTTCCCACAGGAGCCATACATGAATGGTCCCTGGGACATTCAAAATCCTCAATTCATTAAATTTCATTTAGAAATTCCAAATCCTGGTGTCACATTAATAAATATATGTGAGATACCTGAAGTACTCCACCAGGTTAGATTTTTTTTCCAATTTAAGTCCAATTTATATAAGCTAGTTATAAAATTAATAATCAAGATTTATTTTATTTTTTAGATAAAATTGATTCGGTTTCTTAAAATAGGAAATCAAACCCTTCAACTTGCTTGGAAAGATGAGCATAATAAGTAAATTAATTTATGTATGCCTTGTTAAAATATATTTTTTTAAAGTTAAATATTATTAATCCTAGAATTTTATTTACATTTAGGTGCATCAAAACTTACAAGGTATTATACAGTCTTGTTTCACCAGGGCCTTATCGCCAACTGAATAGGAATAACCTTGTATTTCCTTCATATTGGCATGCATGCCCTGTCTCTGGTAAGTCCATTAAAATAAGGTGCTTAAAAGCCCTAGTGTAGCTGTAGTCAGGGCCTGATCTAGGATAACACACACCGCATAGAAACATAAAATTTTGAGGGGGCCCTCTAAGGAAATTTCAGTGTATTATAGCTTGCATAAGGTCTATGTTTGAATGAAAATGACAGCCAAGAGCTTAATATTTTTTAAACTATGACAATTTCAATACTCTATTTTCTAGTATTAAAAATAATGCGGAGCCACAAAATGATGCAAATACCAATCTGCCACAAACCGATGATACCAATCTGCAAAAGTTTCACTGTCAATACAATTTAACATGAAAATCACCAATCTTTGGGGCCCCTAGGCCTGGGCCTAACAGACCTTGTCAGATCATATCATTAAAAAAATCGGAGTGTCTACGTGCACGGGCACCGTACAAGCATTGCGCGTACGGGTAGTACCTGCGCAGGACCGAGGCTTATTAACAGTTTTAGTTCGATTCATCCTTAACCACCGTAGCTTAGTAGTAGCATAAAAGGTTCGTATTCAAAAGGTCTCGGGTTCAAAACACGCTTTCGGCTGAATTATAGATTTTTTTCACCCTGAAAGATCATCGTTTCAAATTTGTCCTGGAAAAGTTTACAGGATTTTTAACAGGATATTTTTTTAAAGAAAGCATTTTTAACTTTTTCATGAAGTATTTATATTTCTTTTTTTTTGAAATTTCATTGCAAATGGCTAGAATTGATGTTTTTTTAGAGAAAACAAAATTCCCGGGGCCCCGAACGAGTGTTTAGGCTTTCAATGCGCCCTACAATACTGCCCATGTTGGATACTGATGTTTTTATAGAGAAAACAAAATTGCCCGGGGCCCAAAAAAGAGTAATCTCAACTTTCAAGTATATATCATGTCCGTGCACGCAATGTAAGCACGGTTCCAGTAAGCCCCGACTTGAGCATGCGCGTTAATACCCGTACACGTAATGTGTGAAAGGTGCCCGTACGCGTAGCCTCTGCCTAAAAAAATTAAGTATCAGGCCCTTGCTGTTGTACAGAGTCAGTTTAATCAAAACAAGGTGCCTGAAAGCAGAACTTAGTTACTCACAAGGATTATTATTCCACTTTGCCTCCATGTGAATGAACTCTTTTCATGATTTTCAACTAAAACTGCAAATAAGGAATGTGGCATAAACCTTGCAAGTTACTTTATTCTGCTTTTTGACGACCTGATTCAGTTTTTAGTATAAAATATTTATTTGTGATTATGAGACCATAAATTTTAATCTTTCTTATGTTTAATTTTCCTATGCCTCTACTTGCCTCTACCTATGCCTCTACCTGGTTATGAGGACAATAGATTTATTTATTAGTAGTAAATGCAAGCATTTTTGTTAACCATAATTGCTAATCATGCAAATTACTGGAACTACAATTAAACACATTTTAATTTAACATAAATGTTTTTATTTATATTTTGTTTAAAATTTATGTATTACTATTTAATTATATGTATAATTATAAAATCTGTATAATAGCCATTTTTATTAAACTTTTTGAAATTTTAAATTTGTTTAAAGTCTGAGAGCATACTTAAAAATAATATAAAATTTATTGTTTAGTTTTCTTGTGCAACATTATATTTATTATAACACCTGTCCACATACTTATACTGTAAGCATTTTTAATTTCTTCATAGAACAAGACTGTCAAATCAAGGGATTTTATAAAATTTATGCTGTAGATTATTGGAAAAACAGTGGACCGTCTTCCGACAGCTTTTACTTTAATGGTTGAAACTTTTTTCTTTTATTTACAGACCTTTCTTTTATATTTGAAGGTAATACTCTACAAAAAGCTGTTTATAAATGTATATTATTGACATTAACTAATTATGGTTGTAATGTTAAGAGCTAAGGCTATAAAAAATATATATACAGGTAGGTTTGTTACTACTCATAATAGTGTTGTACTGATGTATCACTTTATTATACCCCTGTTTTACTTATTAAATGAAATTTTTATTGCTTGACAAGAGTATAATTACTAAAAAGTAATAATAATATAATTTTTTTTATAAAAGATTAATTGTTCAATTAAGATTTATATATTTTTTAAATTAATTTCATTTATTGCAGTTTTAATATAAATTTTTCTGTTAAACCTATGCTACTATGTTTTTCGGAGAATTTTAGTCATAAAAGCAGTAAATTATTTGCATTACTATTTCTTTGATTTATAAAACCCTTTATAATGGCTAGCTTTGTATCCTGTTTAGGAAATTCAATTCTGGATAGTTGTCATTACTCTTTGTAACAATTTATATAATTAAATTTATAATTTTATTATATATGTGTATTTCTGTTTGTAGTGTAAAATACAAATATACAAATACAAATACAAAAATTGTCGACCAACAACAGGCCAGAGGCCCAGCAAGGTTGGTCCAAAATAAATCTAATACATTACCAGTTTCCAATGTCCGTCAAGTTTCTTCTTAAAATCTTCTACTCTCTTCGAATGCACAACATAATCTGGTAAAGCATTCCACTCATTGACAACTCTATTGTAAAAATAATGTTTTCTTACCTCCCTTCTAAAGCTCGATTTATTCAATTTCTGATCATGACCTCTGGTCCGGCTATTTAAAGTAAAATCTAAGCCCTCCATGTCTCCCTGTTTTATGAACTTGAATAACTGTATTAGATCACCCCTAGCTCTCCTGTTTTCCAGGAAATACATGTTTAAAGATCTTAATCTGTTATCATAATCAATACCAGATACACCCTTAATCATTTTTGTAGCCCTATGCTGAACTTTTTCAAGCAACTCTATATCTTTTCTGAGGAAGGGAGACCAAAACTGAACAGCATATTCCAGATGTGGCCTTACCAATCCCCTATACAATGGCAAAATAATCTCCTTAGATTTAGAAATGATACTTTTTCTAATATATCCCAACATTCAATTGGCTTACTTACTTGCCTCAACACACTGCTTACTCATTTTGAAATCATTGCTCACCAAAACTCCTAAATCTCTAACAAACTCACTATCTTGGATACTTTCTCCCTGTAAAACATAAGAATGATTAACATTGTTCTTACCCAAGGTTTTACATTTGTTAACACTGAACGACATGCCCCAGCGTGAAGCCCATTCAGTAATTTTCGTAAGATCATTTTGTAACTGCTCAATATGCTCAACAGAATTTACTGTACTCGACACTTTTAAGTCATCTGCAAAAATACTTAACTTGCTATTCAACCCCCAGCTGATATCATCAATAAACATAATAAATAAAATTGGTCCTAGTACAGAGCCCTGAGGCACTCCACTTACAACCTCATTCCAATCAGAGTACTTACCATTAATGTGAACCCGTTGTTTTCTATTGCTCAACCAATTTTTAATCCAATGGACCACAGCAGTCCCTAACCCAAATCTTTTCAACTTAAATAACAAAGCTTCATGAGGAACTTTATCAAAAGCCTTTTGGAAATCGATGTAAATAACATCAAGCATATTGCCTTTATCAATCTCTTCTGTAACAGTATCATAAAATTTTAAAAGATTAGTTGTGCAAGACCTACCTTTTCTAAAGCCATATTGATTATCTGAAAGTAAATTATTAGTTTGCAAAAAAGTCATTGTACGCATTTTCAACAATGTCTCAAAAACTTTACCTAAAACAGATGTAAGACTAACTGGTCTGTAATTACCCGGATCAGATTTAGGCCCTTTCTTGTACAATGGAGTAACATTCGCCAATTTCCAGTCTGCTGGCACCTGTCCAGAAATAAATGATGACCTAAAAATAGTCAGAATTGCATCCCCCAACTCTTCTGCACATTCAACTAAAATTTTAGGATACATATCATCAGGGCCAGGTGCTTTGTTAGGTTTCATAGTTTTTAATAGACGAATAATCTCCTCCTTAGAAAAATCACACTCAATACAATCCAGTTCTTCAGTTACTTCCCTGAAACATGCGCATGTGTTATATATATATATATATATATATATATATATATACAACACATTTTAGATAGTAACCTTAAGTAACCTTTTCTGACCTTAAGTTCAATAAAATACTTATTGAACTTAAGGTCAGAAAAATATTAAAAAAAGGCATATGGTAATTCTCTGTAAAAGGATAAAAATTCATGATTGATGAGATTCATGATATTTTGCTCTTGTGAATTTCATATAATACATACTTTTATGTTTGATTATGTAAATATGGATCATAAGCTTGTTCTTTTCATCTGAAAAAATATTAAATGATCATGATTTACTTGTAGAAAAAATTGAGCTTAAATATTGTGTCTCTTCCAATTGCTGTCACTGTAGTTTTTTAAGCTTTAAACATCATTAAAAAGGGCACTGTAAATAAATCAATATGTTTTACAAACATATATGTCTTTCTTTTGTAGAAATATAGTTTATTGAATTTTCAAATTTTCTGGCCACTTAAGAAACACACTAAGAAATTTTCATGGGTTGACAAAATAGTGCACAAACTTTGCAATTTCTAAATTTTTTTTCGAATTCCTCAAACTACTAAAAATACGTCAAATGCTTTTGATTACTTGTAACACGTGTTGATCGCACATGTTTTCGCGCGTAAATACTGTCTTTTGTAATTAGATAGTACACAAAATGAAGCAAAAAATAAAAACTGTTTTGGACCACCCTGATCTTAAGAATCCATAAAAAATATCGTTTTAAAAGAAATATTTAACATAAACAAAAGATAATTTTCTCTAAAAGAGTAACAAATATCCAGAATATTTTAAGAAACATAAGTATTCTAAGAAAATATTCAGTTCAAATCTTACTGTTAATATTGTTCATAAAATCTATTTTTAATAAATATACAAAACTCTCATCATTTAACACACTGTATATAATATATTTCATAAAATTTTAGCGCAAAAAATTTATTAAAAAATTTATGAGTATAAATTGTACTGTTCGTGCAGGTGTGACTGTTCGTGCTAATTGTGACTGTTTCATGCAAGTTTTCAAGATTTTTCACATTTTTTTTATGCGATTTTATTTTAAACTGTTTTGGTTGAATTATATATAAAAATGTATGTATATAAAGTCTCACATCTATAAATTTGTTGAAAAAGCGCAGCTATTACAGCGAGTTCTTGTTCACTATTAAAATGTTTGTACTCTAAGAACAGAATAAAAATAGTGTCCCGTCTACAAAGTTACGACAGATGAGATGATTATGCATTATGATGACCGAATACTAACTTATTGGACAATCCCTTCTGTTTTCCCCTATTATTGGAGAAAAAACCTATTAATACCAAAAAATAAAATAGATATGAGATAGCCGCTTATGGGTTCCGGACCTAATCCCGACAAGCCAGAATGCATTTCATACGGAAATTCACAAACAAAATTAATCAGTATTTAAATAGTACATTGTTTACATTTATTTTTTTAGTGTTATCGTTTTACAATTTGGACATTATTTATTATGTGGTCTGGTCCCGATGGACATATTTTTTCTTATAATAGGTAATGTAGTAGGTTAATAGTGTTTTTCGCGTGGAGGTCAAATATTTAATAGTACACAACAATTTTTAAAAACAAGCACTTTATATATTATTTAAAATAAACATTCTAAATTCGAAAAAATCGAGGAATAAACAAAAATATGTATTTCTAATGTCTAGTTATAAAAACTATATTTTATTATTACAATTATGCAAGAAATAATATAAGGACTAATAGTAAATTAAAAAGCGTAGGTAGCTTTTCCCTATGACTGTCTCGGATTGTTCACCTTAAACCTTTGATCGCATTTATATCAGACGTTCTAGTATATGGATAAATGTAAACCACAGCTGCGGAGAGTACCGAAGGGGACTACGATTAAGCGCAATGCGGATAAGCAAGCGTGGATTGCAGTTTTGAATAAATCCTAAATTGTTAAAAACTTTTTATATGTATATTTTTTAAATAATAGAATAAGAACAGGTTAATTATCAGCACTAAAAACAGCTGCACTGTTAATACAACGTTTCAAGAGAGCTAAGAGAAACTTTCGTTATTACAAAAGTCTAAAAAATTTTATCACTTGTGAATGTTCGGACCCAAGTTAAACAAAATGTAGTTTGAAACAAAACCATGTTAAAGAATTTTGTTAAATTTTTTGGCGTTAAAATTGGTATGAACTACACTGGTCAAAACAATTAGGGGAGCACTTTGCGTACTTTAGTTACCCTTTCAGTCCCAACTTTTTATTTTTTATTTTAAAAATCTAAAATTTGTGAAATAGATTCATTATGCATCCAGAATGAAATGGTAAGAAATAGGGAAAAAAACTTAATTTTTTAAACTAAAATTTAAGGAAATAAAATTGGAATCATAATTTTTTTTGAATAAACTATAACAATAATTTTTTAAAACTTAATTTGTTAAAAAATAGTTAAAATCAATTTTTAAACATCTAAAAATGCAAGCATGAAGAATTTAGGGTCAATTTATTCACTAAAATTGTATCATGTAAGGAATTTTATTTTACCATGTTTTTAAAATTTCATTTAATTAAAACAAACATTATTTAATTCTTCAAAAGACATGATTTAGAATTTAATAAAACTTATTTGAAATAAGTGCAAGCTTAACTTAGTGAGAACAAAATCACAAGCTGATGATTCCAACTGTAATCATTGGGGGGGGGGGGGGGGGGGTACGCGGTGGTTTCTGGGTCTGATCAGAAGACATGCGCTCCCCTAATTGTTTTGTGAGAATATATTTCATGTGGTATGTCAAATGATCAGAAAGTTTTGTTCATTTCAATAAAAAAAAAACTGTCTATCGGCGAATTCCCCATTGAATTTGCATTTAAATTTAATTTCAAGTCATTTGAATCGCTGTTGGCAATCAACAATGGCATGAGAAACTTAATTTTTTTAGCAATAATATTTGAAGCAAAATTTATATCTGTAATAAATTATTTTGGAAGTGCGTCAAAAAATTAGCACATTGTGATTATTGGATTACTCACATTGTTTGATTACTAAGAAAGCAGCAAAGGTTTATAATTTTTGCATAAAATTCTGAAAAGTTTTAATTTACATTTCTTTTTAATTTATTGCAGTTTGGAGTAGTTTCAGGTCCTTTTATCAATAAATATTAATTTTTTTCGAACTACAAATAAATTTAGTGGACGATAGATAATATTAATTTAACTTTTGAAAGAAAATTAATAAAAATAGTATATTTTGACTTTTATAGAAGTCTAAATTATAACTGGATGCTGCACATTTGACGATTTTATTTTTGCAATGTGTATAAATTTTGTGTAGATACAGTTGATCACATTTACTGTTATAAACCTACTTATTTTTCCGAGAAGAATATCAGTAAGTATTTAAGTAACAGGAAAGTAGGTTGTTTGAGTTCTTTTTGAACTTCTTGTTTACAACTGGAGTTCCTCAATATTGGTTTTTACTGATACGTAAGTCAATATCACGTCAGGCAGTAGCTTTTGAAAGTTGACGAATACTTCCGCTTTATTCCCGAGGCAATTTAGTGCCAATTCAAAGCCCTATAAGCCAATAGCCATCCGCTATGACCTCAACACAATAAAATCTAGTTGAAAGAGGCTTACTATAGCGCCAAAGTTATCGCGACCTTGTCTAATTAGTACTTATGTAAAAAGCCAATTTCTAATTGCAATAAAGTTCGACTCGGACCCGGTACCTTCATATAATGAATACTAATACTAAATAGCCCCAATACTACTACTATATATTACAACGTGGCAACACGGACTCCTCAACAGGACATCCTTAAAAGTTTTATTGGTAGCAATATCTATATCTAGATGGCAGCACAATAAATTTTATTTAATACAGCCGCGTTATAATGTCCCCATTTTGTTATGAATGTGATATGTATGTGAAAATAAAGTAAATTAATGCATTTTAGAGTCATTCCATGTCAAATCATCAAAGTCTGCGCAACCTTACCATTAACAGGGTTGTTTAAGATATTTTGAGAGAGAACATTGTATTAACTTTTGGGCATTTTTAATTTAATTTTTTCCCGAAAAATTTATTTTTTCCTAGATTTTTTATTAACTTGGGCAATTCTTATGATGACCCACACGTACTTAAAAAATTGATTTTTTTTATTTCAATATACGTAACAAACATATATTGCCAAAAAAGATGGTAGTAAATCCATCCACAGGTAAGAAAAATACGTTGTAATTATAGTTATTAGTTAGTCAAAAAGTCGTAAAGTCTCTTTATAATAACGCTGTACAAACACCACTTTAGAATAGCGCCAAATAGGCCGCCAAGAGCGTTTATTTGGGCTTACTACAAGGGGTTGATGGCTTCACTTGGTAAACTGGTTTTTGTATTAAATACAATGGAAGACAATTTTATTAAAATACAATGGCACAAATGAAAGAGGAAAACTATTTTAATCTTATGATTTAACTTTTTCTCATTAGGTTGCGGATCATTGTTTGCCAGCTCAAACGCAACGTAACTCTCTCTATATATCCAATTTTCTCTTTACATAAACTAATACCTACCATAATAATTTGTGCTATTTATGAACTTATTTGTTGTTGTTTATGAACATCAAATATATCGATTCGACCAAATTGTGGTAATCGCATCATTTCCCCCCTACACTTCTACCACTGAAAAAAGAAATATAATTTCTGGGAAGAGAAATTTCACAATCTTCAATTTGAATTGAAAATAATGAGAACTTAAAAATAAAATGTTATCAATATATGAATTTTTAAATTTTCAATCAAAATTTTAATGATAAATGTTATTGTACTTTTTCAAATGAAGGCACTTAGCATTCAATTTCAATTACGCATATACAGGGTGTTCCAAAATTGACCGGAAATGGAAAGGATGCAGTTCCGAAATATTTACCCAACCCCTCCAAAAACTAGTACACAGCCAATTGGTCACGCATTTTGGACGTGGTTGCATCCTTGAACTAGGGCAGCACAAAAATGCTTATTTTACGAAGGGATGCATTCGTTTTGAGTTTGGTTTGGTTGAAATGACATATCGTCTAGTAATTTTACAGTTTGCCGACTCTGTAACATCACAGTCTCTAAAAAACTACTAAAAATG
Organism: Oedothorax gibbosus; assembly: GCA_019343175.1. Lineage (NCBI taxonomy): Eukaryota > Metazoa > Arthropoda > Arachnida > Araneae > Linyphiidae > Oedothorax > Oedothorax gibbosus. The sequence continues at coordinate 52,368 of JAFNEN010000168.1, forward strand.
ATTAGTAACTACTAAAATGGAATTTTTGTGTTTGGATTTCAATTTAAATGATTTGGTGGGTTTCAAATTTGAGCAGGATATTTGAAAATTCAATAAACACTAAACGTTTTGCGATGGAAATGTACAGTTTGTCGAAATGTGTTTGTGTTGAGACGGGACAACAGTCAGCTTTCTGGTGGACAGGTTTTTGAAATTTGTTGAAATTTTTAACAACTGATATACATGTATTTGTATAACTGTATCTGTAGGCGATTTGAGAGATTAATAAAATAACTGGACCAGGCCTTAACCTGGAGATAGAAAGCTGCCTAACAGCTATGTCAGACTCTTAAACTCAGGTGCCACTGGCATTCCTCACGACGAATCGGTATGGGGCCTTCGGCCCAACACCGAGTTACAGTTCATATTAATAAAATAACGCAGACTGTGAGATCGCCATTCTGTAAGCCGTCTTTCTGCTGACAGCGTGTGCTGTTCACTAATCGCTAGCTTGCTGTGAAGATATGGTTTATGCTTTAGAAGAAAGGGTTTTTTTTGGTATTGTGGAATTTCACCGCCTAGAACACAACGTTCCTGCAACAAGACGAAGTTTCCAACAGAAGTTTAATGTTACCTAAGGACCAAAAACCGATACAATAACGTAACCGTTTGCGAAATTTCAACAAACTGGAAACGTGAATGATGAGAAAGCTGGAAATGTCGGGAGACCGCGTTCGACAACAACTGCTGCCAATGCTCAGCTGGTGGAAAGTGTAATACAAAAGCAGTCTTGTGTATCAGTTCGCCGTGTTGCAACTACGGTTCAAATCAAGCCAACGTCGACGTATCGTCTCCTGCGCCAGAGCTTACACGTGTTTCCATACAAAATTCAAACTCGGCGACCTCTCACCGCTGCTTCAACTAATTCACGGGAGATATTCGCCAATGATATGGTGCAAATGATTGATGTTGGTGATATAAATGTAGACAACATTTGGTTTTCGGATGAAGCCTACTTTCAGCTAGATGGCTACGTTAATAAACAGAACTGGCGCATATGGGGAACAAAAAAACCCAAAAGTTCCATCGTCTCTGCATCCACCAAAAGTAACCGTTTGGGCCGCAATTTCTTCCAAAGAACTCATTGGCCCATTTTTCAGAACCGGAACTATTACTGCCCTCCGCTACCTGGAAATTCTTCGTGAATTTGTGGCGGTTCAAAATGCGTTAGATGACGCTGAAAGCACCTCGTGGTTCATGCAAGACGTTGCCCGACCCGACCCCATCGCGCGGCCGACCTGTATAATTTCTTGAGCGAACATTTCAATGACCGCGTGAATGCGTTGGACTATCCCACAAATACAGGAAGTGGTATGGATTGGCCTCCTTATTCGGCAGACTTGACCCCCTGTGATTTCTTTCTGTGAGGATATTTAAAAGATCAAGTGTACCGTCGCAATCCCGAAACAATTGAGGAACTAAAGCAATACATCTCTGCTGCACGTGACGCCATCCCACCAGAAATTTTCAAACGGGCGGCTGGTAATTTTGCTCTAAGACTGCGTCACGTTATTGCTGCTGATGGCGGATATGTGGAAAATATCGTAGTATGAGTAAACCCAGAATATCCCCCATCCTTTATTTACGTTTGTTGGCTATTTTATATGCAAACACATGTAAAAAATTTTGAAGGGTCGATTCTTATTATAGGATCGACCCATACAAAAACAATAGCAGAACCACTTCACATACATGCACCTTTAAGCCATACAAACCCTCCTTCTTTGAGCTGTATACTAATATTCTGTCCTTTTATTAATATAAATAAGCAAATTACAATAATTGTTATGTATCGACTGATGGTCAACATCAAGTTTTGTAACAATAATGCAACAACCTATCAAAATGAACAGCCTCTTAAAAAAAGATATGTGTTGAAAACTTGTTGAACCTGTAATTTTAATCAGAAGTAAATTCAACCAAACCAAAAGTACTTCATTCTTGTGTAGCACAAGTGCAAACTTTCATGCACGACCGAAAGTGCGGCCAATTATTTAGCCGTTTTTTATTGGCGGGTAAATATTTCGGAATTGCATCCTTTCCATTTCCGGTCAATATTTTGGAACACCCTGTATGTGCTTTTCAATAGTCATCTCGGATGTTATATACAGTTTCTAACTAAAATAAAATCCCAAAACTCCTAAATTATAGGTCATTTAAAGGTCTTTTATTTGATATGCTAAGCTCAAATGTTTTACAAAAAAAAATCAAAATTATATATTCACAAATTTCAAATTTTGGAGACCATAGGTTATCACTGATTTGATGACCCCGCGAATTGAGCAGTAGAAAAAAAAGAGTCAGGAATCTTCAATCTAATTGAAGAGCTTAGTGATAGAACGTGCAATGTGACAAAAATGTGAAAATGATTTTTCAAAGTTTTTAGTTTACACTCAGATCTGTTGAAAACGGTTCTTACAAACCGGAAAAAAAATACTAAACTTAAAAATTATAAAAAAGGGGAAACTTGTTATCGTTTAAGAAGTTAGTAATAGGTTCATTTTGTCACAAATATCTCAATATTTTCAAAAATGTCACTTAGCACGTTCTTCTACTAAGCTCTTCCAATTGTGAACTAACCTAAAAGTTACATTCTAAAAAATTGTTAAATCAGACCATTTGCTTCAATTTCTTATTAGCTAAGCTTTTAACATCTTCTATATGTGGCTATAAGAGATCCGCACCAATTAAGTTACAAAAAAAAGTGGAGGGAATCATATCATCTTTAACATTTCACCCAACGCATTAGTACATGAAAAATAAATGTCAAAGCAAACATACTAAAAACAAACTTTAATGAGAAAATACTCCACTTTGTCAACACATCAGTCAATTGGAGATTTTCCCTCTACGCTCCATCCTGTAAACATTTCAGTAAATAAAGATACCTATACGGAAATCTTACTTCACTTTTTACTTTTACCGATTCATATAGGACCTATCCAGTACAGGTTTGAGATTAAATATCAATGCTATACTCACCCAAACTCATCACTCACTGTACCGAGTAATGTGTTTGTGTCCGTAGATCAGGACTGGCTATCCATTACTTTTGTAACGTTTTTCTATTATTCATCGTGTGAGAAGTCATTCAATTATCTGTATCCTGATAGCCGCGGTCCTTTCTGGTCTTAATGTGTACGGATATGAAACAGAAGCTATTTTGAAAGAACATTTTATTTGAATGTGTGATGATTGCACACGTGGCAGATGCGTAAGGTGGTACTTACACACAATGTGAGGGGAGAGAGACTCCTTTAGAAGATATGAAAGGCGTGTCTCTTCTAAGTCTAAGGGGATCGTTAACCTTCAAGAAAAACGCTGCTGCCCTGGCAGCAATCACCAACAAGGCATACAAGATGATGGTTCTGCTGAACATGCTCGCCCCTTAGATTGCCCCTCATCGTTATTTTCTTGCGGCTTCTCTGGAACCCTGAACATTTTCGCCCCTTTTTGGGATATCTTCGACGTGCAGAAAGGACGCTTCGCGTCGATGCTGAGAAAGTTATATTTCGATCTCCGTTCTCCGGGATCGTTAACAATGGATAAGGTTTTTATTGAGTGCATCAGAAAATTACTATTTACTTAACTATAATCCTACTCTTTTCCTGAATTTTCGGATGAAAACCAAAATGAGAAGAAAAACCGTTTATAAAATTATTCATTATAGCCTGAGTAATTCGGCTTAGAAAATTATTTTTCTCATTGGATTAACAAAAATAAGCTAAACGCTATGGAGAAATCATGCATTTTCTCATTTTACTAAAAGCAGTAAGCATACTGTTCCACGTATTCTTATTTCTAACTACTAATAAACAATAGCACGTGACTAAAAAAATTTCATGACGTATTAAAAAAAGTTTTTATTAAAGCACCAAAACCCCAATAAGTGTTTATCAAATTTTGAAAAATTTTATATATATCTTCAATATTAGAAGCTAGGATTTCAAAAATGCAAACAAATAATAAAATAATACTATCATATATTTCCAGGTCCACACATAAAGAAAAAAAACTAGATAAGAGTATGTTCTTGTCTTATTCTAAATACACACACTTTGGTCTTTTACTTAATTAATTTTGATCTTTATTTTTAAATACTTTGGATTAAATGGTTTGACTCACTTTAGTCTTGTTGATCATTATTAACTTATAGAGTATTTTAAACTGGTTTTTCCACTTGTTTTGCTATTTTGTTTCCCCGGTGTTTACTAACTTTTTAACTTAACTTTCTTTTTCTTTTTTTTAGTATTTCCTATTGTTTATTCATATTTTGGGGTCTTGTTTAATATACACTTTTAGTCATTGTACATTTTGATATTGGTCTTTATATACTAATCTTCACCTAGGTCAGATTTATTTAATACTTCCACGATATTTTTATATGAAAAACAATCTGGGAGCAAAGGAGTTACGCAGGGGTTGGGGAGCTAAGTTGGTTAAGGCGCCCGCCTTGTATGCGAAAAGTCACAGGCTCGGCTTCGCAAAATTACTGCCGACCTATAAACGGCATGTGTAGCCAAAAAATATTCGACCAATACTACCCCGTATAGAGGAAGTGCACATTAAACATGCTGAAAATATGCATGCATAAAGTCCTGGCGCCGCGTACTACGTAGCCCTTAAAGTATGCATTGGGTGCTTATTCAGGCGTCGTCTCGTCACTTGACTGTGGTTCTAAATTATGACACCCGCCACCAATAGTCCTCGTGCAGCTCTAGTGCGACGATAATTGAACAAAACCTAACCGAAGGGGTGAAGTACAACAATTGCCAAAGAACAGCGCCATTCTTTTTTCGTCATCTCCTCGTAATGTTCTTCTACAAGCGGGGTTTTTCGTGCTCAATTATGGATGATGCCCTTAACACTCGGGATTGGATTGTGGCTTTTTGGAGTGCGAGGCCCTTCCCTCGGGAAATTCCTGCCACTAAATCGGTGGATTCATTTCGAGCAGATTACACTGGGGTGCAGGAAGGATTTACAGCCGGGGAATCGCAGCACAATGGGCTATTTTTTTTAAAAATGTATCCTTTAACTGTCTGTCAGTGCGACAACAAAGTTACCGTCCCCAGAAGCTATGTTGATGAACCGCAAAACCAAAGCGAATTAGATGAGAAATAGGGTACTTGACTGTATCGCTAAAAATACCTTCCAATATGACTTATGTCGCGAGCCAACAATGTTATGTTTATGTCAGAGTTTCTAATCCAAATACTATATTTTCCTACCTATAACTAAACTAAAACCATTTCCAACAAGCTTAAGTTAAAATTGTAAATAGTGTTCTGCATCTGGCAAGATAATTGTTGAAATTTTTTTGTATTTAGAATAAAAAGTGAGAAATAAAAAAGGGAGAAAGTTGCTCGTCGTCTATTCTATCGTATAGTATTCTTTTTATCATTTTATACTTATTAGAATGATTGCAATTGAAGAAGATTGGCGGCGTGTATTTTAGATACGGGACAAAGAAAGTTAGGTTAGAATTTCTTGGTTTGTTCCGAACAGTTTAAACATAGTTTAAGCACAACGTATGTAATTTTTTTAGGAAATAAAATTTTAAATACTTAATAAAAATCATTTTAAAAGGGTTTTTTTGGTAAATTTTAATTTCACGGTACTGCTTGGCGCGGCTCCAGAAACAACAACAACTTGGCGAAACTCGCGTGTTTCCGCATTGCCAGATTCCTTTCCGCCGATGCAGTAACCCTAGTTACTTTTGCCAAAAAAAAACAGACTCAGGGTTTTGGTTTGCTTTGGGCAACACAAAACAAACTTTACACTACACAATGGGCTAGTAGTGGCAATCCAGTTTAGTTTCGTTTGAATTTTCGTAGGACTAGAGCTACACGAGTGGCAATCCAGTTTAGTTTAGTTTGAAAATCGTCGCACTAGAGCTACACGAGTGGCAATCCAGTTTAGTTTAGTTTGAATTATAGTCGCACTAGAGCTACACGAATGAGTGGCAATCCAGTACGCACACGTTTGGGGGTACGGGCAATTATTTTTTCCCTAAAAAACATCAGTATCCAACATGGGGCAGTATTGTAGGGCCCATTGAAAGCCTAAATACTCGTTTGGGGCCCCGGACAATTTTGTTTTCTCTAAAAAAACATCAGTATCCAACATGGGGCAGTATTGTAGGGCCCATTCAAAGCCTAAATACTCGTTTGGGTCCGGGCAATTTTGTTTTCTCTAAAAAAACATCAGTATCCAACATGGGGCAGTATTGTAGGGCCCATTGAAAGCCTAAATACTCGTTTGGGGCCCGGACAATTTTGTTTTCTCTAAAAAAACATCAGTATCCAACATGGGGTAGTATTGTAGGGCCCATTCAAAGCCTAAATACTCGTTTGGGGTCCCGGGCAATTTTGTTTTCTCTAAAAAAACATCAGTATCCAACATGGGGCAGTATTGTAGGGCCCGTTGAAAGCCTAAATACTCGTTTGGGGCCCCGGGCAATTTTGTTTTCTCTAAAAAACATCAGTATCCAACATGGGGCTGTATTGTAGGGCCCATTGAAAGCCTAAATATTGGTTTGGGGCCCCGGCCAGTTTTGTTTTACGAAGCAAAACAAAAAAAATTAAACTAAAAAAATTTAGTTTTATTCTTTCAAAACTGAATGACAGCTAGCTGTCCAGCCATTTTCAAACCGATAAAAAATTCATAATTTAAATACGCACCATCCATAATAATCGGATGTTCAAAAGCCAAACGTAACCCCAAACGTATGACGATAGAACAAAAAGAAATTTAATAGAATAAAAATAATTCCGTGCGCACAACATCTGCGCAACCTAAATTCCACGCAAGTATTACCAGCGCCGGCGATTGGTCAAAAACTAATTTAGAACAAATAAATCCCACGCGCATAACATCCGCGCTTATAACCAGCGCCACCTAGCCACAACAAACACGCCACAACGCATTTCACCAGAAAATGCCGCACCACCAAAAATAATTGTTTATCGCTCCCAACAAAAGCGCCAAAACCCTTGGCGACAGAAGTACCGTCAAATTAAAATTAACCGTTTTTTTTCACACATCGGTACTTCACGTGATCACAAACATGTCAATTTGGATGACGTCACTAGTAAGTATAAACACATCGGCTTGAAGTTTTTTGTATTTGTAATTAAACTTGATTTAATCTAATTAACTATTAAAATAAGAATTATAGAGATAATGAAAGGCAGTTTTCCAGAAGCGGATAGTTCAAATTTGCTTCAAGTAGATTCCAATATGGTGTTTAAAAGTTTTTTTTATACTTACTAGTGACGTCACAGATACCACGTGACATCCAGAAAGCGTTTTTGAGCGTAATTTTTCGTTTAAATTTTAAAATTCATTTTTTACGATTATTGATAAAATGTTTTAAAAATAAAAAAGTAGTACTTTTATTATGTATAGACGCTCAATTTACGATAATAATAAAAAAAAATTAGTCAAATACTCTATTAGGCACAGCCATCCTACAGATTAAATGGCTTACGCATCTAAATGAATTTAATTGCCGAAAAGATGGATGAGGAATTAAATTCTTTGTATACTGATACAGACATTGAAAATAGAAATTCTAAATCAAGAGGCATATATTTGGTGTGTTAAATAACTTACTAAGACTGGAAATTGGCAGCCATAGACTTTACCAAGAACCAAGTTCTGGCAATGGCAAGCTGAATAGAGTATCAGGCCAAGACATCTAAAAAAAATAGTATTGTATTTAAACAAATCGTATAGGAAATTACTTCTCCGGAGCGCATTTGCAGCAGCAAAAATACATCATTAGGCGGCATATTTAAAACTTTAACACTAAATGAGAGCGATAAAGTTCTAAATGAGCGTTGATGAATGGTTATAAGGAGAAGAAAAAAAACAGCGCTAAAGTTGGAGAGGAAGCCAAATAGTTGTCTCTAGAAATCTGGCTTTGGTAGCGTTTTCGTTTTCTTTAATTGGTCAGTCCATCCAGCATATATTATAGATCGTTTGACACAGGTAGTTAGAGTTTAAGTTGAAAACCATAGGAAAAAAATAAAATTTTAAACTTATTAAAATGGTATTTAAAATTGCTTCAGGCCACACTAATGTTCACCATACCATAAAACATAAACGTTTTATGCCAGTCGCACTTTAAAACATAATTTCAAAGTGCGGGTGCATATAAACCATAATTTATAATAAAAAAAGTAGTAATAACAGTTGGGCACCCGAAACTCGTGAGAATACTGCACTTGGCAGGTCAATGGCGGTATCTCCTTTATTCTTTTCTTTCTCTGCGCTTTTTTAAATTTTGAGTGATGTCCAGCTAATAACTCCTAATTTAAAAACTAAAAAAATGCTATAAACTACAGTAACCCAAAGTACCAAGTTCACTCATTTATACGTATACGACGTACCTTTACATACTAAACATACAACTTCAAACAAAAAAAACCCTTTCAAAATACCTTCCAAATACGCAACAAAACTACAACACATATTAAAACCCAATTCCTTATATTTACCAAACCACTTTTTCAATCAAACCGGTATTTAACGTTCACTTTTACCGCAATGGTGCCAGTTCAAGGGTAAAATTAAAAACACAAATTTTCGCGTGCCACACTTTTTCTACCCCAGTACATCCCTTTCCGTGACCAGCCCGTGATTGCTTTGGGTCCCTGTCTAGGACCGCGTTTAAGCAAAGAGAAAGGGGGGCTTGGCCCACTCTAGGGACCAACTATGATTTCAATGTTCTTTTCAACAAACGCCTGTTCTCTGTTTCAGGTACTTTGATCGGTTAGAGTCGGGTCCATGAAAAGTTAAATTGAGCTGTGAGAAGAAGAAATTCCGTATATTTTAGTTGAAAAGTTATTCATGGAAGGAAAGTTTCTTGATATATTTTGCAATTGAGTAAGCCGTATAAAAGAACATTATTGTTTGGCTTCAGTTTTGTAGCTTTTGCGAACTTTTTATTATCAGTATATTTCAAAATGAGGTAGAGCATATTTAACAAAGGTGAGGATTTATATGGAAAAAAAGATGTCGAATTAATACACTTAGAAAGAACTTGTGTTGACTTTCAATACAAAAAATTGTGTTTCTAACAGTTTTTGAAACTTGTGTTGAAAAAAATAGACAAATTGTATTGCGACCAAATAATAATGCATGTTTGAACAAAAATTTTGTTGAAGGCGCAGCACGCATATGTATTCATCAGAAATGTAGTTCAGAATCTGCTCTTTAATGCCTCGGACAAATAGCTATACTAAAGTTTAAAAATATATAATGCGGTACTTTAAAATAAATGTTATAATTTTGTTATACATATTTTAGAAAACAATCCAAATTTGTGTCCCAATGGTCATCAACACTATTCTTGTATTGAAACAACACATAATTGCAATGTTGCCATTTTTACGCAATTGTTGTGTTCCACATGTGCTGTATGAACACAATTTTTATTTCTGAGTGTAATCAGTCTAATTGTGTCCTACCCCCACTCCATTTTTCACATCAGACACTTCCTTTATTTATGTACGTCAAAATGGTGTAGCCCTATCATGCCCAATCACACCAAGCGAAAACACAGAAGACTCATCACACAAAACAAGTCCAGAACATTAGAATACCAGCTCTTGTCATTCAAAGCTATCTATTGCCTGACTTCAAATTTCTGGAGGCTGGAAAATGTGGATCAAAGGAGATTCCATATTATAACACGCGACGGAGCCAAGAGTATAGTATAAGTGCTATAACTATTTGCTTGTCGTTTCTCATATCCTTGGTGTAAATTTACTACGTCAAGTCCAAAAGATCGTGTTGCACAATAAGTTCAAAAACTTACTCCGGATTGTCCAATAAATGACTCAAGGAGAGGTCGATGCAAAAGAAGGAGATGGTTAGCTGAAGTAAGAAGTGACCTTGGTGGGAAAGTTTTTTTTTTCCTCAGAAAGTTTCAGGTATTTTGAGATGTCCAGATCGGAATCTGACTAGAGTTATCTGTACAGATGTAAGGAATTCTTATGTTAAAGTAAGAGTATGATGAAGCGGTTTTTCCGATTCTCAAAGTCTGCTCCGATCAGAAATAGGAATGACAGAATAGGAATGCATGGTGAAAGCAAGCATCTGGCTGTAGCACTCATTATGCACACATAAGCTTTTAAACGTTTCGTCAATCTTATTTCCGATCGGAGCCGAGTCTCGGAACCAGAAAATCCACTTTACTAAACGCTTACCCTAAAACAAGTTTATTTTTCATTCTATGTGCTTTACGACACTGAATGTGGACGGAACTAACATCCGGTACTAGCAGCTAGAACTTGGGAGCTGGACACTAATAAGTATCTGTCATAGAATATCAGTATTCCTCGTTTCCAAATCAAAACAGATATAAAAGAACAAAACAGATATAAAACAACAATATCATACCACATTATCCCTCTATCCCCTAGTACGCTACAGAAAAGCCCCTAGGGCAGCTAGCTCCCCAGTTTCCGCACCCACTATTGACACGCGCTTCAGTCTGTGCGGCCTAGAAATAAATTTAATTTGCTGGGTAAATAAAGAGTTAGGCCTCTATCTCAATTAATTGGGCCTAGTGCCTCTCCAGGGCCTCGGCCCTGGTGCACTTAGGAAGTGATTGCGGGCCATCCAAGAAATGATGTTCAATCGGATGCCAAATGGCGGTTGATTGGTGTCGTATTTGAGATGTCGGCTGGCCCCGGGGGAGGCACAGATGGTGGACAGCTCGGATCGTTTAACTGATGACGGGGAAGAGAGGGAATTAGAAAGCGACTGTCTTAGTCGTGGAGCTGAGATAAGAGTAGAAGGGGGAACCCCAGTGCAAGAAGCAGGGCCTGATTTGGGAAAACCCGGACTATAGGCGTAGAATGTTTAGGGGGACCCCTAAGGAAATTTTTGTGTATCAATGCTCATATAATGGTCAATTTCTGAAGGAAAATCAAAAGCTACACTCTTAAAACAAACGAGCGGTTTTAACTCAGTCTGAGTTAATTTCCACTCCTTTCCGTGCCGAAAATGCACTTCTCCAATAGGAGTGAATTTCACTCTTTTTCGGAGTGGGTAAAAGAAATAAAAGAAAACAATCTGCGTCCTACACTCTTAAAACGAGCGGTTTTAACTCAGTCTGAGTTAATTTCCACTCCTTTCCGGTGCCGAAAATGCACTTCTCCTATAGGAGTGAATTTCACTCTTTTGTTTTAAGAGTGTAGAGCTAAAGAATTTTTAAATAAACATTAATTTAAATCATTTCGTTGAACTTGTTTATTTTAGTGCTTTATTTCCTAGCTTTAAAAATAATGTGGAGCCACAAAATGACACAATTTACTGATATTTCAGGGAGCAACACAATTTAGCATAAAATTACTTAAAACTTGGGGCCAATTACATTTCGGGGCCCTAGGCCCGAGCCTAACTATCCTTATGGAAGTTCAGGTACTGGCTAGAAGTGTGCATAGATGCGGGGTGACGCATAGGAAGCCATTTTTATTAGAATTAAATCACCATTGCCATTTGCAATAATCGCCCGAGAAACTTAATTCTTTTAGACAATAAATTAAAATAAATTTATTTTTGAAACATCGATCAGTTTGAAATGACGTCAAATATATTTCACTACGAGATTCTTTGTATGTTGATATGAAATATTTTCATTCTATTTAAAAGCGAGGAATATTACATATTTATTCTTTGAAATATAAGTTAATTTTTTGCAAACGATAAGTAATAAATAATAAATTTTCAAAATAAAATAAATGAAACTAGCCAAATTTAGCATGTAAATGTTTAATATAGAATATCAATGCTGTGTTTGTCGCCTTTTTACCTGTTTAACACAACTGTTGTGTGGAAGCGGGTTAAGTGACAGATTCTGTTACAAACCTACTTGTTTGTTAATTATGATATTGATTAACTTACTTAGGACAAGAGCAAAATAAGTGGTTTTAGTATTGGTTTTGCCCCCCCATCTCCATATTCTTCTCAGCTCTATGTATGTATTATATCACACAGAAGTTGGTAAGAAATTGCGCGCCAACGGACAAGAAAGCCAAGCTTTACGTCATAAGCCATTGTATAAGAGTATGGGAGTGTTTCTACCGACGAATCTCTCACTTTGAAGTCAATTATTGATAAATTTAATCAAGCTTTTACAAGTGTAAATGATACCATTCGATGTTTTTTTAAAGGATTATTGTTTGCAAATGAATTTGAAACTCATGCAACTTCTTCATTGAGATACTTGATGATAAAACCCTTGAAAGTAGCGTCATTTAATAATCAATACCCAGTTCCGTAAAATAACCTCAGATGCAACTAGTATTTTTCAAATGTAAGAAAACAAGTCATTTTTTTACCTTTAAATTTTAATTAACTTTCTAACACAAAGACTTCACATGATTTTTCAAATTATTAATTGTTATTATATGGACTGTTATTAAATTGACTATTATTTTATTATTAAAATGACAAAACTTACATTGAAACCGGGATTTATTCAATTAATATTTAAATGCGAAGCTTTGGTTCTCTATGTAACAAGAATTTCTGTACGAAGGCAAATTAATTTTATATTATAATATTCAACTAATTATATATCGTCGGTCAAGAGTCAAAACCGCGAACGTGAAAAAGCACAGAGAGGGAAAACTGGATACTGTGTTAAGCCCAGCGTTTTCAAAAACCGTCAATCCCTATAATGTGCACATTCGTGGTTTTGTCATTTGATTAGTTATATTAATTTAAAATATGTTGGTGATTAAAAACAAATGTCTCAATAATATCATTTACGTTAACTAAATACCTTGATGGTTTAACACTGACTTAATGATATTATAAGATTCATTTCAATTTGCGGGATTGCCAGTTAGGTTGAAATCATAACCCTTTAGCCATTAAATCAGTCTATAAACCTTAGGGTATAATAGCATAATAGAGATTTGACTCTACGCTGATCATTTAATTGAGTGGCACGAATTGGTGAAGGATTTGAGTCAATCAACTATTACTCAGATTATTGTTTGGTACCAGAACAGTAAGTGGCTGCGTGGTGTTTAGAGTGCCTGACTCACGTGCTGTCGAGTGTCGACCCGGGTTCACAGAAAAAAATATTTTGTTGAAAGAACAAAAATTTTGTTGCTTCAACAAAATTTTTTGGTCAATATAGCGCCAACAAAAATTTTGTTGTCAGTACCAAATTATTTCGTTGAAATTATTTTGTTGATTCAACCAAATGGTTTTGTTGATTCAACCAAAAATGCGCCAAACCAAAAATGCGCAATGACCGACCACAGGACTTTCGGACCCAACAGATTTAACGAGCACGTACTCGGTAGGTCTTCAGTGGTATCGGGACTCGATCGCACGACCTTGCGATCTCGAGACCGAGACGCTGACCACTAAGCTCACTATGGCCCCAAGTTACCTTTGAAAATAGCAATCAAATCCTTCCGCGACGATAATGGCCGAATGGCGCCCTTAATTTTCTTCGATTTGCCGTTGATGACAGGCGCCATGACGTCACAGTTAGAAACAGCCAATAGCAGGCCGAGCTTACCACAACCAAACGGGTTTTGTTGTGGTGAAAATACTCGCTTTGTTGGGACAAGTAAAATATTGTTAAGTCAACAAAATTAGTCAACAAAACACGTCAACAAAAAAAATTTGGTTCTCCCAACAAAACATTTTTTTCTGTGTTCGTAAGCCAGTCGTGTATAGCTGGTCTTTGGACAACTTCGCTCATTATCAATAAGGAGTCCATTAATAAGTATTAGCTTTAAAGGATGTTAGCTGGAGGTTCGTCGTCGAACTAACTACACTGCAAAAAAATCTGCTGATTTTACAGAAAAAAACGGCTAGTCTGTGTGCCAGAAAAAAAAAACGTAAAATTTACAGAGAAATTTGTCGATTTTATACGAATAATTTGTGCTTTTGACATAAGGGCTGTTTTTTAAAAGAAAAAAATAGACCCAAATATTGGCTTTGCTAAACACAAAAATTATATTAAATAGTATAAATTAAAAAGCTATTTTAAAAATATCAAGAAATCGTTTATTAAACAATTATATAAAAATTAAATATTCATAAGCATAAAAGAATAAAGGAATTTTTCCTCATCAAGGGTAACAACATTTTTATTTTTTTTTTCTTTTGACAAAAGTGAGATGTAATAAAATCGCATTCAATAGAGGATTATATTCTCTAAACGAACATTTTAGGTTATGCACCCTGCACACAATACCGAAAATAATATTGACCACAAGCAATTATTGAATATTTTAATATAAATGATAGATTATTAAAGACAAACTCTTTCAATTATTAAGCGATAACCAGCTATACGTCCCTAAATATATATTTTTTATTTAAGAAAATAAATATTTAATTTCTCTTATGTTGTTTGGATTTAAATCAGCTTGCTAAACAAAAAAGCCTATTAATAATAATAATGATGTTAAGATTAATAAAAGAACAGATGATTTACTGTAATTGAATTATTAAATTACATTTTATCAATTATAATTTAATTGAGAAAAGTTATAGACATTAAAAATATCTAAGGCAGTAAAACTACTGTTTTCTATAACATTTAAACAACATTTATTTATTCATGAAATTAAAGTTAATTTAAATTTCGAGTTATAAGAAACAAGTTAAACATAAAACAACTTAAAGGCATTAGCTATTTATAGATATATTAATTTAAATGTGAAATAATGAAGGAAAAAAGTAATTCTCAATTATCTATTACGTAAGCTCATGTATAAGTAAAGCTGTTATATGGCTTAGAACTTTGAAATGCATAAGGAATAAACACTCGTTTAATTTAATGAAAAATTTAATGATGTATAATTTATTATGTTTCAATGAATTGAATAATTGTACTATTTGAAATTAATTCTACTGCTGCTATGATATAAATGGTATTTTATGTTTATGAGGCTATTAATATTAATAATGAAGTTTAGTTAATTGTATTTTATCCATAATAAATTTAAATTATTCAAGTGCATATTTCCATTATAAATTTAATAAATCTTTGAATTAAAATATAAAAAAAATGATAATCTCTAATAATATTATTTCAGTTGAAAATAATTTCAATAAAAGTTAACAAAAAAAAGTTCAATTTACATTAAGCGTACACAAATGTGCTCACTCTAGTTTCGTCATACAAATAAAGAATTGTTTCTTATTATTTGAAGAATTGAACTTCATTATTAACTAAAAAGTATTTCTATATTTTAATTCCGATTGATGCAGTAAAATAGGTCGTCGGGACTTTGGACTACTCGGATTTAACGAACATGTTCTCCAGTGTACTCACTGATCTCCGTGATTAAGAAAATTTTATTTTTCAGACAAATTTGCTTGCGAGGTGGCTGGGTTTAGAACACGGATACTTCCTGATGAGATGAGAACCAACTTCATGACGTTTATCTGCAATTTTAAATGTACTTCTTAGGCATTTAAAAAAAAAAAATATTGGAAAATCTTAAAAAAATATATTGCAAAAAATAGTATTTTTTTATTTAATTTTTTATTTACAAAATCGTTATTTCTTATTTGCTTACTAATCTAGAGTGACATCTGAATTTGAGTACGTGGCAAGAACAAAATGAAGAATCAATTTCGTTGAAAAACTAAGATGTGACCATCTTCAAAAGTCAAGCGACTCGCGTAGAAAGGATTGTTAGAAGTGATGAATACTCAAACACGATACTTTGTTTTTGAGAGTGTGTAGTAGTTCGGAATAGGCTTTAATCAGTACACTCTTAAAACAAACGAGCGGTTTTAACTCAGTCTGAGTTAATTTCCACTCCTTTCCGGTGCCGAAAATGCACTTCCCCTAGAGGAGTGGATTTCACTCTTTTTGCGGAGTGGGTAAAAGAAATAAAAGAAAACAATTTACGTCCTACACTCTTAAAACGAGCTGTTTTAACTCAGTCTGAGTTAATTTCCACTCCTTTCCGGTGCCGAAAATGCACTTCCCCTATAGGAGTGGATTTCACTCTTTTGTTTTAAGAGTGTAGGTCCTGGAATACTTATTCTTTTTACACCAAAAAACAGAGCGTAACGTTTTCAAATAAAAAATATTGTACGACAGCATTTCTTAAATGTTATTAAGCAGTATACATAAATATATAATAAGAACTTAAGAAAGTCGGATGAAAAATAGGGACGCATCTCTCGAACCAATCAAGTTGAAACTCTTAAATAACTTTACATGCATTTCGAAAATTGAATAAAATATTCTCGATCTCGACATTTCATTACATGATTTGACATGGTTGTAATCGACAAGCAACTAGTTTTGGGTAGGACGTTATTTAAAATAAAAGGTTTACGTTTCAGTTAATCTGCAAATTCATAACCTTAATAAGTGTTCAAATAAATTTTGGTGACTGATTAATAGCTTAAAAATTATCTCAAATCGACATATAGTTCCTTTATCATTTAATTTTATAATGAAGGTGAAAAAAAATATTGTTTCTTAAAATTATTGTTATTGTCCAAGTTTCACTAACTGCGAATTCATAAACTAAATTCGTAAAAGTGTTTTAAAAAATTTAATCGACGAATTGATAACAAAAAACTAGTTCAATTCGTCATAGTGCACTGAGACACACGTGCTCGTTAAATGTGTGGAGTTAAAAGTCCGACGCCGCGTACGATGCCTCGATAAGGTTGCGTTGGGTGCCAGCTCAGGTGTCGGCTTCGGCATTTGCAGTATCATGGTTCCAAATGACGAGGCCCATTCCTAACAGCCCTCACGAAGCTCTAGAAAGACATCAATTCAAATAAATTTACAAGTGTGTCAAGCCAAAATAGCAATTTCCACAGTTGATTTCGAAATAAAGTCAAGCAAAAAATAAAATAAACAAAACCACTCCTTTATCGCTCGCTTACAAAACCGCTCGCTTAAGCGTCACAACTCACTCTCCGATGAGCGCCTGAAATAAAATTAAATACACCATCCCATATTCTCTAAAAGAAAAAACACAAACCTCGATACAACTGAGCGCAATACATGCAAATAGGAAAAAACGAATTGGATAATCGTGTGCTTGGCTTGACGAAATTCTAACTATCATAAAATGAGTTGTATATATGACTGAATTGATAAATTAAAAAAAAAGCGACGTTTCCCACCACCCTTTTTCTTTTAATATCCTTTGAGAATAAGGAAGACTGCATAGAAACTTTCCAGAGGGTGAATATGGCATTTTTTTACATTTATATATACATTTGTATTGGCACTATAAAATTATAATAACTAAACGTAGTAGAATTTGCTTTTAAATTAGCTTTCATAAGATAAGCACCGGCTTTTGTTTGGAAAATGTTAATGGAGCAAATGAATTATGGAGAAAAAAATGGAACAATGTACTATGTAGACTCAAAAGAGATTTTGTATATCTCTCAGTTCATTGAGAGATATTAAAGGAATTTGTAACTTATTCCATTGCTCTATTTCCTCGTCACTCCGTATTTTGTTTTATTGTTTATCGTAAAATAAAATCACATTTCTTTATAGTGTTTCCGTCGAATTTCATACCACATTGGCCATCATTTTCAAGCAACTTTAATTATGTCCTTCCTGTACATCCAATTACCTTTTGTTTCCATCGATTTCATAGGTAGATATAAAATTGTGGTGCAAGGTTGCACTAGAATCCTGGAACTTTCTGGCTGCCATCACTAATAATTTGGAACGTTGATTTGCCACTTTTGCGATGCATAAAATTTATGTTTTTAAAAATCAAATTGGTAAATCAACACTCCAAATAACGGAGGCAGCTAAAAAATTGTAGGGTTCAGGTGCAATCCTGCACTAAACTTTTTAGCAGTGTACTTCTTTTGTTTAACTCATTATCTTTCATCGTTGTTACATTTACCAAGTTCTGTTCTGTTGCATTTTATTTTCAGCCCCACACTGTAAAAAAAAATCCCGCTAATTTACCATCAGAGTGTGATGGTAAAAGTGCTGCTCTGTGGTGTGAATTTACATATGATGTCAAATTTATTGTTTGGTACAGGCGTTTGATTCAGTGTCAGTGATTGGATGCACTCTTATTCTCTGTTTGACTTTGCAGAAGGCGCACGAGGTATTTTATACCCGAAGGATTTTTTAGAACTAATATCCTCCTGTATGCGAAACCTTCGGATTTGATTAGAATGTCACTCGACTAACTTATGTCCTAAATTTGAAGATATCCATAAGAAAATGATCCTTATTAAAATATGTCGTCAATAGTCTACTCATGGGTTAAACGGGCTAAGTTGTTCACGAGATTCTGCGTCGTGAAAACATCAGTTGGCTGTAAAACAAATATTACAACACCGTGATGCAAAACAAAATGTGCTGTCATTTTACTCATTCTCAGTTCCAGCTTTGTCAAAGGGGTTCGTGGAAATGCATTACTTTGCACCCAGTCGTCACATCCGCAGTTTATTTGTTTATCCGCTCGAAAATAAAAGGGAGAAAAGGGCACTTTCACCTTTTCATCTTCTTTCCAAATTCACCCCGAGGAGGCAATATATGTATTCGATGTATGAATGTATGCGCACACATCTGAACACAAAACGCCGCGCGGGGTTATTACTTTTCCCTCTCTACTCCTGTGACTTTTGATTTAGATGCGATGACACAACTGATGAAAACATAACTTATTCCGGATCTCATCTCTGCCACTGTTGCTACAAGAAAGAGAGGGGATCGACAAGAAAAGAACACGCTCTTCGAAGTACCAAGTTCATTGACTGTTTTGATGCAAGCCCTCGAGTTGAAAAATATACGTAATGCACTGAAATTAAACTAAAAAGAAAGTCGTATCAAATATTAGGAAATTTTGTCAAATATAATGTCAGATTTCCATCGGGAACATGCACTGTAAATGTATTTTTTTTTTGTAAAATTACAGCACATTTTACGATTATTTTGTGATGTTTGCTTTGTAGCAAATTGATGTTTTATCGACGTATAGAGTCAAATCAGCAACTTACTCCAAATGTGTTTAAACCGAGAAAATGGGTGAATCCAATCTCTGCCAGTCAAGCAAACGTTTCCGCCGTGTATGCCACACGGCGTAATGTTAACTTTTCATCATATGTAAATTCACAGCGCAGATGATGACTTTTACCATCATACTGTAATGGGAAATTATAAGGAATTTTTTACATTGCACAAGTAAAATATAATAGAATTGTTGAAGTTTTGATCTCTGGGATGGTCTCAGCCATTTTATTACAGTTGCCGTCTAATCACCTTGTCTACTCTGGATTCTCTCTTTGTTGCAGGTTTGTGAGACCAACAGATAGAATTTTAATTTTAAAAACGATAATCCCTTCTGTTCACGGTTGGTATTCTGATTTGATTTTGAATATAGATTTCGACTGATTTAGCCAGACGGTGGAGGGGCCACATTAAGGTTTTTCAATGTTAACGATGAAAAACAGACTGATTCAACTTGCGTGACTCAACGTGTCCTATTTCGCATGATAATCTATCAATTAAGTGTGAAGGGACAAGTGTTAATGTTGTCTGATTGGTAAAAAACTATCAACCAACTAATCAGTCGTCGTAAACGCTATCAGGTCCGCGTGGACGGATAGAGTTAAACCCTTAGATTGAAACAGTGTCATGGGTCCGGTTTAAAGTTTTCAGACAGTGGAGACAAACCTGCCCACTCTCCGGATTTAACCCGGCGGAACCCGAATCCAGGAAATATGTATTCTCGAGTTAAAACAGGAGAGTTAGCAGTTTGGTTGGTTCATTTAACGCTGCACTAGAGTCACAGTTGACAGGTCTACACTCTTAAAACAAACGAGCGGTTTTGACTCAGTCCGAGTTAATTTCCACTCCTTTCCGTGCCGAAAATGCACTTCTCCTATAGGAGTGAATTTCACTCTTTTTCGGAGTGGGTAAAAGAAATAAAAGAAAACAATCTGCGTCCTACACTCTTAAAACGAGCGGTTTTAACTCAGTCTGAGTTAATTTTCACTCCTTTCCGGTGCCGAAAATGCACTTCTCCTATAGGAGTGAATTTCACTCTTTTGTTTTAAGAGTGTAGTGGTGACCTGAAACAACAAACTTGTGAGAACAGTGACGAAGAAGAGATATTTCCCCAAAATAACGTGTGACTTGACGTGAGAGGGTCGTGCTCTAGACGGACTGATTAATACTGCTCGGAAGAAAGGCTTGTGCCTCCGGGGCCCGGAGCGGCTGCATCAGATTCCATTAGATTGTGGCTGGCTTGTCATCACCTGCTTCTCGGAGACGTTGCTTTTTGCAAATCGAAACGCAAGATGCTTTTTTTCCCACTGGGTCTCGCGCGCTGTCAGCTCATAAATGACCCAAGTCACCGGTCTGCCAAATTTGCATTTTGATGCGACGCCTAACTGTCGAGTGTTGTGGTGTTGTGTGAGATTGGAGTATGATGGTGTTGGCGGTTAGGGTATTTGACTGGCAAGTTGGCGACCAGAGCTCAATTCAGGTATAAGTTGTTTTACAAGTCAATTTTAACTAGCCTTGCATGTGTAAGGTCACAGGTTTGGGCATTACAAAAATTAACTGCTGACGTATAAACGGTCTGTGCAGCCAAAAATCCGAAGAATAATACCCCGTGATTAATGATGACGTTAAATATGATCCAAAGATACGACGCGACGCAACGTACGATGTCGCTCTTAAAAGTTGCGTCGGGTGCCTACTCATGTGTCGGCTCGGCATTTGAAAGTGGTTCGAAATTCTGACGCCCGTCGCCAATGTGTAGCTCTTGTGCAATGATAATTCAACGTAACTGAACTCAACCAAATTTACGTTTTTGAAAAGTCTAAGATTGGGACATGATGGTGCTGTGGTTTGGGTATCCGATTGGCAATCTGCCGACCAGGGTTCAATGGAGATCTAAGTCTAATTTGCCTTTCGACAACGACACAGTAGTCTAAGGTTGTGTGGGATCAGAATATGATGGTGTTGCGGCTAGGGTATTTGACTGACAATCTGCGATCAGGGTTCAATTCAAGCAAAAGTTGTCGACAAATAACTTTTTCCTTTGAAAACAAAAGTGTAATGTTGTGTGAGAATGGAATATGAATGAGTTACGGCTAGGTTATCCGACTGGCAATTGTCGACCAGGGCTCAATTCCGGTATAATTTTTCAACAACACAAATTTGCCTTCAAGTTCTTTTAATTGAAATGAATTGAAAAATAAAATGACGATAAAATCAACATTTAGGGACCGACCCGGCGGCGCAACGGTTGGTAGCTAGCCTTTGAAGACCCTGGGTTCGGGTTCGAATCCTGGTAAGGCATGGATGTTTGTGTTTGTCGAGTATATGCGGAGTACGTGCTCGTTAAATCTGTTGGGTCCGAAAGTCCTGTGGGCTGTCATTGCGCAGTTTCCCACGGGTACAGGTCCCTGGAGACTATTTCCCTCCCCTTCAGGGACATGTCTAAATTGTGGAGGTGGCGATAGATGGCAGCATCTATCTGTCATATACAGTGGTGGCCAAAAGTGTGGACATTTTTTTAATGTTTCATGTTTTTCAACTTTTTTGTTTTGTGCTTGGAGAATATATTAATTTTCCGTTAAATACAAACGTTTATATATTAAATTGAAGGTAATTTAGTGTAGAATTTAATAATAAATACCGTATTACAATATCTGTATTACAAAAAAATTATGCAACTAATAGTAAGATCTATCTTAGATTTGCAACTTTAAAAAAAATGTCCACACTTTTGGCCACCACTGTATGTGTGTGTATGTCGTATCCGTCCTTCTTGACGATGGTTTATAAGCGGGTCTTTGTGACCAAGCACACAAGCCTGAAAATATATGTCTACCAACCAACATATAGGGCTATTCTGGTTCAATTTCGTCCTAGACATTCAATGTTGCGGTTTTTTTTAAAGAGTAAGATTTGTGTTCAGTCTGATAAAACTTGTGAATTTGCATTCCTCTTAATTTGTTTGTCATTTCCACTTTCGAATTTAATGCAGTCGAGTTTATAACACGTATATCATGTTAAAAAAATCTACAATGACTTTCAATTCGAAACTTCTAGGGAAATAAATTTTACTGTTATAGAATATTTCACTCTTTAGAAGACGTCAAATTCCTAACACTGTTCCATAGAATGACCTGATAGGTTTAAATAGCTTAGTTTTTAGTCTAGGAATAATGTATACAAATGACAATCGAAGTAAATTGAGCTTAAACCACAAGTAGGAGGCTTTTGAGCCCAGTCGGTAGAGTGCTTGCCTTGCGCCTCAGGTATATACCAAAAGGCCCGGACCAAATTATTATTTATCGGGATATTATCGGCCCAAGTAACTGCCGACATACAAAATTAGAGTAGCTATAGTGGGATGTAAATTTAACCAAACCATTCTTAAGTAATTTTGATTCTGATTATTATTTTGGAGGTATCTTGCCGTTGACAAATTTAGGATATAAGTTGATCGAGTGATCTTCTATTCATGTTTAAAGGTTTGACAAACATGGAAAAATATTCGATACATTATGGCATTAAGTTTAAAAGAAACCTTGGGGCTAAAACACCCCCGTGCGTGTTCTGGCGGGTTAAGTTCAATGCCAAGCAAGCTTGGTACACATTTATTGACTCCGGAAGAATGTAGCGCTGAGATAACCCCATGACCAGCTCTCCAACTCGTATATGATCCCGGGTAACATGATGTCATGGGAGTCGGAAATTGTGAATAGTTCTATTTACTTATAGTTTCTATAATAGGTTAGTTTGAATTATCATCGCACTAGAGCTACACGAGGGCTATTGGCGACGGGCGTCGTATTTTAGAACCACAGTCAAGTGACGAGCCGACACCTGAGTAGGCACCCAACGCAACCGTTAAGGGCGACATCGTACGCAGCGTTAGGACTTTGAAGGATATTTAACGTGCACTCCCGCCACACGGGGTATTATTCGTCGGACATTTTTGGCTGCACGAGCCGTTTATAGGTCGGCAGTTATTTTGGCGATGCCCGGACCCGAACCTGGGACCTTCCGCAGGCTAGGCGAATGCTTAACCGACTGGGCTCCCCAGCCCCAGTTTCTATAATAAGACTTTTTTTTCACTTTTAAAAGTAGCATTGAAAACTACGAATTTTGGCTATGATCCAGAAGTATATTTTATGTTCTCGAAGAAGTACATTTTATATACAGAAAAGTATATTTTATATACAGTTCCCTTTCGAGCTAAACTGCCCAGTCGGTAAGGCACTGGCCTTGCATGCGAAAGGTTTCAGGTTGGAGACCGAGTATTTCCAGAATAACTGTTGACCTATAAACAGTCTGTGCAACTTAAAACTCCGACGATTACTACTTCTCGTAGAGGGAGAGCACGCAAATAAGTTATTAAATAACAACGTTTTTGACAAAAATTTACCTCTTATTTATTATGTTTATACTTTTTTGAAAGTCGAAACAATCATTTTGAATATTTTCCTATATTTCCATTTCATAATGCAATTTCGAGATCCTTTTTCCTTATAGTTTATTTGGCAGTGACTTAGCCCATTTTCGCACAGAATTCTTCCTGTGATTGGATGAAATAGAAGAGTGATCTGGAGTTCAAACTTCGAGTGCGTAATCACGAGAGTCTATTCGGATTTCTATTACACAAACTCCCACAGTCTATTTTACTCTCCGTAATATTCCCTAATGTCGATCGAGTTATGAAAACAACTGCAAACCAAACAAATCGCTGCACTGATTTGACAAAACTTCACATGAAAATAGACAGATTTTTATTAAAATGTGTGAAAATTTGAATTGCAATTGAAATATACACATTCAGAAATACGTATTTTTTCTAAACATTAGTTCTTCTACGAAAATTATAGTAGCTTCTATTTTTTAGTGACAAAAAAACGTGTTTTTTTAGAACAATTCCTAATTTCAAATTCATCAAGCAGGGAGACATGAGAGCTAAGGTGTTAACTTAAATAGTCGAAACAGAGGACATGGTCAGAAATTTAAAAAAAAAAAATCCTGCTTTAACGTGAGGTACGAAAACATTTTTACGATAATGTTATCAATGAGTGAAATGTTTTTTCAGATTATGTTGTATGAATTATTAACAATGGAAGTAAAAGGATTTTGACATTTTAGGTTAATATAAATAAAGGAAATAATACCAGAACTGTTTCTCTATAGCAGACTAAACGATAGATATACTTGAATGCAGTTTCAACTGAACTTTTTAAGCTTGTGCTAAAAACGGGTATTCATTTTAATGGAGATTAATTTTTTAGTTATTTAAACTTTAAATATACTTACAACTAATTTTTAATGAAATTTGGGAAATAGGCTTGCCAGATTTTTTGCTTCCATATGACGTATCCCAATTGCTTATGAGACTTGTAGTTCTTTCTGAGAAAGTGAGATGAACAAACAGACGCTAGACGGGCTGAACGTTTATAATACCATCCACGTTTTACGCCATAAACGTATTGTGGAAGTTAAAATGGATCAAGTTCATTGGAGAGATTCCCCTCAGCTTCGTCCTTTTAACAATTAGTGAAAGAAAAAACGCGTACGGAAACTTTCCTGTTGACCCCTTTTTTACGTTTGTCGATTCATATGACAAGTAATACTCAAATAATACTAATTCAAAGACAAGTAAATACTTCTATCATGTAGGCTAGTTTATCATTTTTATCATTGTTCCTATAGATCAAGCTATTACTACTGAAACAAATGCTGCAAATGATCTCACCACGGTCTGTAAATATTTGACTGACTTATATTAAACAGTCTGCTTATTTGCTTTCTATTACTGTCTTTTTTTCGGTAAGTAATGTTACGGTCTCTATTGTGGAGAAGACATTTCTTATGAATGACTTTTTGGGGAGAGTGAGCTAATAACGTGAATTCAATGAGAAAAAAGGGAAGGAAAAAAAGCTATTTTAACAAAGTAGCATTGAATATGTTTTACAAACGGTATTTTTATATGATAAATGTAGCTTGCATGTAGCTAGAATTCAATTTTTTGAAATTGTTTTGACGATTTTATTGATTTGCAGTTTATAATTTTGCAATTAATCACTGTAAAAAATTTGGTTCGACCTTTCACCGAAATTCGGTGAATTCCAGCTGCAACCAAAGTTTGGTGCTTTGTTTCACCATTTATTAGTGATACCACTGGCACCAACTTTTGGGTGAAAACATGGTACTGCGAAATGCGAATTTTTGTTCAACGTTGAACCACAACTTGGTGTTTCTGATGGCATCATTTCTTGGTAAGCAAGCTACATTTATTATACAAAAAATCCCTTTGTAAAAGTATTCAAAACAACTAAAGTATTTCCGTTTCGAAAACCAGTTTTCCCTTAGGATTAACACAGAGAGGAACCCTCGATTATCGGTTGAAGGTCTCATTTTCTTTTAAGCATATCATTTAATTTTTTAATTTAATCATTTCCGGCTTTCTTTTTCTAACATCTTTTAGGAGATTTAACAAAGCCAATTGCGCCTCGTAATTTAGATCCGATTAATTTAGATTAAGTGAAGAGGTCGACCCCTGAACTGGCACCCAACTGGACTTCGAGCGACATCGTACGCTAACGCCACATACTTATCGAAGACGTCTGTCCCAGTGTACTTGGGGAACCACGTAATTAAGCCGATTGTAATTTTTTTCTGTGTTTGTCAATAAATATCCGTTTATAGGATGTGGCCGGGTTTTGAACGCTCTGTATAAGAGGCCGATGTTCTGACGACTGGGCTACGGAGCCCCCAGCATGTCAGTTGTCAGTATTAATTAATAAATAGAAAAATCGGTTCAACTACCTAGTTCATAATATTTCAGTTTCCTTACAAAATAAACTGAAAATGCAAGCCATCTATTTATGAGGTGAGCGGCACTATTGAGATGAAAAGATTCCGGCCGGCCGGTTTAATTGACTTGATTACTCAAACGAATGCTTGGACAACTGAGTGTACGTTGTCGACTGATGATATCTAGGTGGAATGTTTGGGTTTCAAAAGGATATGGAGTTTTGTTTCGTGGGGGTTTTTGGTTACATTTTGACAGGTTATCAAATTTCTCCGAAATTTAAGTTTTTTTTACACTAAAATCCTCTTTTACCAAAAAACAAGTTAAATCAGCAAATATAAAAATTATAGCTTCCCTAATGCAATTAATACCATCTATACTCTTTGTTAAAGATGGTATTGACAATAAATTCGCCTTTGTAGATCAAGGTCAATGGGTAAAATAGATAAAATGTCTTTTAATCCGGGATGAAAGAAATTTCTGACTGTATTTTTTAACAATGTAAGAAAGTTCTGACAATGGCTGTTTTAGATGGATGTGCGGTAGATTGAAATGTAAAAATTGATTCGGTGAAAAAAATATGTAATTTATAAATTGATAGTATAAAAATTATTACGTAAATGAATCCAATTCGAAATGTAGTTAAATTAAGCATGTGATTCAATTGATCTCTTACACAAAAACGTGGTGGCAACTACATTACTTTTACTTAATTAAAAAATATCTCTTAAAAGAGAATATGGTTAATATTTTTTTAATTTTATACTTTTGATTTTCAGTTATCATTTAAACAAAAAATACAAGCATCGAAGTTCTTAAACCTCATGAAACAGAAATTCCGTTTTAAAATAATAATTTACAACAAAAAAAACTCCATTAAATTCCACTTATAAAATATATTTACCAAAATCTTCATTGCACAAGATAAACTTTTCACTTTTTACAAAGCAAAAAAATACAAAACATTTTAAAACGAAAAAGAAATGCAAAGCGGGCCGAAAATTCTATTCCCAGCTATCGGCCCCATCCAGCCGGCTATCCCGGTATTGTCTTGGCGGCTATTAAACGCGATTGTCCGGGACAACCTATTTCCGGTCCGGATATTTCGAGGGGTTATCGGGCGGAAGCGAGCCGGATTAGCGAGCGGAGCCGCTCCAACCGTAAATTAAGGCGTTTTGCAAAAGGGATTTTAAATTCGCGGAATTAAGGAGAGAGACTTATAGGAGGAGCACTTAAAATGGGATGGAAATAGGTGGGAAAATAGAGATAACAGAGAATTATAGGTGGGGAGGGTCAGAGGGTTAGGTCAGGCGTTTAGATATTTTTGTGAATAAATGTCAAGTTTTTAGAATGATGGTTGTGTTATATAGTGTGTCTCTAATATAAATAACACATTTTAAAATTGAAAACTGTAAATGATTAGATTTTTTTTTATATTGCAAAGATTTTTTTTGAAAATGCAGCATATTTGCCTCATATTCGCACTCTGTTGTATTTGATTGTAGCTGTGGCTGTAACGCCAATTTTACAGAACTTATGCCAAAGTTTCTTAGATCAGAAGCAGTAACCTTGGTCTATGTTCATCTTTTCTACTAAGCGGGAAATTCAATTTTGATCATGGCTGAGTCACATGCGCTTGAAAATTGATGCACACGTGTAAGCGTTACGCATTCTGACTGATTTTTTACAGTGTAGTTACTTGTCATTTATGCATTGATTAATTTCCTTTTTCCATAGTTAATTAGTTTAAATGATAGATGTAATTTACAATTTTTTATAACCATGCGAATCAGGGTGTTCTATAATTAACCGATCATTTTGAATGATACTTCCCATTCCAAATGACCAATCAATTTTTGAATACTAGGCATTTACATTATAAAACAAAGAATTTTTTTAATACTTGTCTTTAACATCAATGACTGTTACATTTTGCAATGAAATAATTAAATTTTACGATTAGTTTGTAAAAATGAGTGAATAGTTACTAATTAGTTTCTTTAATTGTTTTAATTATACATATGAATTTAATTACGTTAAAATAAACCCTTTAGAAAAATTGCGTAATCAATTTAGTTATTATTGTGGATAATTAATTAGTAATCTGGCATGACAAATATTTTTAATTAATGCCCTTCATGTCAGTTTTGCTGCAATAAAACAGTTACCATCGGAAATTACGTTTTACATAATCGTTTTACAAAATAATATTTCAAGTGTTCGATTCCGGAAAGTTTTCTTAATGTTTGTTTCCGTGCAATAGAACTATCTGCGTCGAGAAGAAAGTTCTACAGAATATTTATTTTGTGTGATCTTTTGATGAGTTTCACTGCAATATATCTCCAACCGTAGAAAAACACGTTTTACAGAATTGTGCATGTGGAATTCGGTTTCTGAAAAGTGTTTAGGAGTGAAACTTGAGTCGGGTATTCTTCTTTTATCATTGTTTTATTGGTGTCCAATAGCACAAGAAAGTGCAAAGTTAATCAATATCCAGAGATGCCTTGTAAAAAAACTCGAATTTACCATCACAATATATGGTACATCACTCTGTGTTTTGAATCGACATATGGTTAAAATGTATTGTGTGTCACTGGCGCTTGATTAACTAACAGTGATTGGATGCGCCCCTATTTTTAAACGCTATTGGAGGAAGTTGTTCATATGACTTTGTACGTCACATTAATTTGCTGTAAGTCAATATATTGATGTAAAAAGTAACCGCGATATGTGCTGTAATTTTAAAGAACTTTTTCAAAGCACACAATAACTTACAGTAGTTTGATCTGTACGCCATGAACAATTGTACGCCAACAAAACAGATTAAAATACAAATATAAGTAGAAGTTTAAAATTTGCTTCTTTATCAATTACTTAAAAAAACGCAAATTTGCCCACAAACTACAAAAAAACAAGTAGGTTTGTTACAGAATCTGTCGATTAAACCGCTTATACACAACATTTGTTTTCAACAGGAAACACACAATTTATACACCTCAGAAAGAAATTCGCCAAAATGGCCTTTAGCTAGTTCTAATTCAAAGTTTTAAACGCCAAAATTAACTATTTTCATTAATCTTCTTTCTCAGATATAATAATTAGTCTTTATCGTTTTCTAAATTTATCGTTTGTTAAATTAATTTACAGTTCGAGGAATAAATAATTAGTTAAATTGTGCTTTAAAAATAAAAGCGGAACATTATTTTATAACATTAGTTTATGCAAAGTTCTCTATGCATCTTTCTTCATACATTTATTATGAACCATCAAAAGAACTCTATTGTGATATGACATCAATCCAAACTGAATTGTATCACATAAATAAATATTTCTTCAAGAGTTTTATTTTTATTTTAAATAAAGTTCCTCGTACTTTCGACGAAATGGCATCAGTTAAAATATTGAATAAAATTGGAATTTGCATGTTATTTCAATGTAGATTAAATTTTTAGTTATTTAAATTCTAATTGTACTTCTAATTAAATTTTTTAAAAGAAATTTGGGATATAGCCTAGTCTGATTTTTAGCTTCAAAATGACGTATCCTACTTGTTTGTGAGACTTGCGGTTCGTTCTGTGAAAGTAGGTGGCGGACGGACAGACGGACTGTACGATTATAATACCTTCCACTTTTTACCTTATAAACGTAGTGTGGAAGCTATAACTTTTTGATGACTCGTTTTTACAGTTCTTGTTAAAATGCTAAACAGTCGGATCAATAATTGATTAGAAATTTGCCAAAGCCACAGAAAATTAATGAAATAAGAAGATTAAAAAATAAACGTCGATTTGCAAACAAAACGATTTGCAATAAACAAAACATGAGACAAATAAAAAACTACTGTCCAGAACAATTAACGTCGGAAATCTAAATTAAAAAACATAATGTCGACGTTTTCATTTGGAAATGAAAGTTTTAATGGTAATGGGTTAACCAAAATCTGCTATTTAACTTTAATTTACCAGTTTAAAAACAACGTAAACCCATACACAAACTTGCCAAAAAAAATCTTTTTTATTTCTCTTCTTAACGGTTTGGTTATCATCCAGCTGCCGATGAATCAAGACCTTTTCCCCCCATCCCTCAGGGGCTTTCCCCCTTCCATAATCCGTGGTAGGCTTAGCAATATCAACATCATTATTGAAGACCCAAAGTAACCGATTCTTTTTTCGTGTCTGAATCAAATGTTGATCGTGCCGATTATGGGGATGATTCAGTTGAGAATCATTCCACTGGCAGATTGGTTGATATGTGAATTGATGGAGGAGTGTTTTTTGTGGTAAGAGACTGAATTCTGGGTTGTATAGAAGAAATACAATGAAACTCCGATTATCCTAACTTTAAGAGTATCATTTCCTTCCATCAATACTTTTGACATGTAAAAGTGTTGCCTTTTTATTTAATTAAAGCTGTTTTAAATTAATAATATATAACAATACCTATTTTCAACGTACAATAAAAAATATATATTAACCGAAATTTAAATCTTCCGAATTGGGGCCGGTCTAACTTTATTAGGATAATTGTAGTTTTTCTGTTGTAAAATTCAGGTTATAATGGTTTAATCTCGTTACGAACTGAAAGAGAGTAAAAATTGACAATGAATTGGATTGGATTACATGAGTTACTATTAATTTTACTTAATTAATTTCGTTACATTAATTTAATAATTTTTTGTTTAAATGTCCCAATAACATTTTAAAAACATTAAAATTTTTTCATTCATATAGAGATTGTTTACATAGAAATTCTGAAAAAATATATAAGTTATATATGTTTATTTAAATGTCGACGTCTCATATATACATGATATTAGGAATAATAAGGTTGATTCCCAATTTCTTTTTATCCCCGAATTCAATTGTTGCTAATAATGATAAACATTTATTTCACTAACTATTTACATATAGATAATCGTCAATGTACCTAAAATGTCCCAATAAAGTGGCCACTTTTTGTGTAATTTTTTTTTACATTCCTCAAGAAAAAGCCTTGTAAAAGTGAGTTTTGATATACAGCTGAAAGTGAATAAGAAAGAAGTGAAATGAGAACCCTCTATAATTGAGGAAAACAGAAAACGGATTGAACATAATAGCAATCACTTAACACGGCTAAGAACAGACACCATACCACCACACCCAAACATCAATCATTCTAAAACAAATCAACAAGCATCAACCAAAACTCCACAAACTTCCCTAAAAAAATCCCTACTGAAAATCCCCGTCACAGCGCACGCCCCACGGAGCATTACGTACCCAGTTTCAACACCCAATCACCGCCCCGGACCCCCACAACTAAGAACGAATACGGCGAGTGGGCGGGAACAGAACACTTTGAGCTGGCCAATGCAGCGCGACGAGTGGTGCGAGTCCTCGTGCTCCGGCGACGGCGGGATGGATGAGGAGACATGCGGAGATGGGGACAAGTCTGG
This sequence comes from Oedothorax gibbosus, assembly GCA_019343175.1. Lineage (NCBI taxonomy): Eukaryota > Metazoa > Arthropoda > Arachnida > Araneae > Linyphiidae > Oedothorax > Oedothorax gibbosus. The sequence continues at coordinate 83,643 of JAFNEN010000168.1, forward strand.
CGGCGTGGGACACACGCCTTTTTCTGTCGACGATATCCTAGATCCCGAGAAGTTTACGGGGTCGTCGAGGTATAGGGAATGTTGGACGCGATCGCCGGACATCTTTGGGAGGAATGGAAAGGATGGACTAAAAGGTGAGACACTGTTTTATGGAATCCCAACCAAACCAACTGTGCAATAGCCAAAACAACTGTTACATAACAGTTGTTTTGACCATTACACAAACGTTTACTTAAATCAAAAGATAACAGTTGCTTTGATTATTCCTTTTAATCAAAAGTTAAGTTGTGTTGACTATTGTACAAAAAATATAACAGTTATTTTGACAATTGTACAAACGTTAATTTAAACCAAAAGATAACAGTTGTTTTGACTATTGTGTAAAAGTTTATTCAAAACAAAATATAGCAGTTGTTTTCATAATTGTACAAAAGTTTATTTTAATCAAGCGATAACAGTTATGTTGACCGTTGTATAAAAGTTTTATTTTAAACAAAATATAACAGTTGTTTTGGTTTTGTGGCATACATCTATTCTACAAAAGCTTAATTTAAACTAAATATAATATTTACTTTAGGTTGTTAATGGTTCATTCAAACGGTATGTAACGGTTTTTATAATAAGGGACTTTTTTTAATGGTAGGAATTTTTGTACAAACCAAAACAACTGTTCACTGTTAAAAATTTTGTGCTTGGTTTCACCATGATATTGGTTCCTTTCACCATGATATTGGTTCCTAGTAGCTGCAACGCCTGGATGGTGAAATGTTTCACCTTTTTTTCGGTGTTTGGTTGAACCATTTTTCTTAATTTGTAAACAAAAACCTGAGAAATGGTTCAACCGAATACCAAAAATATGGTGGAACGTTTCACCATTCAGCCGTTGCAGCTACTAGGAACCAATATCATGGTGAAACCAAGCACAAAATTTTTAACAGTGTTATATTCAATTTTCCCACGCTAAAGTTTATAAGAACTCAAAATTCATGAATTCCAATTCATCCATTTATTCAATGTATTGCTCAACGGTTTATTTAAAAGCAAAACTAATTTAAAAATTGTTTTGTTTTACAAAACAATATTTATATTACGAACTATTAGAAAAATTTCAAAGAAAACAGAAAAATCCGGTATTATTTTACATATAGTAGTTTACTTCAAGACAAAGTTGATACAAAGAATCATTTTTACTATTTATAAATATTTCTTAGTACAGATTAAATTAAATTGTATTATATTATTCGGTTATATGTTGCAAATTAGGTATAATACAAGAATTACAATTTTTGATAAAAAAAAGGGTTAATTTATTTTTATTTGTTACAGAAATTTTATTCTGTCAACAAAAATATTACTTATAGTTTAAATAGCGAAATGTCATGCATTTATAAATAAATAAACTTGAAAATAAAAAATTATTAAAGGTTATTAAATAAAATAAATACAACAAATGAAATTAAAATTGAATAGTAATAGAAAACATAATGAGACCTATTTTTTGACGAGACGTACTTTTACACCTTTCTGCTGTCACACACACATACACTGTTACAAATTATGCACTTTGTTTCACCAAAAATATGGTTCCTAGTAGCTGCAACGGCTGTGTGGTGAAACGTTAAACCATATTTTTGGTATTCGGTTGAACCATTTGTCAGGTTTTTGTTTCCAAATCCAGAAAAATGGTTCAACCAAACACCGAAAAAAAGGTGAAACATTTCACCACACGGCCGTTGCAGCTACTAGGAACCAATATCATGGTGAAACCAAGCACAAAATTAGGAACAGTGTACTGACGACTAATAATATTAATTACTAATTTTCAAATACATTACTTATATTGTTATTATTCTTGTGTTTATATATAAAAAATAATTAAATAATCTTATTTATAATTAAATGATCTTATAAAAATATTAATGCAAATCAATTAATTAAAAGGCAAAATAGTAACGATACAATTGCCAAAGTAAACTATTTATATATTTTTTAAATTAGACATTTATAAAATAACTTTCATCGAATTTATAGAAGTTATGCTTCAAATTAACTGAATTTGTATATGGAAGGTCCATCGAGAAAGTTTCGTATTACAATGTCGTATAAGAAGAAACTATCGATAACGCAAATGTGATATTGTGGATGACATAATAATGGAAAAGGAATTATTTTGGAAAAAAGCAAACGAGTTATAGAATATTATAATAATTAGCAGAAATGTCAATGATTTCTGTCTTTGTACTTATGTTTGTCATTGTTACGGATGGCAAAAAAATGGAATGGAAATTATTTTAGAAAAATATGGTGTGGGAATTATTTTTCCAAAACAATGGAGGTATGGAAAAATTGAGTAACCCGGCAAATTATGGTACGGCTCCATTATTCCATAGCTCTATTAATTCTGCACAAAAATCTAAAACAATAAAAGATTTTTATAGATATTATTAAACTAAATATTTTTTAACAAAAGTCTTTTATTTAAACATCTAAAAACAATATTTTTATTGTAGGGGTGAATGCACCAGTTACTGACCAAAAGGTAAAATACGTGTCTAAAGTAAGCGAAAATTGTTTTATTTTAAGAAAAACATAATGACAACTAATTTTAAGTGTCATTATATCTTCTATTTTAAGTCCAGTAGTCAGTATCAGTTTACTGTCTTCAAATATTAATTTATTGGTCAGTATTTAGTGTATTAACCCTATTTATTAAAAATATGAAAAACATGAATTATTAATCTAAATTGTTAAGTCTTTTGTGATCATTCTAGGATTTTAGTGTCATGAAAAATAATACGACTTAAAAAAAAACAATATGCATCATACACTCTTAAAACAAACGAGCGGTTTTAACTCAGTCTGAGTTAATTTCCACGCCTTTCCGTGCCGAAAATGCACTTCCCCTATAGGAGTGGATTTCACTTTTTTTGCGGAGTGGGTAAAAGAAATAAAAGAAAACAATCTACGTCCTACATTCTTAAAACGAGCGGTTTTAACTCAGTCTGAGTTAATTTCCACTCCTTTCCGGTGCCGAAAATGCACTTCTCCTATAGGAGTGGATTTCACTCTTTTGTTTTAAGAGTGTTCATTGTACAATATCAAGAGCACTAAATCAGGCCGTTATAACTACAGTTTAAATGAATGGGATTGATAAAACAATTTTGAATAAGATCTAACTTAATATTGATAACATTGATTAAGTAAAATAACGAAATTGTGTGCTCACTTATTTAATCTGTCCTTAATAAATACAACTTGCCATTCAACAATTGAGAAGAAAACTAACGTTGCTTCCATGATTTTCCATAACTTAAGATTGATTTTTTATTTGCATTATTTGCGATAAATTCTAAATTCTGATTTTTATCCTTTAAACAAATCAAGTTTGCGTAATTGTTTTTTTTTTAAGATCCTAGCTATTCCCGACTTCGAGGTATAATAATTTATTCTATTTTTAGTCTATGCGTACAATTTTTCAGTTAAGTAAGTAGTACAACTCTATTATGGAAAGAGTATTTTAAAGCACATCGAAAAGAAATAACATAAAACGAAAAAAGGTAAGATTTTGTAATCGAGATCATATTCTATTGTCACAGTACCTCAAAAATGGCAAAAATTGCAATTTTTTTTTATTTGCTAAAATTAAAGTTTGAAATCTTCTGAATAAGTCTACTAAGTTTTAAAAGTGTAGCTATATTTAAAAAAAAATATTCCACTTTTTATGGGGAAAGGTAGGGTAAAAATGCAAACGAATGAAAACTTTAAATGTGTTTTTCTCGGTGTTCATTTTCCCTTGATGACAAGTTTTTCAAAACGCTAAGGCTTTTTTAATTATTTATAAAAGTCTAAGGAATTTTGTATGCAGTCTGTCAACTATGTTAACTTGGCAATAAAATTGTTTTCAAAAGTAATACTTTTTTTTATAAAAAAATACTAAAGTCGAAATTTTTTAAATATGCTAAAATAATTTGGGATTTTCTAGATAAATATTTTTTGTAAAATAACTACTGAAGATAAATCAAATTTGGATGCCAATTCTTATGTAAAACAGTTTAAAGTACGTGAGAAAAAGATTGGATTAAAATATTTGTATTTAAAAAAAACCTTAGCATTTTAAAAAAGTAATTTTTTTTTTTAAATAACTTAAAAAATTAAATTAGTTTTTAATTTTCTTTGTCATATATTGATTTAAAATATATATTGAACTAATAAAACATAAATTTTATAGTGAATATGTCAAAATTATAGATTTTTAAAAAAAAAATGGTACCGTGTCCCCTTAAAATTTCATCTAGGTTTTACAGCTACTGAAATTATCTATGTCTAAACTAGAAATAATATGCAATTTTTGTTTCATATAAACCTACCTACATTATTTTATATAGGGGAGACCGGGGCTAGTTTTCCATGTTTTCTTCTTTTTGATTGTAGATATTTTTTATTTTTATTTATTTGAAGAAAACAAGGTTTCACTGCCTTCCCCACATGATTATCTACAACCAAGCATTACTACTTTTCCAAAATGTAAATATACTTTTTGGCAGCAAGTGGTTTAATGCTAGCATGTCGAGCTGGAAAACGTGCCCCGTATGCGCCATGGGAAAACTAGCCCCGGTCTACCCTATAATAAGTTTTCTGAGAAACCGAATATAAAAACACAACCCGTGGAAAAAAAGCGCAAACGAAGTATATTGAGCACTAAGAATTGAATTTGGTTTTCTGAAGGAACCTTACAATCCCCCCCCCCCCCCTAAAAAAATGGGTTTATCCCGATAATTACTTAATAGTCAATTGAAACCGATTTCAAAGGATTTTAGGAAGTGAGTTACTTTTTGAGTATAAGATTTTTGTTGTATACAATAAGAAGTTTGAAATAAAATATAAGTATTAAATAAAATTTAAAGTTTGAAATAAAATTTAAGTAATAATATATGCATTTCTATTTAAAGCTAGATCCTCACTTTTGTTATTTATGCCGTTAATTTATACATGCGTATTTTTGAAAACCCCCAAAACATAAATTCTCTTTAAAATTGCTCTTTTTTAATGGTACTATATCTTTTCAGTAAATTGAAAAAAAAGTTACTTTATTATTGTATCAATTATTCTATATATATTATTGAAAAAATTTGAAAGCATCAATTTATAAATCTAAATCTTTAAAAAAAAATCTATATATCAATAGGTGAAATAATCGTAGACAAAGTGATACACTTTTAAAACTCGATATTTTATATAAAAAAAAATTACATTTAAGAATCTTTTTTTTGAAACCTATAGAATACCATCGCGATAAATATATAATGCATAGAAACACACGGAAGTTCTTGTAAAACCTCAATACATTTTCAAGAATGCGTCATCTAATACGCATTGAATAATGTAAATTATCCCAGCTTTGTACTTTGAACTCAGTATAGATATATATACCTTACAGAATCCGCAGTTTTCCTTTCATCTCGTAAATGAATCACTGTCGACGCTTCTTTGAGTCACTTATATTAGAGAACAGGGGAGTAAAAAGCTAAAACGAAAGAAAAAAAACTGGTTGGGGAAAGGTGTTTTTCTTTCTTTTTTTTGTTGGTGAACATCAAAAAGTCTCAGATTTGTGTCGCCACTTCAATTTTATTTCCTCTGAACTTCCTTTTCAAAAAATTTCTTTATGATTTTGCTTTATTTACATTTAATTTTACTATGTATGTATTTATTTTTAAAATCCTTTGTTTTTGCTACATTCTTTTCAAAAATTTTAAAACAAAGAATCAATGTATTGTTGTAATTTAAAAAAGTTACCTTGTTTCGCTTATATTTTCATATTTTTAGAAACTATTTTATCTAGATTTCTATGGCTTCTTACATACGTTTTGTTTACATTAAACTTTGATAAATGATAGATACATTGTTTTTTCTATTAATCTGTGTTTGGGCTTGCAAAAGTTCAGAGACACATGTTAAGTCTTTGCCTTCGAATATAAATAAGAAAATATAATTTATTTATATTCCATCATTTAAAAAAATTTCAGATTGCGAAATGGAATATATATGCACATGCCTTAGAAAACAATAAAAATTCTAGTTTCATATTAGCTATTGGCTTGAATAACATTATTAGGACATACATAGCTGAGTGAGAGAGTAAATAAAAATCATTGCCGGTTAATATCTTTTATCTGCTAGTTTCAACAATTATAGTGTTGCTTATAACAATCCGGCTATATTAATCAAATAAATCGTGGTCGGTATATATTTCGTTAATTCCATGTAAATACATACCTCAGATGATTTTAAAAAATATTTTTTATTACAGTTTAAATTTTTATATGTGATTTAGAAAAGTTTGAATTGTACAAATTTTGCATAAAAAACTATTATTGTTTTTATATGTTTCAACACTTTAGCTTCAAAGTGGTTGCTTTTTTGGAAAGCATTTGTCATGGTTTTTCATAATTTTAAATTCTTGAATTTTAAAAAAAGTAATATTTTTTATCAGAGTTTTTGATAAAATTATTAAAATACACTATAATAACTATCTTAAAAACACATTATTAATCGGCATTTATAACTAAAAGATAATTAGAAAGATAAAAATCCCCTTTTTGGCTGTAGTGTTAGTCACGAAAAGATATAAAAGTATCTATAACTTTTTGAAATAAAGCCTTGCTTTAAAATAATAATAATAATAAATTTTTTTGTCACAAAAAACAACATGCAAATATTTAAGATATTTTCTTTCTATATTAACCTCTGTGTAATTCTACACCTTTAAATTTTAAAGTAAAAAGCATTTTCTATTTATAAAACATTTTAAACTTTGTAGTGTCGTCACAACGTAGTGTCAGTCCCAGCTTCTGTTTTATTTATCTGTTGTAGATTAGCTATAATATTTGTAGATTTCTTATATTTAGATAATTTTGATTTAAGATGGCTAAATCAGCAGCTAAAAGAAAAAAAAGAGAGCAAAGATAAATACTTTAAGCATGTGGTAATTTCAACCCTTTAAAGAAAATGAAAGCAAAAACCACTTTGCGGACAACACTTTAACTAAAAATACACCGTCGCTATTGCAATGTTACAACCGTTAGACTACATTGAATGGCATTTATCTGCCACCAATGTTGGCTTTACCTTCAGTTATGAAAAAAGACCAATTGATGGACTTAGTGATACAGGAGGAGGGGATCAAAGAAGCCAGGAAAATTGACCCACATTCTGCTAAAGATTTTTTTCACTTTGCATAAGAAATCTGCCCAAACATATCGCTATTATACACTTCTGACAACTGTGTAAAGGGCGAAATAGGTAGATTAAATGATATTTGCTCATCAAAAGGAAAATAATTATTTCCGATTCCTGACACTCAAAAATTGCTCTGCTTTTTAAAATTAAACAAATACCTACTTAAAAATGCCAATGTTTCTTTAAATCCACAAAAATACTACACGGCTGATTAAACAAATGGAAATGTTGTAAAAGTAAATACCTCTCAATAAAATTCTGAAAATGAATTTGATGCTGGAAAAGGGGCTGTAGTTCCATTTGTAAGAAAAATTATCTTTAAATATTTTGTGGGGTAAATGTTAAGTAAAGGTTCTTATTCAATAAAACTGAAACATCTGCAATGGTAGGGAAGTCTTTTTGCGTGACCTGAGAAGGAAGATTTTTCAGTCATTGCTATTGAAGAAAGAATTAAGAAATTACCAGAAAACAACTTTAAGGGACGTTTTGTAACTTTTTCTAACTATGATTTTACCATGTATGCGATTCTCAACTTACCATGCTCAAAATTATTTACATATGTTTTGTTATTAATGCCTAAATTTCCATATCTGTGATAAAATTTACATGATGTAGTGTAAGTCACAAATTGAATGTGGTGTAAGTCACGCACAAAAATTTTAATAAATTATTTTCTATGATATTTCAACACTTTTTTGCAATTAAATTATTTAGCTTTAAACCTTATACTTAAAATAAGCACTGGTAGAATGTTGATTTACTGCACTATGAAGAAGAAATCAGAGTTTATAATGATAACCAAAAATCGACTTCCTTTCTTGTAGTGTGTCACACCAGGACATTTTTATTATTATTTGGTAAAATATTAAATTAAAAAAGTTTTTACTGATTGCTAAAAATAGGGGTTCAGGGGTAAACTGACATACAATATTTTTTTAGTTAATAGATAATAATTATGAACTATGCAAACGATATTTGTTAAATCGTCAAATGTAGTGTAAGGCACGCTTGGAATTGCCCATTTAAAGACTTTTTGTTACACTTGTATAAAAAGTTAGAAAGCTTTAACCAAGCAAATATCACACAGTTGGCCAAGTACTACAATTTTGTCATCCAATAAAGAATTACAGCATCACCCTGCTTTAAATCGACTGCATATTTTAATTAACTAATAACTAACTTTTAAAAAAAAAAAATTCTGGTACATACCTCTTTAATTATTTACATTTTAAAACAGCTAGATTCGATAACAATCTGAAATAGGAAGTTACGTGATGTCCAGCTGTGTGACGTAGATAGTGTCTCGGTTCGTAAACAAATCAATCTTTGAAAGTGTTAAGGTTTGGTGAAGTTGAGTTTGTGCTCTAACAGTCTCTGGAACTACATGCGTTAAGTCAATTGAAACCCATCATAATTTTTAATGATTTAACAACTAAGGTAATTAAATAAATTTTTGACAAAATTTTTACCCCGATATTCAGATTCCTAATAGTTTTTTCTTTAGATAATCTAATTAAAAGAAAGTTAAAAATACAGTATAGAACTCCAAAATCCGAATCAATTGGGGCCTAACCACTTTCGGCTTATCATAATTTCGGATAATTGGAGTGAGTCGGAAAAAGGGTATAATTTAATCAATTATTTAATGTATTGTTGGTCGTCATCAACCCAAACCAAAGTGTAAGGTGTTGTTTGGAAAGGGTTGAAGATTTTTGTTTTTTTTCTACTTATGTTATGTTGGAATGTTGAGTCTTTTAGAAGCCATGGTAAATGATAGATATTGAAAGTTAATTGCACCATATATTCAAAACATAATTTATATAAATAATAGAAGAGTACATAACATAAATGCAGTTACGGTTAGTATGAAAGTTCATGTTGCAACAGATACATTTTTATACTCGGCCCATTTGTTACTGTTCGTCTCTGTTGGATGGCTAGTAACTGCTTTTGGACGGTAAAAAAAATTGCTAAGAATGATATCCAACAAAGACGAGCAGTAACATATAGGCTGGGAGGATTATTTTTTTTTAGGAAATTCGCATAATCAGCAAAGCTTCAGATAAAATCTACTGTAGGTTGCAATTATCTATTTTCGTTATTTTCAAGCTTATATCATAACTGGAACATCGCAGTTTCAAAACAAGCCTCTCAGCAAGTGAATTCGAATGGAATTAAACGATATTTTACGAAAAATGTGTTATTCCATTAACGTTACATTTTTAATTCTTCTTAATTTTCTTTGCGCACATTAAAAAAAATAGATTTAGCTCCCTGACTGTATTTGATTGCAGATACTGCTGTAAACACAATTATACAGAACTTTGGGGTAGTTTTCTTCGCTTGTTATCCCCAGATTCCGTGACCGTGATCAATGTTCTTCTTTTCTACCATTCGAGGAATTTAAACTGGATCGCGTGGCTGAGGCACATATACTTGAAAGTTACAGCACACGTGTAGACATACGTTTACCAGCACGGGTGCTGTATTTTGTGCCTTCCACAAGGTTGTAAGTAGTTTCATAGTTGCTCTCTTATTTTGAAATAAGTTTATTTTATAGTTAATGAACTTTTAATGAAAGTTTCCAGTTAATGAAAGTTTATTTTCCAGTTAATGAACTTATATACTCTTTTAAAAGAAAGTGATTGTTTTAAAATCTTTTAATACGACACAACTGTATGCATATGCATTAGACATGTTGGTAGGGAGTCTTAATAATAACTATTTAATTTCATATTTAATAACAATTTCACTATGACTATTTTGAATCGATAAATATTTGAGAATTATATTATTCAAACCTCACAAACTATTTTAGCTCCCATAAAAATGGTGTATATATTTCAAATAGGTCACGCTTTCTAATTTAAATCGGTGAAAAAGCAGACACCACTTCAGTCACAAATTTCAAAAAATCAGGAGAGAGAAAAAATACCATAACCCTTTCAAAGTATCAAATATTTGATTTTTTTAAAACTGTCGTAACATGCCTTTTTTGTTGATGTCAAGCAAAAATTACCAAATTTCGACATAAATTAGGCTCATGAAAATTTAAAATTTGATTCGAACTAATGTTTTTTCTGCACTCAGCTAATTTTTCAGACGGTTGAAAACTTTTACAAAGAAATCATTAATGATTTTAAAAATATTATTAACAATTTATTTTACAACCATTTATGTTAATTTTATTTTATATTTCAACAATTTATATTAATTTTAATTTATGGCTTTTAGTGACAAAAACACACTTTGTACGGAATCTGGACCGGTGTTCTTATTCAATAACATAAAGCATGTCCCTGTAGTCACTGATGGCCTTTTACTTATACAAATTAGCCAGTCATTTACCATGAGGACATTAGTTGATATTATGCCAAGTTTAGGATATGACGCCAACTAAACGTTAAATTAGAGCCTTTTTTTATGTGCTCTAAAAAAATTATCACCTCATTTATTACTAAGTCAAGAAAAATCTTATTCATTACGTGACATATCTTCTATGTTATTGAGTTATGAAATACAGTACTTTTTTGACACCTTGTATGATTTGGATTGAATGAAAATAAGTAGCTGTCTATTAGTGGTTCTTAATATGGTCTATATTATATACGAATGCTGCTTATATAGCTTGGCGGAATTTAGCGACTTTTATAAGTGCGAAAATAATTTTTCTGATAACCAATTAATCATACATGCTATATAGAAGACTGTACAAAGGTGTTTTTTTTGGCAACATTAAAGGTTCGTAGCATTGTATGAGTTCATGCTTTTTGTTTGAAACCACGCCAAGTTTGGAAAACGGCATCATTATCTAGAAATTTACTCTTATTACAATTGGCTATCCTTTGCGACAATTTCTTAAAATATAATATTTGCCCTTAGTTCCCTTTAGACAGAAACGACTCAATTGTCAACTAACGATATTACCCAAACACAATCAAAATTCGAAAACCTACTCCCATAACTTACTGAAATCTCTGTTTTGGCATGAAAAACTTCTTACTGACAATTTCATCCAAAAAGATCTTACAGTTGAATCATCACAACCAAACATGATTTTTAGATTTAAAAACTACTTATTAGTTATAAAAACACGAGCTAGAAATACTTACTTTTTCTCTCCCTATAGTTCTCTTTTATAATTTTCATTTTCAAACTAGTTTTTTTTAAAAGTAACTCCAAAGCTTAACTGTAAAAATACAGCACATTTGCCGCATATTCAAAGCACATTTGGCTGTATTTGATTGCAGCTGGTGCTGTAAGCACAATTATACAGAACTTTGTTATCGTTTTCTTAGCTTGCTCATGGTCAGACCTCAGAAGTAGTGACCTTGGTCAGTGTTCTTTTTTCTACCACTAGGAGAAATCAAACTGGATCGAGGCTGAGGCACATGTGCTTGAAAATTACAGCACACGCGTAGGTGTTACGTTTACCAACCCGGTGCTATATTCTGAGTGATTTTTTATAGTTTAATTGTTTATTGTACATTGATTCACTACATTTACTCTCTTATAGTTAATTTGTTTTGAATATGCGATGCAGTTTATAATTAATTATAATTACGCTAATGAGGGTGTTCCAAATAAACCGATCATTTTAAATGGGACTTCCAAAATTTATCGGTGATTTGGAATGATAATTCCCATTCCAAATGATCGATCAATTTTTGAACACCCAAGCTATGTAAAATGTAAAAACTGTTCCATTTTATAATGGATGGAATAGTTACATTAATGGAATAGTTACTATTTAGTTAATTTAAAATTGTTTTAATTCTAAGAATGACTTTAATTACGTCAAACTAAACCCTTCAATCACGTTTCCCAGCACGGTTGCGGTATTCTGACAGAAATTTTTACAGTGCACTTACATTTTGGTCAAGTTAACGAATCTAAATCTTTCTTCGGAGCCATTAATGAAACACCAAGGCTTTGTGTGCTTTTAACCCTTGAGACGACTTGATTGCCTGATTCCTAGACATTGCAACTTAATTTAAATATCGCCGCTGTGCCTAGGGGTTAGAATAGGCTAGCAAACATGAAACCCGATTCCCGGGAGCCCGTAGTGAATCGTATTAGCCTGGGGAAATTATTACATATCGATGCATTAGTTTCATAAATTTGTAACTTACACTGTGAAAAGTTTTGTACTTTGTTTCACAGTAATATTGGTTCCTAGTAGCTGCAACGACTGTGTGGTGAAATATTTCATCATGTTTTCGGTATTTGGTTGAACCATTTTTCAGGTTTTTGAGCTATAAACATGAGAAATGGTACAACAGAAAACCGAAATTACGGTGAAATATTTGTACACACCAGCCGTTGAAGCTACTATAAATCTTCTTTTTTAAAAATATTTTTTGTGAAATCAATTGACAAATATTTAACAGTGTAATAGTTTGAGTAAATTTATTTGAAAAGAGCAAGCATTAAAAAAATTATATAGACATTTTATAGACATATATTTATATCATATAACGACATATTTTATATCATATAACGACATATATTTATATCAATATAACGACATATATTTATATCAATATAACGACATATATTTATATCAATATACGTTTTTCTAACATTAATGACCAATTTCTTTTATTATTCTGTTTAGATGTATTATGTAACGCAGAAACTGGTGGAAGCCGAGCTACATTTAATTTATGGAGTTTGTAACGTTACCCAAACAAGAAATTTACGCCTGTTTAATTGTCAGTCAAAATAGTTTAATCCCGTTAATTTTTAAACAATCAACAAGAATTAATTAACGATCAACTGACGCTGTTAAAAAATTCTTGCTGGGTTTCACAAAAGAGGTAGGAAAATGAGTCCTAGTAGCTGAAACGGCTGTGTGGTGAAATGTTTTATCATATTTTTACAATTTGTTTGAACACTTTTTCAGATTCCGGACCTAAAAATCTGAAAAATGGTTCAACCTATTTCCCAAAATTTGGTGAAACACTTCACCACACAGCCTCGCAGCTACTAGGAACCATTTTTGGGGAAACTAAGTACGACATTTTCGACACTGTATGTGCGATATGTTAATATCCACAATATGTGTTGTCGTTTCAATGTTGCCAAGTTGTCAAACACGGATTTTATTTTTTTCATATTTATATTATAAGAAAAAGCGTTAGGGGAAACTATCTTTATGGACATGACATGACCATCCCCCCTTAACATTTAGCAATTCATGTATCCAATTAAAATAAAATGTATATAATTTTGACGAAATTGTTGGTAGCGATTTCGTCAAACCACCTCTCGCAGCAATATCTTCAATTAATCTCATAAGTATTCTGGAAATGATTATATTAAAATGTGTGCGCTGGTGTGGAAAGGCGCTTGGGATGCAGATTTTATAATGTGCGCTAATTAAATCGAATGGTTTGGTAGTTAAAGATTAGTTTTTAATTAGTTTTGGGGGTTGAACAGATTTAAATTGATATTTTAAAAACTGTTATGTGGTAGTGAAATACAGAACATCAAAATATACATTTTATATTGATGTTTTATAGAAAATATAATTCAATTATCAATGATAACTTTTTTTTACCGATTAGATTTTATTTTTAAGTTGTTTGTTAGTAACTTAATTTAAATTTTAGACAACTTTATTCGCAATTTATTGAGAAATAAACTGTTTTGTTAGGTTATCAGTGAGTTTAGTTCTTTATTATATTTATGAATTCAAAATGAATACTTATAGATTAAAGTGATTAATTGTACCACTAATGATGAATTGTATTATACAGTTAAGGAACTTTTATAACCTTAAATTTATGAATAATTTTAATAGAACTATTTATCTTATATTATAAAAGTATATAATTTAAATTCATACATTTAATCGTAGGATTCTGTTCAAGGTAAGATTTATTATTTAAAATTAAATCTTAAAGATTTTGTCCAATTTTTCGATCTTGATAATTTCCGCATAAATTACATTTAAATTTTGCTTCCATAGAAATTAGATTTTATACACTTTTATTGAACTCTTTTTAGTTGAATTAAACTTGGTGAAATATTTCATTTCATTTATTACTATTATATTTTTGAAGTAAGGAGCAAGTTTTTTTTAATTCATTAGTTATTCCAATAAACATCATTTATTCTGTAAATTCCACATAAGATGTTTTAAAGTACGTTTTTGTATGCTTATAATTTTTGTATGATTTCAAAAGATTACTCTGAGGAAAATGACACTTTAAAATCTGACTATGTTTTCGTTTTGAAATGGAACATTTTTTTTTTTTTTTGTTTCAAATATGAAACGCAAAGCTTTAAATTCTGAAATGCCAGACATCCTCAGTTTTAAACAAACTGTTTTTCATTCTATGAGTGTAGTAAGTTTTACCTAACTTTTTCTGTAAACAAGTGACGTAGTTTTGAGAAGTCCAGAAAATGGTCAACTGTTTTAGCAACATTTCCTACAATTTAATTGATATTAAAATTAACTGCCTTTCAAAAGTTGCTCGAATTTTTAAGAAATACGATTTCACGAAGAAGCAACGATTCGCATGGTGCATGCGCTTTAACAAAAGTATTTTATTTAAGTAAATTTGTTTGAAAATAGTTTTTTTCTGAAATTTACAGACTTCTATTTTTATATCTACTTGTTAACATTTATAAATGTTTGTTAATTTCTAAAAGTATACGTAGAGGAGAGGAGGGTATTATGGAATAGCATTTATGTTTTTAAGAATAACTCTTTTGGTTTTAAATTAAAATCCACACAATCATTTTCAGTACATACTATAACTAATGGTAATGAAGTGCCAATGGTGAAACAAACATGGCACTTGTAAAAATGTACTTTAAAAAAAGTTATAAGTGGAGGGTAATATGGGATAGTCGGGTAATATGGAATAGTTGTTTACAATTATAGAAAATTTAATTATACTTCACAGAACATAGTTAATTTTGACCAAAAAAACAATATTTGAAAATTTACGCTGAAATAGTTTTGTTTTTAAGTCTATATATAAAAATCAGAAACATAATCTTCTTTCTCTGTTCAAGTACAGTCAAAATGAGCCCATACAGAACAGCTAATGCTTTAAATCCAAATTTCATTGATCTTCGGAAAATTTTCCGTTACAAAAGATACATTCAGCAACTTTGCCTACCGGTTCTTTAGTTGATGACATGAAGGCAATTTCAGATGATATGTATTCCATATTACCCGACATACTCTTTTGTATTATGAGCCATTTTACTGATGGATAAATCATTGATGGTTAAAAAACAACTACAACATAACCAACTCTTATTATTTTAGTATTCTTAACAACAAAATCAAAGTCTCATGATTACTGGTAGATTAAAATGTCGGAACACTTTCATACAAAAAACTTTCAAAAATCCGAAAACGCACTTTGTTTTGTAACAACAGCACTGTAACGACTGAAGTGAACTCTTTCTTCATTGCATCATGGGGATTTCTTAAGGTCTTTCATGGCCACGTAATGACAGCACGAGAGAGGGCTAAAACTTCAGTATTCCATATTACCCGACTATTCCATAATACCCTCCTATAGTTTGAGCAAAAAATGCAATTTTTAGTGTAACTTTTTTACGAATCAGCACACGTCTTTTAAAATAAAATAACTGGGACATCTTTCGTTCTAAGATAGATAAAATATATTAAGATTAATATTGCGCTGAAAGTTTCTTAAAATTTAAGATATTTTGCGAATCAAGAATGGCCAAAATTATGACTTATTTTATTTTTATGGCAAATTATTTGTAAAAATATACATTTATTTCGGTAAATAGGAATATACATAATGTACAACAGTTTTTGATAAATTTAAAATACTAACATATCCTAGATATACCATCACTTTTGAATGCCACTGTTCGTCGACTTCAAATACGTTTTTAGACTTGTATTTAAGGGGACATATTGAATTGAATTTTATTCTAGCTTTAGTCCTCTCCATAATAATGCTGGATATACTGTTGGATTTGAAATTCATACTTCCATTAGTTCAGTGTCTATTATTAAACGCTTCATTTCAAAGCTCATTGCTTTAATGAATTTCTAATGAATATAATGACGAGCAATTTCAGGCCAGTGTACATTTCCGTGAAATCTATTAACGACTGTAACCCATTAGGAAGTTTTGTACCACAGCAAAACGTAAACTGATTAATAGTTGAAAGTAATGCGCATTGACGGTAAAATTAGGAAGTACATTATGTATTTCTATGTCCACAACCGGTTCTTCTTTAATCATCACAGTTGCAGTATGATATTGCTAATTACAATAGATCTCAGTTAAGTTGATTTATCAGATTTTGAATCACAGTTAAGTGACGAGCCGACACCTGAGTAGGCACCCAACGCAACTCTTAGGAGCAACATCGTACGTGGCGTCAGGACTTTGGAGCATATCTACACGGGCTGCACTGACCGTTTATAGGTCGGCACTCGGCAGTTATTTTTGGAGTGTCTGGGTCCGAACCTTTGACCATTCACATGCAAAGCCAGCTCCTTAGAGACTGGGTTCCCCAGCCCCGTACCATAGATCTGAGATAACAGTATAACCATAAACATAGTGGAAGAAGGGGTCCAAAAGAGACCACCGTGATAGACAAAGCAAGAGTGTCATACATGGCAACTTAGCACCAGCGTGCGAAACAAAATTGCCATTTTTTAATAAATAAAAAGAGTAAATGTTCTTATTTTGTTTGTATATTATTACATAAAAGTAAATTATGTTGATATATTTTGAAATAAAATATATCAGTATAGAAGAAAAAAGAAAATATATTAGTTTAAGGCATTTGGGGAAAATTCCATTGCCTAATATTTTAAACTCCGTGACCAGCAAACAAAAACGTATTAATTTTTTTGACCCTGTGGAATAAGGTTACTCTACCTCTACGCCAATTCCTTCTATATGCTAATAACAGGTAATCTTGAAGTCGTGGTGGAATTCAGAGCTTAAAGAGAAACGTAAAAAATCACACTAACTAAAAGAAATTAAATTTAAGGATAATAAAGATGAAATTATCATTCATGATTTGAACATACAAGGCATAACGCAGAAAACTATTCATAACTATTTTCTGATTAACATAAAATTATAAATAAAACTTTACATCAATGGTGACGACGATTTAATTAACAAAATACACTAAAAATTGATAGTTTTGATAATATTTTGGTACTATGTTCCCTTTTGTACAGGCTCTATTATACCATATGCAAAAAAATCTACTTCCAAAATATATTTATGGTAAAATCAATGCACGTAAAGTAATGCTAGCAACAAGGAATTAATAAATCAACCATAAACGATTAAGTTTAAATGCGAAACTTTTAATTCTTATCCAAATTGCACGTTTTTAAAGTATGTATCTCCTGATATTTATATTTAATGTTTGATAAATTAATTTTCGGGAACCATTCGTGCAAAGTTCATTTCCATTTGACACATTTAATATCCAAAAATATGCTATAATATGCAAATTTGTGATGCGTTCAATTTCAATTCCTCTTAAAAGTTTTAATTGAAAAATGTTTAAAACTAAAAACTGCTTTGCCGTGAAATAAAAAATAAACTTAGTATGCCGAATCATTAGTCAAAAGTAATAATTGAAACCTATAAAATTGTTATAGTGAAAACTCCACAAACTCAAATAAAATAATGCATAGAAAAGTTTGTACTGCCTAATAATATTACAAGTATCAAAATATATTTAAGTGTCTAATATTTTTTTTAAAACTGTGATCATGACAAAAATCACAGTACCTAACTCGTAAATAAAATGTTTCAATGTATGATTTAGATTTTTCAATACAAAACGGATTTTCAATGTATAAATCAATTACTCTAATGCAATAAATCCAAATTCATATAAAAAAAATAACTAAATCAAAAGCATTTTATGAAATTTTCCTTTGGGAAGAAAACAAAAAATAATTCCGCAAATTTCCACCGCCGTCTTTTTCAAGTTTTCCCTAAACGCAGTTCCTAGGTTTAAGAAAGTACAAGAAATCAATCATAATGTTAGGTTGACAGCCAACTGGACTTCGAATTTCTCTTTAAGACTCTTACATCTTAAAGTATGAGACATCTCGAATGAGTATAACCCTGCAAGAGAGATGGAATGATGTATAAAATTAGAAATCACACTAAATTGAGAGAAAATTAATTGGTAGTATATATTATTGGTATATACTTTCGTCTACTAATTTTTTTAACTTTTTAGTATGAAAAGAACATTATATCTTAAACTTCAAATTATATTTGAATTCAGTCTCCATAATGACTCTTTGGATTTTACTAAGGTGATGAAGATAATGTAACTAAGGTAATTTTCCCGCTTTCTTGTAAATGAAGTAAAAAATGTAAACAAATATGAAAATGTATGTTTATTTCTTACTTTTATCAAACAGTTTTAAAAACTGATAATACTTGCAAAAATCATTGTCTTTTCAATTTAGAAAAAACTTTGTTAGTATGACAGAACATGACATCTTAAACTTCAAATCGTATTAAGTCAATCTCCATAAGGACATGATTTCACTAAGGCAATGCAAATATGGGCGTTTTGCCGTTCTCTTGAGCAATAAAAAAGAAAAAACAGTATGAAATTAAATAACCATGTTTTTTACTTCTAACATTATTAGGTTTTAAAATGGTCATTTAGGTAACATCGATGCTTATTTATCTATACATTATTTAATTCCAATAAAAAATAAGACTGCTTTTGTTCTTATCCTATTCAACATTAAACAAGCAAGCAAACAAACAAACAAAAAAACAAACAAACAAACAAATACTTGTATAGTTTGATAACAATAAATAGCAATATCATTGCACCCATTAATATCGATACAGTAGAAAATCACGTTTTACAGAACAAGTAATACAGTACATTAATTACACAACCGTTGGACCTACAAAACGAAAAAGTTATTTAGAAATGCCCCTTAAGTATGTTTTACTGTAATAATACTTATACAGTAGAAAATCACGTTTTACAGAGCAGGTTATAATGCAAATTGCACTTGCTCACTTATTCAAAACATGCAAAAATTAAAAAAAAGTTGAATATAAATTTCAATTTTCGTTCTGTCACGCAAATAATAAATATGTTTTAATTAATTATTGTATCAAATTTTTATTCATTTATATACAGTTTAAAATGCCTTCAACGACTTTCAATATCGAATATTTTTTTTAATGCTTTTAACTTTTATATCCTCTCTCTCTCCCTCTCTTTTAATCTACATTATGAATGGTTTCAGATTAAAAAAAAAAATTTTATAATAAATAAATAAAATAATTTATAATTATATCGAATAGTTTAGAAGAAAGTAAATTTAAAAATTATTATAAGAAAATTCATAAAAGCTGTCATTTATATTCTCCCACACAGAGGTTCAAATTATATGTTGATGACATCATAGCAAAAAGGCCTCCAAGTTTTGAGAAGTATATACGCCTCTTTCGGATTCAGCAACCTTGAATTTCATAGTCGATTACAGTTAGCCACACCACTAAGGGTCACTTGACCTCGGTTCAAAATTACGAGGCTTAAGTTGGCTGCGTTAAAGCTCTTTAGAGGCTATAAACACACAGCCAAAAACATTCAACATAACCTAACCACAGAGAGATGAATAAAAAACTATGATAAAAAAATATTTACTGGCCCCCCGGTGGCCGAGAGGTGTAAGCGACGAGTCTCTCCCGAGAAGGTTCTTGGTTCTGTCATTGTCCTAGCCATACTATAGACGTATTCGTGCTGGTGGAAAAAATCCTCTTAAAATCACCGGGGTGCCCTAGTACACTGCGATATACGTGCTCGTTAAATCTGTGGAGTCGAAAGTCCCGACGGCGTTAGCGTACGATGTCGCTTGAAGTTCCGTTGGGTTGGCCCGCTCAGGTGTCGACCTCGTCACTTGACCAGGGTTCTAAATTTCGGGGCGTAATTGGCTGTGTTAAAGCTCCTATTGGAGGCTAGAAAGAGGCAGCTGGAAATGATTACATTACATTACATTATTTACTTGAAAACAGATCTGCTGCGAGGTTTTATTGCTTTCTTCATATAGTTCTCTGCCTCCCGGATGAATGAGATGAAGCAGCATATGGGCGAGCACGTATCTCAACCCAACTCAATCAATCATCAATCAACAGATCTGCTATGACCATGCAACAGTCGCCATACTCAGGCATTGACTTGACTATTGTTCTAAACTAGAAGCCAATAGCTAAAGTTGGTTGGTTGGTAGACATATATATTCAGGTTTGTGTGCTTGGTCAGCGACCCGCTTATAAACCTTCGTCAAGTAAGACAGACACAACAGACAACACACACACATAAGTGGATCCATCTAATTTTTAGAGACAGAGGCCAACTAGAGGATCCCCAGAATTGGCTTGTCACCCCCAGAGGTATTGATTTGGTATGGGAACTTAGAGGACTTTCGGACCCAACAGATTTAACGAGCACGTACTCCGCATATACTCGGTAGGTCTTCAGTGGTACCGGGACTCGATCGCAGGACCTTCCGATCCCGAGACCGAGACGCTGACCACTAGGCTCACTACGGCCCCATAGCTAAAGTACATCTCTAGTGCTATGTTAATCCATAAAAAAAATTCCTGCCAGTTCTTTGACGTTTTAATTTCAGTACATTATCAGATTCTCTGTTCAAAAAAGCCCCTCTCTACCTAATTATTTCGATTCGGATACAAATCCCGGTCGCTTTCAATCTGTCTTATCAATTACCCGAGCCCTCAAATTCGCCGTAATAACAAAGGGGGGCTCGTTACCCCTCACAGCCGATCCATTTTTAAACCCCTGGTTTTAAACCCCTGAGGGGCGTTATTATGGAATGAAACGGGGATCAGTGGGAGGGGTGAAACACTTGCTACTCCGGTTGACAAGAGGGGAAATTATAGCTGGAGTGCAAAAAGACTAAAAAAAGTATTGAAAAAGGATAGTGTATGAATAAGATATATAATATTTAAGAATGTTGGTTTGGGTTGAATTAAAACTGCACTAGAGCTTCTCGGGAGATAGCGTGGACGGTAATTTTGAAGCGATTGAGTGACGAGGAATACAACTGACCTGAAACCAGAGGCAACCATCAGCGCATTGTACGTGGTGGCAGGACTTTGGAAATGTTTTACAGTCTACATTATCTTTGGTTGGTAGACATATATTTTTAGGCTTGCGGGCTTGGTGACCCGCTTATAAACCTTCGTCAAGAAGGACGGACACGACATACACACACATACAAGACAGATGCAACCATCTATCGCCACCTCCACAATTTAGACACGTCCCTAAAGGGGAGGGAAATAGTCTCCAGGGACCTGTACCCGTGGTACCATCGAGTGGTACCCCGACCACAGGACTTTCGGACCCAACAGATTTAACGAGCACGTACTCCGCATACACTCGGTAGGTCTTCAGTGGTACCGGGACTCGATCGCGGGACCTTCCGATCTCGAGACGCTGACCACTAGGCTCCCTACGGCCCTCACTATCTTTGGCAATTTGGTAGTCTAATCTTTTCTAGCTGTTTATTTCTGACCTCATTTAGGAGGTTTATCACAGCCAAGTCTGCCTCGTAATTTAAAACAGGGTACAATTGACGACGTTGACACCTGAGCGGGCACCCCACGGAACTTCGAGCGACATCGTACGCTAACGCCCTCGGGACTTGGTGTAACTATTTAAATAAAAAAAATTCATCTAGATAGTATAAAATGCAAAACCATATCTAAATTTTCATGATAAAATATTACAGTTGTACTCAGTTACAACGACAACTCGTTAATAAAAACATTAATGTTTGATCTCTTGAATTGCTCATACACCGAAATGTTATCTTTTGATTATAACGACAATTTTTGATTAACTCCTCGATTATAAAGCTAAAAATTTACGTATGATATCCAAAATTCTTTTTAAAGAAGGCATTCGTCTTAAGATTTTTTTTAAAATTCGTTTTCACAATTGAAATTTTATTTTATCCTCCAAATGATGCGATAAGTCGCCAAATTTGAAATTTATTTTCCACCTAAAAATTATTGCCCGGAAAAGACGAAATAAAACTACTACTAATAACAGATAGTTAAAATTTATGAAATAGATGTTATTTTATAACTTTAATTAATAATACGAGAATATAATACTTATTTTACATGACCTACTACACTTTAACACTTAATATTCAAACCCTGTTCAGAACTTTACTCTTTTTTAACGTCATAAGTATAGCGGTTCCTTGAATGACAATTTATTTATTTATTCATTAATTTAATTACAACTACCGTACAGATCAAGTCCAATTACAGGTAGCGGATTACAACAACCGGTATATACCGTATTATCGTCGTTCTTCTAGTAATATCTCACACAACCAAAGAATTTCAACGCAAATGCTCACATCTGCATTTTAAAATCATCCCAACCGTGCACCAAACAATCTGGCAATTACCGTGAGTTAGGAAGCGCCAATTAGGCAACATTTATGTGATTTATGGCTCTAATCGCTGAAACAATTCAGCCTGACAGTTCGCAGCCCGGATGAAAGCTGAGGCCACCTAGGGTGTCTTTGCAGAAAAGAAATACTCGTCGCGAAAGATGCGACACACAGATAAGATTTCTGTGGGGTTTTTGTTTTTTAAAAAAGAGACGAAGTTATTTTTAGGCTTTGAGGTGCAAGGATATTAAGAGAGCGTTTTATAAAGTACTTTTTCACGCGTAAATTTGCTATTTAGAAAACTTAGGTATACGTATACCTTTGAAAGATGAAAAATGCCAAAAAATTGTCTAATTTTTTTATTTTTTATAAATATGCTATGCTTATCCAGCTTTCTAACCTAACAGTACCAAAATCATAAAAATCCGTAGAATAGTTTTTGATTTACAAATGTTTTTGTGCAACCCTTTCTCAAAAATTTTATAGTTTTGGTTTCAGGGAAGTTAGGCTTAGCACAAATTGTTTCAGTTTCGGTTTTTAAAAACAAAACTTTTCATAAATATTTAATTATTTTTTTATAAACCAAAAACATTAATTGTTTTCTGCACAGTCGCACGAACTATTTAAATGTAACCTCACTGTAGAGCTGAATTGTTTGTTTTGAATCGGCGATAAAAATAAAACCGCATGCGCTTGCTTTGAAAAATTGAAATTCTTCCAAAGAAAAATGGGTTTGTCGAGGCGAAATGGTAATAAAAAACGTAAATTTTATGGAAAACAGTATAAAACAAATACGAATGTTGTAAAAAGTAAAAGGCTAGCTGAGGAAAGGTTACTTAAAACCCCAAAAGAAGATGTTACATTACCACTGAATCAGCTTCTGAAAGAAAACAGAGGAATAAGCAGACTGAAGTCAGAAATATAGTCCCAAACCGTGATGACCGCTACAATGGAAAGAACTTTATTGTGTATATGATCTATTTGACTAGTTTTGTGAGTGATTTTGAATGCCCACAGTTGCACGTTATGTGTATACTCAGAAAATTACAGTGGATCGTCCACAAGTGTGGAAGCCTGCTTTGCTACACGAATCGTTCTGTGCATCTTTGTCCGAGTGTGCTTGCCATTCAACACCTGCAAGGAAATTGAGGTGGAAATATATCCTCGGAGTTAAAAAGAGTAAAATGTCTCAATGGCTATGTGCCTTTTTATCTATATTTAATCTGTCAGTTTCATCAAAAAAGATGTGCTCAAAACTTTAAATTGATTTTTCTGAAGAATGTTTTTTTGCACAATACACATCACGGAAACAGTGATATCTAAAGAGTTCTATTTCAAGTTTCTTTATCTGTTTTCAATTTTGTAATCAGTAATGTTTGGAACATGATTTAGACCTCAGGCTTTTGTGTGTATGTTAAAAAATAAATTTTTTAGAAGCTTTCAATTTTCAAAAATTTGCAAAAAAAAATCAAAATTTTGTGTTCTCAAACAAAAATTCATATAAAATGTTCTAATTGAACTAAGAATTAGTTGGAGGTCTATAACATGGAAAAAGGTTCAACGGATATTCCAAAAAGAATTAGCTCTTCAAGTAAATTAGAATCTGTAAAATCACTGTTTTCAATCAAGGTTAATTAGGATACTAATTGCTAATTAATTAATTGGTCAAAGTGAAATTTTTTAACTCAAAACACTTAATCTATGTGTACCTTATGTATGGTATAAATTCCAACTTTTTTGATAGAAAATAAAAAAAAAAGTTGTGAAAGGTGTACATATACTTTAATCACACTGCAAACTCAGGGAACACATTCGGAAAACATTTAGCATACTTTCATGATAATTGTGCTCAGATAGTCAAGGCGAAAACTTTTGGGGCATGGGGCAAGCAAACATACATTAATGTATCTATGAACGAGATTTTTTTTATTTTAAATTTCTACAAATACACTTTTTTTAAACACAAGTGTAAGTACTGTGCATTTTACATTTTTAAATATTTTAATGACATCAGATACCTATCATATTGCCATATCATGTTATGCCATATGATATATTATATACATAATTTTTGTTCACATCCAGGGCATAATTTATAAAAATAACAAGAGATATAATAATTATAGCGGTAATTCTTTTGAAAATTTAATGGAACTGGGTTTAATTAAATTATATTCTTGAGTAATTATTTTGTGGCAACTAATTTCTGCACTATTTCTCAATATCACTCTTTTGTTAAGCATATTTGGGGTTTCCTTGAAGTGGGGGTTCCTGGGCACGTGCCACGTTCGCCCTGCTGGAAATCAGGTTCTGCAATTAGTGTTCCACACGCATTCCGTTGTACAGAACGAATTAAAAAAGTGTTCCCGAATCGTTTCCAAAGTGTTCTGAATATGCTATGAGAGAGATTTGGTTTGGATTTTGGAGTAACAGTTTTGATTGAATTTCTTTTTTGGCACACTGCGAACACTTTTGGAACATATTATAAAGCACGTTGCAAAAACGTTTGGAGCACATTGTTGAACACATTGTAGCATTGTTGTTGAAAGTTAGAAGGTTACACCCGTCACCAGTAGCCCTCGTGTAGTTCTAATGCGATGATAATTCAACTCATTTCAACGCTTTAGAACTAGAGGAGAGGAGGGTATTATGGAATACCATTTATATTTTTAAGAATAAATCTCAAAACCCCGATACTTTCTATAAAACATTCTTTGTTTTTCAGCGACTGTAACGACAGCAATAATAAGTTAACTCTTTGTTCACTGCTTCATGGGGGATTTCTTAAGTCTTTCATGGCATTTCCACGTAATGGTAGCACGAGAGAGGGCTGAAACTTCAGTATTCCATATCCCCGACTATTTCATAATACCCTTCTCCTGTCTACTTATAAAAGTCATCCATGTCTTAATTGTTCAATCTCTTTTTTTTTATTCTAGTGAACATCAATGGGGCCGATTCCACCACAGAAGACCTCATCGAAGGCAACTCCCTCTGCTCTCGCGAGGACCATCGCAGTAGCAACATGAGTGACATGACCGGCTGCGGGGACGACAAACTTAGCAGCAAGGTCTCCGCCAGCAGCAGCAGCAGTAAAAAGAAGAAATCTGGCCAAGAAAGCAGCAAGGCCGGAAAACCCAGAAGGGCAAGGACAGCCTTCACCTACGAGCAACTCGTTTCGCTAGAGAACAAGTTCAAAAGCACTAGGTACCTCTCTGTCTGCGAGAGGCTCAACCTGGCTCTGAGTCTCAGACTCACGGAAACTCAGGTCAAGATTTGGTTTCAGAATCGGCGCACTAAATGGAAAAAACAGAATCCTGGTCTTGATGCGAATAGTCCGACTATCCCACCATCGCAGAGCTCGACTTTGAGCAGCAGCTATGGTACTACTTCTGGTTATCCGACGACTGCTAGTATATTGTATGGCAGTCAGTTACCGTACCTGCCAGCGGCTTTGCCATACCAAGTTCTGCAACCCTCACACCCGTACTTTCACTCTCTGGGACATTCCTGACAATGAATGTAACTTCTGCGATGTTTAATTTTGAGTTTTTTAAAGAAAAATTATTGTTTTGTTTAAAATAACATTGATAATTTGTTGTCGATTTTGTTGTGTTTGGATATGTAATAAGTTGTCGAAAAGTTATTATTTTATTGTGCTAAAAATATTGTCGTACAAAAGTTTTTCTTAAAAATAAAATCTTATATGCGTGCAAAATATGAAGTCTATGAGTTCCTGAGTACACGATAGTGCACGTTTATTTTTACTCCAATCAATCATTTAATTTGCAATTTGCAGGTGTATTTATACACTGTAAAACTTTTGTGTAGCGTTACTCTAGCTTCATGGAGTAACGTTATAACAAATTTCTGGAGTAAAGTTACACAAATAAGGAGTTTACTCCGTAAAAATAGTGACAACAAGTGTTGCCCCTATTTTTATGGAGTAACGTTACATTAAATTTATTTAGTAACGTTACATCGCAAAATCTGAGTAAACTTCTTTTCTTGTGTAACGTTACACCTAATTTTGGTGTAACGCCATTCCATAATACCGGAGAGAACTAGGCTTCCACTAGTTTACATTACGTAGTAAAGTTGTTAAGATGTTGCTAAAGATGTTAAGATGATAATTTATTTAAATTTTTTTATGTCTGGATCAGCATTTGCTACATTATTATTTCTATGTCTTTTTTTCAAGGTGTTTAAACTAAGTTACACTTAAGTCTGAAGCACTGCGTATTATGGACTAGTTATCATTTCTTTTGATAAAAATGTTTTTCTTTTCAACTTAAGATTAAAGATTTTCAATAAATAGCTATTTGAATTCTGCATACTATTCTAAGAATTTTTTAAAATTGCTCAACCATTTATAATCTGTATAGTTTTTGTAAGGAAAATATTTTTAATTTATAAAAATGTATGTTTCTTAAAAACATTCTGTTTGAAATTTTAATGTAAATATATGTAATTTAATGTACATATAACATTTACATATTGTATTAAATAAACATTAACACAGCATTACGTTTTCAACAATAACCTTAATATAAATATTGTAAAATGAGTAATCTTCACTTAACATAATTGTTATTATTTCTTGTTGAAATACGAATCATAAAATCAAAAAGCTAAAGTCTTATTATTCTAAATTATTCTTCATAGAAAAATGAATTTCCAACTATTTTATAATGCTAAGTTATAGTTATTTTTTTTAATATATATTTTTCTCTGTCCCATTAAAAATACATTATGTGATAAAATTCTCTATCTCAGTAAAGAAAGTGCTAATGGTCTATGTTTTGACCTTGGAAATTAGTCCTATGTTATAACATTGAATTTCCTATGTTATAGCGCTAAATTTCCTCTCTAATAACATTAAAAATGTCCTATGTTATTACGTTAACTGTCCTTTGTTATAACATTGAATGTCTTATATAATCTTGAATGCCCTATGTTATAACATTAAATGTCATATTACATGGTTGGTCACTCACAATATAGTTTCTATGTTGTATTTATGATTTTCCACAATATAGTGCTTATGTTAAAACATCAGCGGTCCTATATTATAACATTGGATGCCTCATAATGATTGGATGTCCTATGTTATAACATTGAACATTTTCTTTTTTCTACCAAAAAAGTAATTATTTTATGACATTTTATGGAAAAGTAATTTTCAAATTGAATGCTTTATAATCCTAAATTCAATTTTATTCATATTCTTTACAATGCGCAAAACTATTTTGCATTTTCAAGAACACATATGAAGAGCTTAGTGGAAGAACGTGCTAAGTGACAAAAAGGTGAAAACGAGAAAATGAGCTTTAAAGTTTTTCGTTTGCACTTAGATACGTTAAAAACGGTACTTGCAAACCATAAAAAATGTACTAAACTTAAAGTTTATGTAAAAAGGGAAAGTTGTTATCGTTGAAGAAGTTAGTAATATGTTCATTGACACAAAAATCTCAAATTTTTCAAAAATGTCACTTAGCACGTTCTTCCACTAAGCTCTTCATATAACATGTGAGTCAAACATTTCATTTTTAATTACACTAATTTTTCTTAACCAATTTCAAGTAAAATGAGGCAACAAGATATAAAAACTAAAGTATATTTAATGTTTCAGGATATAAAATGACTGAAATTTGATATATGACTTAGTTTTTTGGTTAAAAATTAGTAAAATTTTATAAGATTGTTTTATGTTTTATTTAAATAATATGATTATGATTTTATAAATGTTTTTTATGAGCACATATTTGTTCACACATTTCAGTGTTAAATGAGGCTTTGTGATGCAAGACATCATTGTAAATTACCCTACCACTCTTGCACATGATTCTATTTAAATTTTATTTTACTGTAAAAAAATATATCAGTTGTAAATATGTAGATAATATAAATATACTTGAGTACACTATCGTACTCATCTGTACAACTTGTAAAATTTGTTCTACGATGTCCTTTTTAAATAAATAACATTTTCAACTTTAAACTGTGTTTTGATTTTAAAATTAATTTTATTATTGAAATATCTAAATAATAATATAGAAAAATATCACACATTGAGTAGATAAAACTGGGTTTTATACATTTTACTACTAGAGTAAAAAATGTAGTAGTGAAATATTTTACAACAAACTTATTAAAAATTTTCTTTTATTATTAATTATAACCCCATGTCATTTCAGATTTTCATCATGATGATCGTAACATGTGTACAATCATCATGATGTATGTATCTTCAAATATTTCATTTTATAAAAGTATTTTAAAAAGAATTTACACAGGAAGAAAAATGCTAATTTTAAACGGGTTTTAAAAATAGAATTTGGCACAGTCAATAATTTAATGTCTTATTTAATCAACTACTGAAATAAATTATCCCAAATGCTTTTCGATGATAAAGAATAATTTTATTATTAACTAAAATATATAATTGAATTTTTGTACATTCATACATAAGTATCTGTGACGCTTGTAATTAATATTTTTAAAATATAAAGAAAATTATATTGTTAAAATAAAATAAGCCTACGAATTTTTTTAGAATAATTTATAAGAATCCGTAAGGCATGTATCTATACATGATACAGCCCTTATGATGAATTCAGTGTTAAAATTACCGATAACGAGAAATAATGGTACTTGAAAAAACTAAAACGTATCAAATTGTAATGATTTTAATATCACATAAAATTCATTAATTAACTCATTAGTCATTAACACTATATCTGAGCAATAAAAGGTCGAGCACTGTCTTTAATACACTATAGCGATCCACTAAAGTGCAATAAGTTAAATAAAACAAAAACTGGTCAAATAAATTAAAATAATACCACATTGTAGTAGCATGCACAATTCATTAATTGTCTCAACAATATTTTATTTGTTCGATAAAAGATACAAAAATGCATATAATGAGCAAATGGTCCAGTGAAATGGAGCAGAAAAAGTGAAAAACCTGATAAAATAGAAAACAATACTGCTAGATTGTAATTGAGTGAACTAATAGTATGTACAATCCATCATCAATAAGTTCAGCAATACTATTTCTCAACTCTAAAACACCACTCTATATATACAGAAAAAAGCAATACTATTAAATAATAATATTTAAAATACAGATATGGAAAAAAATTATAAAAATCAAATTTAATCCCAGATAGCACACTAATGTGGGATCCATTTGGGCTCCAAGAAATACATTCACTCTACATTCGTCTCCAAGAAAACTATTCAAGATAAGAAACAAAGTTATAATATTTTAAAATTGACAATTAAAAATGATTTTACATATTTAAGGGGATTAAAACGACGCTTCAAAATATCAAATTTTCATTTTAACTTTCAATCACTAAAATGAATATTACGGAAATTTTTATATAATACGCATCTGAATATGGGGTTGGAGTTCGCAAATTTGGGTGTTAATTTCAATATAACTTTGTTTCCAGATTCATATTGCATTATTTTAAAACACCGATTTTTAGCTTTTAAGTACACTTTCCAGCACAACTATTACGTGTATCTGAAAATAATTTTTATAGAAATAAAAAAAGTCCATTCAGCGCAATGAACCTCAAGTTTGACGATAAAACATTCATAATTTTAAGTTAACTTAAATAGAAATTTTGCACCTTTCTTAAATTAGAAAAATAGTATTATTTTTACTCCCTTAATATTTTTTTGGAATATTTTTGGTTCACTGTGTTAAATAGACATGTATACGACATCACAGAAAATTTCAACCCTTCTAGTAAAAGAGAAAAGTGTACCTTAAGGCTGAAAATTGGTGTTTTGGAATAATGACATTTAAAGCTGGCAACAAAGTTTTATTGAAATTAACTACCGAATTTGCAAACTCGAGCCTCATATTCAAATGTGCATCATAGAAGTTTTTTCGTAAAGGCACGATTCAGTAACTAAAGTTGAAATGAAAATTCGATATTTTGAGTGGTCGTTTTGTTCCCTGTTACCCTAAATTACTCTATCCAAATAATAATTGACACTGTGTCCTAGATGACTCCTTTCAATAACACTGGTCTCGTATGGTAGCATATATTAAATTTAAATGATTTACCCATCACCAACCCATGTGAATTCCATTTATGACTTTTGTTAGACAAATCACGTAGATCAACATGAGGCAGTGTGGAAACCATGAAGATAGTTATGGGCTACCTTTATAAAGCCCATATTATCAAAAGGAGTAACAGAGGTTAAGTATTAGTTAATTTTTTGAATAATGTAACTACAACTGAACTGTAAAATTATGTGACATTGTTAATTTGATATCATTCTGCCACAAATATTTTACAGATCCACTGAACTACCATACAATTAGTGAAAAAACCACGAAAATGCTAGATTGTAATAGCATAAAAAAATCATTAATTAGCTTAGCATATCACTAACTGTCAACAATATCCAGCATTACTTAATATATACTAAGGAGCCAGTAAAATACAATATAATATGTAACAAAAAATCATAAAAATATTAACTAAATACCAAATTGTAATTGATTGTAATAATATATAGTACTATTGAATTAATTAATTAGCTAAACAACACTATATCTCTAATGTATTAGATATCTACTGAACTGGAAAGCATAGGCTCTTAATCAACGCAAATGCGATGAGTCCAGGACACTACTAATTATCTATGTAATTAGCGAGCAAACTGCCAAGTTACCGTTCATTTTAATTATCCCGACGATTACCTAACGGTCCTATGAAGGCAAGCGACGATTAGTTTATTAGCTTCTGGCCATAAAAGAGAGGGTAAATATTTATTTATGACTCTTTTTAAAAAAATTAAGCACTGCGTAAAATTTAGAAAGTGTGTTTAAGGAATGATTAAAATGTTTGCCGTGAATGGGGTAATTTGAAGGCTTTTGAAAGTTTGGTGTTTGTTTTAGAAAGTCTTAATTGGAGATTTGGGAAATATTAGTTTTGAAGGAAAAATCTCACTTTAAGGAGCTGAAGAATGAATGAAAAGTTATAAAAAGAAAAAAAGGATGAAGAATCAGGCATTGTATTTCGACATAATAGGGCAATTAAATCGTTGTTGTAGAAAGGAAAGAATTAAATGAAAGGAAAATTATCTTAAAATGCAAAATATATGGGACCTCATTTAATTTTTAAAGAAGATACTAATTAATAAATAATAAATGAACTGTTATGTAAACGTCTCATTAGAGAATGCCTTTAAAATGGACATAATTAAAATAAATGAAATTAAATTGATGCTTAGCCTTCATCTGGTTTAAGGTATTTTAAGGGAGAGACCCAGAAATAGAGTCTCGTTGTGTTTAAGGTTACTCATACTTTTAAAACTAGGCGTAGTTCGAATAACCAGAACAGTATCCGAGTTATTTGACATCTTAAACAAAGTGCGCACCAAGCATTTTGCACCAAGTACAATTGGTGCAGAATGGCATTTCTTTAAAAAAAATATGATAATTAATAATTTCACCTTAGTGTGCAAAATCTATGGGAATTTTAACCCTTTATGTACTGACGGTACTTATATGTACCACTTAAAAAGCCGCTATTGCACTTTCCATTGCTCGATTTGGAGAAAACGTTAAAAGATAGAACTTTTTGATTGACATGTTCAGTTTTAGCACATTAAAGTCTACAAAGGTAAAGTAAATTCTTCCTAAAACTTTAACTTTAGTTATCCTGCGCCAAGTCGTGATGCCAAGATGGTATTTATTAGTACCACTTAACCCTTTCAGTCCCAGTGATGCCATTTGGCATCATCATGTTTCTGTTCCTAATTTAAAAAAAATAATAGGGCTGACATCTATTGGGGTTAAGAAAAAATATTTTCTAATAGAAAAGTTTGAAGAATCGAATGATGTGCTTTTTGATATCATAAATGGCTGTAAACGATCAGGAAAAAAATTCTAAAATGATGATGCCAAATTGTCATTGGGACTGAAAGGGTTAAAAGGCCGTTGTTTTACTTTTCCTTGTTCTTCCGAAAGAAAATACATGGTAGTGGGGCTTTTTGAATGCAGTATGTGGTTTCAACATATTAAACACCAAAAAGATAACACATATTTATTCAACAAAATGTCATTTAGATAGTGTAATTTAGAAATTATAAGTAAAAAGGAAGAAAAAAAAGAAAATAAATTTGGGACATAAAGTTCATTTTATGTCCCAACTTTTTTTTACAATTTTATATTCTAATTAATTGCAATAGCTATCATTAAAATGTTCAAAGACAAATAATTAAAAATAAAAATTAATTCTGGCATAAAAGGTTAAAGTGCAAGGTTCCCTAACTATGTGCGACTTTAAGACGGTGATAATGGACAGTGTACTGGATCAGAACTAAAAACGACTAGCCTTTTTGATTTTTTAATTAAATTTATAAAATTAACTAAAACGTAACAGTGATTTATTAAAGCTAGAAATAAACAACTGCAAAACGTACAACCTACCTATAATAGTGATTTAATAAAAACAGCAACAACCTCGTATAGTGTAATAATAGCAAAATAAGAGTTAAATTATGCAACAGAGATTGCCAGAAAAGTCAAATCTGAATTTTAGGCTTATGTAAACCAATTGTCATTAATATAATAACTCAATCGACACTGTAAGTTATAAAATAAAAACAATTGAGAATGTATCTAATGTGTACACCATAGGTGAAATTGGTTCAATCTATCGACAGAAGAAATTGTACAAATGCGTGAGTTTATCTATTATATTATTATACTTTGTTTTGTGTCTGATAAACATGTCAAGTTCACAATGCAAAAATTGATGTTTGCGTTTCAGAAATGCATTGTAAGATAACCTTGAAAGGGTTTGGCCCTATATTAATGTGGAGAAAACACTCTAAACATATTTTCCTTCTTAAAGCACCTACAGGAAAAATAATAAAAAGATTAACAAAAATATATAATCTTGAATAGCTGGGGGAAAAAAACGATCCACTTTAGTTTTTCGGTTGCTATTGGTCAAGGAATTTTATGAAAGGTGTTTTTTTCAGTAAATAGCGTAAGAAATTGAGAACTGGCACAAAAAATTGTATAAGGGGTCGTCTACATATTAAAATGAGTACCAACTTTGAAAATTCCAAAGGCAACACCCAATTTTTTTATATATAAAAATGTTTATCATCTTCAAAATACCTCAGATCCAAAAGAAAATTAATTATATTTGCATTATTTGTTGAGATATAAGCATTCAAAGTTGAACGCCCATAATGTTTAATGTATTTTAGGGACCGTGTAAAAAATTACTTGGCAAATTTGATTCTAACTTGCATTATCGTTTGGTGGTTGAAAAGCGTTATTGGTAAATGTTTATGCAAATTATTGATGTCTGTCACATGTCTAAAAATATTTTCTTGTTTCAAGTGCATAAATGTATTTTGTTTGTATAATTAACATTAAATTATATCGATTACTATGTTTTTAAATGTATTTTATTTCCAATACAATTTCAAAAAGTGTGTTCAATATTAAAAATTAAATACCCTAAAACATTATTGGAATTCAGTTTTTAGTATATTTCATTGTTACTACATTGATTATTTAAAATGATTAGTGCCCACTGCCTTGGTTAAAAATCATTTCCAAATCATTCTGCGTAATTTCATTTTGCTTTCCTTAAATATCGTGTTAAGGTCGTAACCCTCGATTTGTAATACGTGGTTTATATTACCGATAAAGTGGGCCGAATTTTAAACAAACTTTATGTAGCAATATGAATGAAACAAAAATTTGCATAAAAAATGTAAAACATAAATGTAATAATCATGTTTGTCAATCTGATTGTAACTAATCGCATTTGAAAATCTGTTCGTTATAAATAACCGTATAAATGACTTAATTTAAAATTAAAATTTTTCCTCTTCTAGCCTTTATTTTATTTCTGAATTTTAAAATTAAAATTTTTTAAAAATACATAAAAAAAACCCACAATATTAGTGAAGAGGTTAAATTCTAGCATCCGTTGGCGAGATTATGTTAACCCTTTTGTTAGCTTGTCGTTTTGAAAAGACAAAACCTAAATATTACCTTTTTCGTTTTGAAGATTTCCCCTAAACTTCAAAATTAATGCTTTAATATCTCAGCAAATAATGCAAAATAAATCATTCTTTTTTAGACACGGGGTATTATGAAGGTGCTGAACATTTTTATGTAAAAAAATTGTTGCCATTGGAATTTTCAAAGTTGGTACACATTTTAATATGTAGACGACCCCTTATACAATTTTGTTGCCAGTTCTCAATTCCTTACGCTATTTCTTGAAAATTTACACTTTCTACAAAATTCTCTGATCAATAGCAGCCAAGTAACAAGGGGTGGATCGTTTTTTCCCCCAGCTGTACCTTACGAACTAAGTTACCTTATCCAACATTAGTAACTTCGTTTGCTTTATGGTTTTAACATCATGACAACTTAGAAGTTTTCGAATTCGTAAAAACATTTTTCGTACATCACAAATCTATATCTTCAATTTTAACTAATTCTACGTATCTTTTATAATTATTTATTGAAAAAAATACTTTTTATATAATTGCTTCTGAGAAATACGCGCAACTTCTTGCATCGGTTTAGAACGATCGGATAAATGCTATTTTTATAGAAACTTCAAAACGGGTTATATGGTGAGGGAATACAACAGGAAAAAAACATTAAGGCGTATTGTTTACTCATTTTTGTTTAGATTTTTGAATAATTTACCTAATGTCTTCATATGAGATCTCAAAGGTATATAATTAGCATCATTTCAAACGAAATCCTATGCTATTTTAATGTGAGAAAAACATTTAGGCTTCACTTACTTTTGCTCTATCTTCGCTAAAATGTATCAATTACCCTGGAATTAGTTCCAATAATTAGCTAAGAGAGTTCCATCAATCAGAACTCATTATCAGGGTGTTCTCTATCCCTAATCGCGTGACCTGTCCAGTAAATTAGCTTGAACTGACCACGCTTCCAATTTCATTGCCATATTAGGTCTAAAGCATGGATCTAATTAAATTGCCTGACAGAATAAATACTGTAGTCAAGTTAACCTGAGCACTTAGTATGGAGTTCATGGATAGGTTACTGTTACAGCGCGTCCCAAAAGTTTATGGACTGCTGTGTTTTTTGAATTTTATAATAGGAAAACGTTTCGCAAGAATTTTTTTTTATTTTTAATTATCAAAAATATCAATACAATATTAGTACTGTACACAAATAACATAACAACATCACAGATTTAGTGAAAAATGAAAAAAATTAAAATTTGGTTGTCCCAAAAGTTTATAGACAAGTCCATTTTTCCATTAAATTTTGCACTATTGTTCAAATTTTTAAACCGTTCTTCATTATCACTTGAAAAACTCGATCAGGCATACTTAAAACAAGAGTTTGGAGAATTTTGGGCTTCAAATTAAACCAACTTTGTTCAATTTGCATCTTTAGATCTTCAACTGTTGCAAATTGGCGCCATTTGCATAAACGCCCCTCGAAAGTATTCCCCAGAGGTTGTCCATGGGGTTCAGGTCAGGGCTTAAAGCTGGTCACTCCATAACTTTAACATTGTGGCGTCTAAACCACTGCATAGTGGAGTTAGACACATGAATGGAGCAGTTGTCTTGTTGATATTCCCATTTATTTCCCCCTAGCAACTCCCCAAATGGAAGTAAGTGAGCTTCAAGAGTTCCTTGATAATCATCAGAATATTGCCGACCTTTCAAAAAAGCAATATCAGTTGTTCCGTTGAAGGAGAAGGCTCCCCACACCATTACTGAACCCCCTCCTTATTGTCTGCTTAAAAATGACCTTGGTTCCTTCCGAAGATCGTGCCAATAGTACTTCCATCCATCGGGGCCATCTAAATTAAACTTTTTTTCGTCACTGAAAACCACACTTAGCCATTCGTCTTTGTAATGCATGTAATTTCTTGCCCACTTAACTCGAGCATCCTTATGGCGTTTTGTAAGCTTTGGCGTGCGTCGCATTTTATGATATTTTAAAAACTTACTTGCTTTTAGCCTTCGGTGGACTGTAGATTTTGATGCTGAAGCTGTAATTTCTTTGGCTGTAGATTGTACAGACAAATTTTCGGTCTAAACAAGTCTCACAATTTCTCTGTCTTGCCTCTTTGTTGTCTTTTTTGGCCTTCCATGACGAGATTTTGGTTCGAAAATGTCACCTTTCGCTAGGATTTGATAAATTCCAGCTTTGCTACGCTTAATTCTTCTAGCAATATCTACAACTCTCATCCCACGAGCTTTTAAACGATGAATTTGTAAAATTTCATTTTTCGTAAATTGCACGTTGGCAGGCATCTTTGCAGTGAATCAAAAAAGGAACAACCCACTAGTTTTTATCTCAGGAAGCTATTACGTCACGTGTACAAATGATAGAATATGCAAATTTATATTTTCATTAATAAAAACAGCTCTTAACACCTTTTGTCCATAAACTTTTGGGACAGCATTTTTTCGTTTTTATTTTTTAAAAATAAATTTATGATCTGAGCGTTTATTATTTGAAATACTCTCTTAGATATTTGCATAAATTATTTCGTCATTCACACTCGCTTATTCTTCTCTTTAACTTGAAAAAAACAGCTGTCTATAAACTTTTGGGACGCGCTGTACAAGATCAATTATAATTGTTTGCTATATATTTTTTCATTTAGTTTTTTTTAAAGTTATTATTTTAGTGTAAAATTTAAATCATTTTTTTTTCTAAAAATATAAAATAATCCAAAAACTTTTTTTAATAAAATTTTTTCCTTAAATTAAGTCAGTGTTATTGTTGAAGTGGCAAAATAAAAAACATTTAAAAATAAGTAGGGAGAACAAGGAACATTTGACCCATAAGGATATATGACCCAATGCTTTTTCTCAGCAATGGAAAAGTTTTGTGAGTTGGAAGTGGCTCCACTTTTTTTCCTTTCAGCCAACTGATCACATGTTGAAAAAAACGAGCTGAATCATTGCATATGTGTTTAGTTATGCGAAGAAATACGTTGTCATGCACTGAAAGTAAATTTCTGATGCCATAAGATTTTTGGGTCTCCATTTTTTGGTTTAAAGAAAATATTTTTTCAATTAATTACTTGTTTCGTTCATGCTTTTATCTATTGTTACGTGCATAATAGTTTTAATGTATTTATTTGCAAAATACTTTGTTTTGGGGTTAAGCAAAAAAAGTGCAACTAGGGATACTTGACCAAAGCCAATTAAGGATAGGTGACCCAAATTTATAATACAGAAAGTAGACACAGAAGCAGACCAAGTAAATTTTTCCAAAAATCAAGGGAGTCCCAGAAGTAAATGACTGGGTTCTTACCAAATATTTTGGGAAAATAGAATGTAAGAAGATTTGTTGGAAAGGTATACAAGAAAAATTCTGACGAGCTTGCAATTCAGTTTGAAAAAAGAATCAATGGAAAATGTTTTAAATGGCCTGAAATGGATAATATATCCCAAGTTGATATTGATAAAATAAAAGCGATTATTCAACCACATTTGTTTTCTCTGCAAAATAAAAGAATCTCCAGTTATGTATTCAAACAAGATTTTACGTTTAAAACTGAATTAGAATAATTAATTGGTTAATATAAGAATAATTAATGGGTTAAAATACAAGTAATGCAAAATTTTGTCTGACAAAAATGAAATATATATATAAACTTTATATGGTGTTAGTTTTGTAATAATGTTAATGTATTTTGATAATTTTTAGTCATTTTACCAAATATATGGGTTGGGTCACGTATCCCTAATGGGTGGGTCAAGTATCCCCATACATTGGGATACATGACCCAAAACTAAAGTTTTAAATAATTTATATTTTACTACTATTTCAGTTAATACTTCAGAAAAATACAAATATATATTGTGTAATACTTTATGAAGTATAAATTGATTGCATTTGCACATCCATAAATAGTGTTTTTTAAAAGTTACAAGCCGAAAACTACAAGTTGGGTCATGTGTCCCTGGTTCCCCCTATTACAGAATTTTTTTAATTAAAAATTTCTGAAATTAAATAATACCTTAATATCCCAGAAATACAAATCTACCCTTTTTTTACCTTTCAACTACAACCCGCAGTTAATGTTAACTCTAGGAATTTTTGCTTATAAAATCCATCCGTAGATAATTTTGAGGAAAAATTTAATTTTATTTAAGTTTACTTTGTGAAAAATCGAATTAAATAGCAGTAAATAATATCACTGGCCAGTTTAACCCTAAAAATTCAAAATTCCTGGGGGTAAATATGTACCTCTGTTTAGGTTCTAGGTTCTAGGGTTGTATCGGTTCCACTTTCAGTGCACGTTTTTTTTGTCTGTTGTGTTCTATTTTAAAGTTCTTTATGTACAAGTTGTTTTTCATCCCCCTGCCATTTATAAAACTTTATCAGTTTTAATTTGATTAAATTTCAAGCATGCAAAGTTTTATCAAAACGTCAATGTTGTAATAAAACTTCAGTTTAGATGATATTCTGTCTTAAGCGGTGAAATTAAGCGAAATTGTTTAACATATCAATTTAACGTGATTCACGATCAGAGAAAAGCTTTAGTTCTACTGAAAGAAAAATTTTATACACAACATTCGTTTTAGTAAGGTAAGAAAATATTGTACTTTCCAAAGCAACTATAATTCGAAAAGGACCAAGAATTTAAACAATACCGCTGAGACAGTTGCTGACGTGAAGCATGCCCATAAGAGGTCAAAAAATGGACCCCCTTCAAATACACGGCAATAAAAAAAGTTCAAAGATGCACCAAAATTTTTACAAAAAAATCTCAATCCATTTCTGTCAGGCGAAACCTACCCTTTGGCTACATCTATCTCCCCCGTAACAATAGCTATTTGTTTCGACTCCATATTCGGCGGCTCTTTCTAAACTTCGATAACAGCTCTAAATCGCGTCGGCGCTGTCAGCTTTGTCGATCCCACCAGCCTTAATATGAGTTAAACTGCTGCGTGAAAGCTTTGTTGTGCTTTGCCTTTTTGTCCCGTTTTTCTCCTTCTTTTCCCGGATTTCCCCCCTTTTTGTGGGGACTTTTTTCCTTGTTTGTCTGGGTTGGGTTAAAATAAATGTAAGTGACCTGTGGTCAAGTATGAGTTTTATATCAGGATCTTAAAAGAAAGAAAAAGATCTTTGGGATTTGAAATTGAACATAGGTTGTTTTTCTGCAATGGTATAGACTTTTGAATCGTTATAAATTTAAAGGACTTAACTTTTTTTCAATCTGGAATAACATGAGTTCCAGTATTCTTTGGTTATTTGAGGTTTACACACTGTCAGTTATTCTAACAATAAACATAATTTTTTTAATTCCCTGCAACTCTTTTTAATTTTTAAATTTAAAGTATTGAGGAATATTTTAAAACATTTCTCTTAAGTTTTTTTATAAATAAATAAATTTAAAAATCATAGCGTTTAACGTTTCCATTTAAATCTCATGCTGTAAAAACCAAGTTTACCATTTTGATATTTTGCTTATCATTCAGAAAGTATACACTATCATAAAGTGTATATAAAAAAATCAAGACATTATTCTGGGTGGAAACTATTAAATATATAATATATCAGTACTTCAATTCAGTACATAGATCAAAACTTTTTTTCTAGGCATATTTAATTTTATTTACTCTATAGAGGAGTTTTTAAAAATTCTTTTTTTAAACCATTTTATCAAGATATTTCTAACATCAGTTACAATTTTTTGAAACCAAATAGGCAGTTTATTTACAACAGAACTAAAGTGGTATAACTCCGTGTTCCAACCTGTTCATTACCTATAGATTTAGATTTATACAAGGATACAAAGCTTTGATTTTAACTTTTGAAAAATAAGCAAAGCTTTTCTTCTATTTTGACAAAGTATTGAAAACTTTAAATTCAACTTTAAAGTAAGAGAAGCTTTGTTCTTAACTTTTGAAAAGTAAGCAAAGTATTTGTTTTTTATTTTTGACAAAATAAGATCGGCTTTATTTTAATTTTGAAAAGGGAAGCTTTGTTTTCAACTTTGGATAAGTTAGTATAGAACTTCTTTTTAACTTAAGAAAAGTAAAATAAGATTTGTTTTAATTTTTTAAACGTAAAGCAAGTTACATTTTTAGTATTTTTAAAGTAAGCTAAGCCATGTTTCTTTTTGAACTTTTGAGAGAATTAAGAAGAATAACTAATTGGAGAGAAGTTTGTTTTGAACTTCGGATCGATACAATACGAAATTCAATACGAGAAATGGGCAAATGGACAATGTGAGAAATAAACAAACTCAAATAAATTTGTCAGATCGGTAACAGCCATAACTGTAACGTTTAGAAAAACTCGAGTTGTTATTTAAATACGATTCCGTTACCTATTTTTCTCATACATGTGCTTCAGACGTTATAACATATTTTCCATAATATTTTGAAGTTTAAATAGATAGATATTAAAATTTAATTTCATCTTCAAATCTGAATCTGTAACGCCTCATCATATCTGTAAATCCTCACTTTATAAAATTGAACCGTATGTGTCTATAAGCCATATTCAAAATAAACATACATTTCAAATCGCTTAACAAAGAGAAAATTTCAATTATTACAGATAGACCCCTCTTGCCCTAAACTTCAATTTCTTCTTTGTATCAATCGCTTCTATTTTTTTGGTATCCACTTGTAAAATTCGCTTCATCTCCCCGCCAATGGCTAAGGAAGGAGTTTGGTGACGTCACCCGTGTGGACAACCAGCGACCCAGATTGTCCTCGATTTGAAGGGGGGGGGGGGGACTATCCCTATTGAACGGACGGCACTTAGAAAGGTTCGCCAAGTTTGGCTCAAAATCGACAGTTTGGAGAATTTAACCATTTTTAAATTAGTCACTATAAAGACATTATTCATTCACTATAAATACATTAGTTATTTTTTGTTTTGTTCCCCTTTTATTTGGGTGTAATTTGTAATGTGCTTTTTAATTTTCCTTGATAATTTCAATTATATAATTTTATGTGTTGCCTGGACCGGCCCTGGGGCCCCTTGGAAGCCAATATATTCTGTTTAAAAAAAAGTTTTTCTTCCTCTTCTTAGTCACTATAAAGACATTATAATAGTTATTTATCGCACTAGTAAAAGTCATTTTATAAAGAGTATAAACAATATTATTTTGTATCAAAAGATAGTTTTGGTGAAAGTAAAGAAGCCAACGTGGTTTCCAGCTTGACAATACGATAAATGAAAGAATGAATTAGTCAGATCGGTAACGTTTAGAAAAATTAGATTTGTTACAGAAATACGACTCCGTTATTGCTTTTTCGTAAATACGTGCTTTAGACGTTATAGCACAGTTTTTCGCTAGATTCTGAAGTTTTTAATAGATGGTTGATATTATAATTTCATTTCATTGTCAGATCTGTAACTTTTTAGGAACGGGTGGCAGTTTAGAACTACGCACTAGAGCTACTGCTTGTCGCACTAAAACTGCACGATAGCTATTGGCGACAGGCATCATAATTTAGAATCCCAGTCAAGTGACGAGCCGACACCTGAGTAGGCTAGAAATAGATAGCCGGGTCCATTTAAACTAAACCAAAACAAATCTAGAGGCCGTGGCAAACATTTCCTCAATAAAAAAATACTTCACATTTTTGCCCCAAGGGAAAAGTTAGCACTTAAGTGGAAAATATAATACAATTATATTTATTTTAAAGTAAGCGCTTGGGCATATAGTTATTTTAAAAATAAGCATCGTCAGTTTAAATAGTGAGTACTATAGTTTGCCGGCATTTAAGGGGCTTGTATGGTAACAGATCTCTATACAGTTCTAATGGGGAAACTTTGGCCCCTGTTTTAAATAAAGTATGCTACATATACTCACGAAAACTTACCAAAAAATACAGAAGAAAGTTATTTTGCCATTAAAATAATTAATAAGTATAATTTTAAAGATATTAATTAGTTATAATTAAAACAAAAATTTAGTAATTATTCACAAACTACAGATGGCAGCACTTACTGCATGTAAGTATCTAAACAAAAAATGTTTTAATTATAACTAATTAAAATCTTTAAGTTTATACTTATTAAATATTTTAATGGCAAAATAACTTTCTTCTGTATTTTTTGGAAAAGTTTTCGTGACTACATGTCGTATACTTTATTTAAAAATAGGGGC
The DNA here is from genome assembly GCA_019343175.1 of Oedothorax gibbosus. Lineage (NCBI taxonomy): Eukaryota > Metazoa > Arthropoda > Arachnida > Araneae > Linyphiidae > Oedothorax > Oedothorax gibbosus. The sequence continues at coordinate 126,501 of JAFNEN010000168.1, forward strand.
CGAAGTTCCCCATTGGAATTGTATAGAGATCTGTTACCAAACAAGACCCTTAAATGGGGGCCACAAAATTTGCAAGAACTCATTTTAAAATGCTGCCATATAGACCTATTAAGTAGGAACCATCTTTGACTTCTTTTGGTAGTTATATTTGTTTAAGGGACTTGTCTTAGTCTCCTTCGTACTGCTTGTCATCATTTAAAGTAGTCTAAAGTACGTAAAAAAAACCTTAGGTAATGATTTAAAATTTATTTTTTTATATATTAAATCGCATTTCTTTACACTTGAAATTCATTAGTTGCATACATTAATTAGAATTCTCCTTAAAGTCCATATAAAGAGGTATTATCATTTATCAGTCCCATGTGCCACCTTTAAACTTAAAAATATTTTATTAAGTAACCGAATAATATTTCCACAAAAAATGTAGTTTTAGAAAAATCCTTTTAAAGGCAATTAGTACAGGTTCTTTGTAGAGGAAAACATTAAGATATTTATTAATTAGTTTGCCAAATTATGTTTCAATTATAAAAATTCTTAGTCAAAATTGAATTGAGTAAGGTAACAGCTCAGTTGTCAACTTCACAGACCTGACAACTGTGGCTCTGGTACAATGTTATTTTACCAACCAACCAACCTGCTAAAACTTTGGATATACCCGGTAATAACCATTTTCCAGATTTCGGGTGCCAAGAGAAAGTTTAATGTTTCCAACCTTCGAAAATCCGTTAATTATTATATATGTCACTGAAATTTAGGAAATAGTTTAAAAACACAGTATTGCCTGGTTAAATCCGGAGAGTTGTCAGATGTAACTTCGTAACTTGACAGCGGGACTTCATAAAACCATTTATTAGCTTTACTATATTAAAGTTATTTTTTTAAAAAAAGTTTAAATTTGAACCAAATATCCATTTTCGCTTTGGACTAAAAGAATTCCACTCTATTTCACTATTTTGGCGAATTCAAAACATCCAGTGTCGGCAACCCTTCCGAAAAAGACGGGTCAAAATCCTCACCCCCCTTGCGACCGCTAAAAAAGCCCCCGTCTTTTTTTTGCTCCCGCCAAATTGCAGGGCCGGAAAAAAGGAACAAGTGGAAGCAGCGTCTCTGAGTCGATACTATCACGTATATATTCGGGCCGTGGACGTATATATACGGGAGAGGGTGGATAGACCTTACATCGGATGCGTCGTCTAGAATAATCGAGGTGATGAATAGATATCACGGCCCAATTGCCCGTCCTTACAAGGCTCCATGCCTCGCAATCTGACACGGACACTGCTTTCCAGAATGATTGGCCCGATGTGCTTTTTTATCGCTCGGCGTTTTTTTTATGTATTTTTTCCACCCTTTTTAGCTTTTTTCCCCAGTATTCAAGGAAGGGGGGCATTTTCAGCCTTTCCCCCCATCTGATGCATAGTGTCGCTCTTTCATTTTCGACGGCGGAGGGACCCGTAACCCCAGTAATTTGGCGCAATTTGTCACCAAAACCCTTTTTGGGTATAGGCTGGTTAGGGGTGGGGGGCACGTGCAAAAGAATAAGAGTAAAGGGGGAAGCGGGCCATTAATTGGAAACGGGCCTGCTCTGTAATTTTAAAATCAAATATGCGGGACCTTTAGATAGGGCACGGTAATGGAGTTAAAAGTGCGCATCAGAACGGGAAAAGAGATTTCGATACGAAAAAAAATAGTCTGAAGACCCCCCCCCCCCTTCTCCCCACACGGTACCTTTCCGTTCAAAACTTTTAGATAGACGTATCTTTGAAAAAGGGGATAGATTTCTAAAAGAGAGAAATTTTCTTTTGATTTTTATTAGATACTTTATTTTATCATTTTACTTTATAATGTGATTCTTTGTAACGGTGTTCCACATTTTCTTAGTTAATTTTTTTTTTCTAAGAAAAAGGGAATTATACGGTATTGGACAAAAGAGGGAGGAATGGTAGGGGAATGTTTAAAGCTTTACCTGGTTGGGTGAGCAGAAATAGCAGCCAATTAGACGAGAAAGAACGACTGTGCCTCGTGCAAACGAGGACTTTAGAAGAAAGTTCAGACTGCGGAATTTTCGGAAGTAAAGGACACACTTTAAATGAATATTTCTTAATATTTTTTAAGGAAGAGATACTGTAAAAAAAACTTAAAAATAAATGTTTCATATTTTTTAAAAATCCTTTTTTCCTGTTTTAAAATTCAATTGTAAAAAAAAAACCTTATATGGTTTTTAAATAAAAGAAAATTTTAAAAAACTTCTAAAATTAAAAATTAAAATGCTGATTAAATTATGCAAATTATATTTATTAAGTTATAGTAACTTCAGAAGTAAGAAATATTAATATCCATATAAATTTTCCAGGTCAATTTCCTTAATTACCCAAGACACAAATTAGAAACACAATATAGCCTTCAAAACTTATACATAATATTAAATTTTATTGTAATTTTTATTTACTAACAAAAATTAGAAAATTGTAAGCACTTAATGTTTTTGTAAAATAACTTGAAGTTATAAATTTTCTAAAACTTATTTCAATAAAATCGAATAAATCTGTAGCAACTGTCCACGAAACATTTACTCAATATTAAAAATAAAGTTGGCTAATTTTTTTTTAAAAACTATGCATACTCAAAATATAATTCAATGTTTAGAGTACAAATTCAAATAGAATTTAATGAATTGAATATTTTTGTCATTTCAATAATCGAACGAATATTGAAATAAAAATATTGAAAATTCAAAAAATAAGTTTTCATCTTTAAATGTTTTCGATTTTGATTTTTCGTCTTTCTTTATTTTTAATGTGAATATTACTACACATTCCGACTGTATGCTAAACCTAATATTTCAAAAATTATATTCCTCATATTTTTAAGTCGGAAAATAATATAGTCAGAAAATAGTTCAGGAAAATTTTCATCTTTTAATGTTGTTTATTTTGACTTTCGCCTTTCTTTACTTTAAATTTGAATACTACTACACATTCCGACTTTATGCTAAACTTAATATAATCTTTTAATATTTAAAAAGTGATATTCCTCATATTTTAAATCGGAAAATAATTTAAACATATAAGATTAGAACACAGAAGAAAAGTATACATTATTAGAGAATTCAGAAATTTACTTTAGCAACCGAAGTGAAACTTTGGTTTGGAGAGATTAAGCACAATAATTTCTGCGCAATTTAAAAACATAAATTAAAATGTACAAATTTTTTAGTCAACTGGACATGGAACACAGTGAAACTTCAAAATATTTTCATTTGAACTTTAATAAAATTAAATTACTATTTACAAAAAAAACTCCTAATAAAATAAACATTTGAATATGGTGCTGTTGTTAGTAAGGATGGTATTCAATTTAAATATCACTTTGTGGTCAGCTTCCAATACCATTATTTCAAAACACCAATTATTAGCCTTTAAGTTCACTTTCTATGACAACTATTGTGTGCATCTGGAAATAATTTATACATAAGAGCAAAATAAATAGCTCATTAAATTCAATGAACCTCAAGTTCGACAATAAATCATTCAAAATGTTAAGTTATTATCTAAAAAATTTTTCTAAAATTGCAAAAAAAATCTAACTTTTATTGTTTGAGAAGGTTCGCTATGCTGAATAGACTTGATACAGCAGCGCAAAAAGTTTTAACTCTCAAAGTAAAATAAAAGAAAAGTGGCAACAAAGTTATATGGCAACATCATTAGGCAACAAAGTATTATTTGGCAACAAAGTTATATTAAAATTAACAACCATTCTTTCCAACTCCAGCCCTGTATTCAAATATATTTTCGTAAAGCCAAAATTTTGTGATTAAAAGTTTAAAGGAAAATTCGATATTTTAAAGCGTCATTTTATTCTATGTTACCTTAATTCAATAAAATACAATAAACAATTATTTTTCAAACATTACTTTACATTTGAAATAACATACTAATAAATATAACATTTTAACGTATTTCATTCAGGTGTATTTTTAATATGAAAATAAAAATTGTACTTTAGCTGTCCAACATCGAAGCAATCCCCAAAAAAATCCGATTGTTGTTACAAGTAGACCAGATCCGAAATGTGACATTTACAGACAATACCCACCAGGCACCATGAATGAATGATAACCCGAAACACTAAAGTTGGACAGGACCTAGAAAAACGATTTGTACAGTTTGACACTTCCGCAGGATTATATTGACTATGAGTTGTGGGTAGCGTCAAAGCTAGTGCATAATATATGAAAACACAGGGGGAGTAAGGATTACAAAAATAGGATAAAAAGAATATTTGGGTTGTAAATATTTCCCCTGGGTGTTATGTGAGGAACCTTTCACTATATCCTGTGTAAAATGACGAAATCTTCCACACACACAGAATCTTAATGACACTTCAAAAATTATTCTCTTCTTGCAAAGACATTTTTTATAACAAATTTCTATAATTGAATTATAAAAACAAATTTATTGAATTTTGAAGATAAAATATTTATTGGACAACAACGTTTATAAAGTAAGTTATTCTCTTTACTTAAAAACAATGCCTTTTCTAATATAACTTAATAAACATAACTCAAGTTCCTCATTAAGGGTTATGGCCTTTCCATTTACTTTAATCAATTGCGTTCAACTAAATCATATTTTAAATTTATGTTAATTTGATTGAAATAATTTGATTTTATTTAATATTGCATGAATTTAAACACATAAAAAATCGAAATAACGTAAACAAAATTTACATTGAGGACATTACAAATCCAACAACCTACACTTTCGATTATCATCTTTCAGGTTCTAGGATTAAAACGTCACTAAGCACAAAACAACCGCGCATCCCCACCATCCCAAATCCATTAAAAAAAAGCCCTAAAAACCCTAACCACGACGTTTCACTTTACACACACAAAAAAAAAAAAACTAATTCCCATCCACAAGCCAACTATTAATTCCGATTTAATCTAGGGGTCGTCCCCGCCCACCCCTTCATTAAGAATGATCGTGCTGCCAATAATTGGACTGGACTCGCCGAAATCCGAGCCTTAATCCCGCCAACCTCTCCCAAGGGAATCGCCGCGGCGTCGGTAATAGCCACTATTTTTCACTTGATCCCCGGTAAAGTGTCAGGCTGGATCGGATCCATTGTCCAAATGAGATCCGCGGGAGCCTAAGACCCGTGTAACGTGAACACCAAAAGCTGTTTTATAAATGCACTGGAGGCCCAATTTCCTCCTTTAGAAGTGTTCACTTTTTTTTGGTGTATCTCCACCCCCTTTTGGGTGTTTTTATATTGGGTCGTCGTTTGTCGATTATAGAGGAGGGCTGCCGTTTATTTTGGAGATCGTTTTAGGTGTCCCCCCCACCGTTGTACTTGTTTTTTTCTTGAAATTCTTGTTTAAATTACATGATGTTTTTTATTGTATGCAATTTAGACGTTATTTTTCGTTAGACGTTGTATTTAAATGAAGAGTACAGGGGAAGAACTTCTTCATAGCCTGGGAATCTGTCTGCATCGGGTCTGCTTGGCGAATATAGCGGGTCATCGCCTAGACTGGCGTGGAGAAATCAGTTTTGCTTTGGTTCTTCGGCAAGGGTTTACTATTGATCACGGTTTTACTTTAAGATCGAAATTCACGCCAGACAATAGTCTGACGATTGAACCAAGGGCCTTTCATACCTGGTGAATAAATACTACACAATAAAAAGAACGGTTTTAACCGGGTTATTAAACGTGGCGCTGACGCATAACTTAGTTTTTTTTACAGTGAGGTTCATTCACACACAATAAGTTGCAAAAGTCAAAGCCAGGAAATGTTATACTTTGTATCTTCCTTTATTCACATTCTTGCCGTCAATATTCCTGTAACTATTGGCGGTCTATGTATAGATACTACCTTAAAAAAAGAATAATTTTCTTAGCGATATTTAGAACAATATTGAGTAGTTAAAAATAAAAGGATTTTAAAGAAATAGATTTCTCTTAGATTTCTCACATTTAAAAATAAACACATTTATTGATAAACTTATTATCTACCCAAGACGACCCTACTTTACATCCATATATACATACCATTCATTTCAAAAATTCTGATTTAGTTAATCGCAAACAAATATTTATAAATCTAAAAAGAAGTCAGTGCATTTCTGGTACACTTATCTCTCTTTTACATGCAATACTAAAAGAATATATAAATACTCATCCAACTTATTTCAATGCCTAAAAGTATTTCTACGATGTAATTGTAGACGGGAAACATCTTCGGTATAATCAATTACCCTGACACAAATAGGGCAATATTTCAGAAGCTGAGTACGCAGAGTGAAAAAATCTGCATCTTTATCTTAAATGTTATCTAAGATCTAATCTCATCAATGTAACGTTCTCAGATTTACCACACTTCCTCCCTTGGTTTTCTTGCTGTGACAAAATAGGGTTTCCGCCTTGTAAGCACAAGTTTGTCGCCAAAGTTATCAACTATATTTACATTTAATTAATATGTTATTGGCGAAGTATGAAGCCAACATTCCAAAAAATTGCCACAGCTATGATTTACACTCTTGGTAATTTTTCTATGGTAAAATAATCTTGTAAGCACAACTTAACGTAGGATGAATAGCAGAGGCTTATCCAGAAATTCGTTTAGGTGTGTGTAAACGCTGAATTTTTTTTAATTAAATTTATGTGTATACTCCATAGGATGTATGTTAGCTACATTTACTGATTTTTCTGAGGATTTTATGAATTTCAGATATCGTCATATCCCAACAACTGGCTACGTCTTTGATGAATAGCGTCCGATAAACTTGGTGTGTTGACATCTTTTTCCGGAGCTGACACTTAATACAAAAAAAGACGTTTTCAAAACAAAATTTTAAGGGAAAATTTTAAATTAAGCTATTGCGTAATATAAAAACTTAAAATGTAACAAACTTTAAAAAACAACTCGACCGATACGACTACAATACAAAAAAGTATTAACTTATTATAATAAAGTCTTGAGACCTGCATCCATTTAAATGGATGTTTTTTTTTGCTTTCCCTGTAACTACAGAAATCCTTTTAAACTTTAAGAACTGAAATGGTTCGGTAGATGAGAAGCTGAAGCCTAAAAATCACTTTTCAGCCATTGATTACAGATATAAGTAGTTTATTTGTTTCAAAAAGAACGTTGCACTAGGTTCAGTAGTGGAGAAATTTGTGTTCTGCACCAGTGGTGGGATATGGGATACCGGATGTTGGTGGGGGAGTAGTTTTAGGGCATGAATATTTTGTTATGTAATATGACATAGCTTTAGGATGGGCTTGAAATAGGAAAGAACAGGGAGGGGGGCATAATCCAGTCGTCAGAACATCGGCCTCTTATTTATAAGGTTCCATTTGCAGAACACGCCATCCACCTTTTAGACTTGTTTGTGTTCGGATAAATCACAAAAAAATCGGATAAATCACCAGGTTCACCGAGTACACTGGGACAGATGGCTCATCAAATCTCTAGTGTCCAAAGGCTTGACGACATTGGTGCACAATGTCACTTTATGTTCCGTTGGGTGCCAGCATAGGTGTAGACCTCGACATTTGACCGCGTTTCTAAATTACCAGTTGTGTATCAGTTGTGTATTGGATGTGTTATAGTCCATATAAGCATGATGGTTACTAAAAAATACTACAAGGATTATGAATGTTATAACTCTAACGAAGCAGTAAACTCTACAAAACTAAACAAAAACCAAATTTTGATCGTTTCTGAAAAAGGAATAAAAGTGCTGATATCTCGCCAAATATAGCTAACCCTTCACAATTCAGTCCTCAAAAGTCTCAAACATAAGTAATGTGCGTGAGGCAAAATTGTCGCGTAAAAGAGCAACGCTTAACTCCGATGATACATTCTAAAATAACTCAAGTAATTTAACCTGTCATTGCGGCAGAGCGTGTTAAATTTGATGTTTTGGCATATTTGTTCATACAAGCCTCGCTAGACATTTTTCAAGAAAAAGGCCTCTCATGGATTTTAATCTTTTGTACAAGTTAAATTTTTGAAACAATGTTTAGTTATTGAATGAAACAAATCATCTTGCAAAATAATATCAACAAATAAAAAAAATAATGCTTTATTTAAACTAAAAATTAATTGTCTTTTCGTAATTGAATGAAAAACATGTATCTGTTACTGACGGCATTTCATTTTGTTCATTTTCGAAATATGCCAGCCATATCTCCAAAAAGAATTGCTAAAAAATCAATTGAACAATTTTTGTTTTCTAAATGTTACCTCACTGTGTCACTGATTAATATTCTTTAAAAAATGGATTTAAAGAAGTGAAAACGTTTTACTTTTTTATTAATTTTAAAATAATTATTATTAAAATTCCATTTCTTTACTTTGTTTTCAAATCTAACATAACTTTGCAATCACTGTTACAAATGAAACGTTATTTTTAGCTTCCACACTACGTTTATAACGTAAAAAGTGGAAGGTATTATAATTATTCATTCCCTTTGTCTGTCTGTCCGTCACCCACTTTCATAGCCCGAACTACAAATGCTACGGACAAGTGTGATACGTCAAAAAATTCAGCGCATCGAAATTAAAATACATTGAAAATTTCAGAAAATAATTCGAAGTACTTCAATTATTTAAAAAAAACTGCAAAATTTAATGCTCATTTAAATTAGAATTTGCCATTTTTATTAGAATTAAATCACCATTGCCATTCGCAACAATCGCTCGAGAAACTTTAATTCTTTTAGGCAATAAATTAAAATAAATTTATTTTTACGACATCGATCAGTTTGAAATGACGTCAAATATATTTCCCTACGGATTCTTTGTAGGCTGATATGAAATGTTTTCTTATATTTAAAAGCGAGGAATATTACATATTTATTCTTTGAAATATGAATTAATTTTTGCATACGATAAGTAATAATTATTGAATTTTCGAAATAAAAAAAAAGGAAACTAGCCAAATTTTTATTAGAATTAAATCACCACTGCCATTCGCAACAATCGCTCGATAAACTTTAATTCTTTTAAACAATAAATTAAGATAAATTTATTTTTGCGCCATAAATCAGTTTAAAATGACGTCAAATGTATTTCACAAAGAGATTCTTTGATTGTATGTTGATATGAAATGTTTTCTTTCTATTAAAAGAGAGGAATATTACATATTTATTCTTTGAAATATAAATTATTTTAGCAAACGATAACAAATAATTATTAAATTTTCGAAAGAAAATAAATGAAACTAGCCAAATTTAGCGTGTAAATGTTTAATATAGAATAAATGTTGTGTTTGGCGCATTTTTTCCTGTTAAACACAAATGTTTGGAAGCGGGTTAAGTGACAGATTCTGTTACATACCTACTTGTTTTAAATAATGAATAGTTTTGCAAAAAATCTTCATATCTTATCATATTACGAACTTCTACTTATGGGTAATTCCATGTAAAATTATCATTTCTGTAGTTTAAATCACTTGTGTAAAAAGTGATTATCACTACAACTTTTAACCTTAAATGGAAAAAAAAATAATGGAATAGCTGATCTGCACTTATTAAAACGAAATAATGTAACATGCTTTATTTAATTTGATTTATTTTTCAAATTTAAAGAGCTTTTAATCTCCTCTTAAATTGTGACTTACACTACAGTTGTATGGAATTAACCTTATACTTTCTGCTGTATAAATCATAACATTGATACCAATTAATACTTCAATATAGTTTTTTACTAAGACTAATAGTCTATTACTAAAATAGTTACCCCCACTCTCCCCCAACCCCAATTAGCGCGGGCGCAATTAGCGGCGGCCATCTAATCCCAGCAAGCCGCGGGCCACTTATCCTAAAAGCCGGATAGATCCGAGATAAACACCACTCCTGATTAGAAGCCCTCGATAAAACACGAAAAACAACCGCTCGTCAATCCGGCCGTTTTAAAGGCTCTTCTGAAGGGGCCGTATCATTACATTAAGAGCTCGCTGCGCTCCGTAAAAATTGACGCCTTTGCAGGCGTAATAGCCTCCAATTGGGGGGCAGTCTTAAAGTAGCCACTGGGGCTCCGCAAGACGGTCGTTGCTGCTCCTTTTTCGTAGCCCCCCCCCCCCTTTCAATTTACGCCCCCCCCCACTCCCTCGCACTAAGGAATGAGAGGCGAATGGTGTTTTTGAAGAGTAGTTGTTAAATTGTTTTGTTATTTTTATTTAAAGTGTTGTTGTAAACTGAGAGTATTTTCACTAAGTATCCATCCAATCCTGTATCCTTGCTAACTACAGTCCCATATTCAGATGTGTATTATATTATTTTTTTGTAAATAGACATTTAAGTGATTAAAATTTAAAATGAAAAGTCAATATGTTGAATCTTTGCAGTGTTCCCTTAAAGCATAAGCTTTTTTTCTTTTCTTCGACAAGAGAATACTTTTGAAGGTTTTCGCATAGAAGAAACTATAATGAAATCGATAATGATTTAACTGTAGCCAGGGATGGCTTAGATTAAAATCAGAGTTTAAATTAGTAAACCAAAATTTAACCAAAAATTCCTGGATTTCCCCGAGTGTGTTAAAATTAACTTTTAACAAAGAAATATCCTACGACCATTATAACTGAAGTTTTATCGAAATAGCTATCACGTCTGTTTGGCCCTAATTATGGTTCAAAACATATCTAGAACAGTAAGACAAGGGATCAAGGCCTTGTATTTTTAAAACCATGATTTAAGGACGAAGATAATTATTTTGTGTCTTTATACAATCAACCCAATAATGCATAATATTTTATTTTTACTCCAAAAATATGCATTTCGATCTTGGATTGTTAATATTAAGGGAAAATAATTTTTTAACTTTTTTAGCTATAACCTAATTTTTTAATTTTTAAAACGGTTTCATCACCATAGACTTAGCATTGAGGACGATGCATTAAATTTTTGGAATATTGTCTCCTTTTAATTTTAAACAACATAAAATCTTTCTTTAAATAGTTAACTTTTTCATTCTAATGGTCTTTCACTATGGGACAATTCTTAAAGTTTCCGTACATCAACAGTATCTTAAAGTCAATCAAGTGGATTAAAGTGCGTTGCCAAATGGCCACAGTATGCACTAGATAGTTAAGGTTACATTTTAATTTGTATTTTTCTATCTAGTTAATATGTATTAAGTTTTTTGTAGATAAAATAACTACATACATATTAGAGCCAAATAAAATGAGCATTCCAATTTTTATCCACAGACATGTTGTGATTTGGCGTCTGAGATAGTATGTTTAGGTATGCATTTATTTTATATTTAAACTTTTAAGATTTCAAAGGAACACAGTAATTACGTATGGCGTTATAATTGACTTAAACAATTTTAAGTATTAAACATATTAAGCAAGCATGCAAGTTATCCGCATTTTAGGGTTTATCCTCCATTTTGAATTCGTTAGTGGTTTGTGATAAAGTTCAGAATTTTGAAAGTTTACAATATGGTTCATTTGCTAACTACACAAATGTTGGTAAAACGATAATGTTCAAGCTTTTCGACAATACCGATCCTGAAGCAGCTGAAAGCTGTACTATTAAACAACCTTTCAAAAAATCTCTTACATTTAGCCTCGCAACTTAAATCAGCGCCTTCTAAGGGTCTTAAGGGAATACGGTTAACCAACAAGGTAATACCCTTGTTCTCCTTGTCCTCCAAGACAAGCACATTGCGAGTATTACGCTCTTATTTACGGCAATTAGGCTAAGGCCTGCAAAAGAGGGGAACTTCTTAAGGCCCCACCCTCCATTGAAAGGGCTTATCGACCTTAACGTTCTGGGTAGGGAAACACCGCCCGAGCTAGGTGGTCAGCAGCTTGGCTCGCTGTATAGGCATGCGGAGGGCTTGAAGGTTTTTTTAGGAATTTCTTTTTTAGGGAAAGACTGTATTGAATTCAGGCCATCGACCCCGAAATGTGGTGAGGATAAAGATGTTTAAGTAGTTATAGAGTTAGTTTTTTTGTGGGGATTCCATAAATTATGGATTGAGGAGATTTGAAATAACGATGTTATTGTTTTGAAAAATGGGGTATTGTCCAGTATATTTTTGTTAGATGGTTTATAGATAAAATTTAGATTAAATGATTCTCAGTATTAATACTTGTTTAAATTACCTTTATTTAGATTATACTACCCGATACATTTCAAGATAAAGTTAATCTTACTGACTGTGTATGATGGTTTCTATGCTTGTGATTTGTTTTGTAAATAAAACTTTTTATCGTCATGCAATAACTGTTGTTGGTAAAAACCTTAAGTCATCATAAAACTACTTTAAATTTACAATTTTCAACAGAGTCAAATTGGACAAATTTAGGTTGTGAAGACAAACAGAAGAAGAAAAAAAATGGAGCGAATTTACATTGTTCATATTTCTCTTAGCTCTGTGTTGACTGAAGTACAAATCAGGTTGGAAAATTCAAGTTAAATTGGACACAAAAGCCATGCTTAATATAATGCCATCTGCATATAAAAAATTGTAAGTGTATGAAATAAATATGTCATATTAACAAAAAATTAATATTAAAAGTATCGTTTAAATTGTGAGTCAAAACCATTTCAAAATCAACTTTTTATAAAGAAAATATTGAAGTTATTGCATAATTTATATTTCATTTTGTAAGCAGTTAAATAGAAATTTAATGAACAAAGTTTGAGGTCCCTAAAAGGAAGCTATGAGCACGAGACACTGAGTTTAAGTTTTCTTAGAGAAACTATTCTTTACTTGTCAGCAAAGTGTTAAATATTATCCGCGTGTCAGCAAAGAGTTAAATATTATCCGCGTGTCAGCAAAGTGTTTAATATTATCCGCGTGACTGCAAAGTGTTAAATATTATCCGCGTGTCAGCAAAGTGTGAAATATTATCCGCGTGTAAGCAAAGTGTCAAATATCCGCGGGTCAGCAAAGTGTTAAATATTATCCACATATCAGTAAAGTGTTACATCATATCCACATGTCAGCAAAGTGTTAAACCTTATCCGCGTGTCAGCAAAGTGTTAAATATTATCCAAAATCTTCATGCACAAAAACCAAGCCCCCAACTACTTGTTAAAAACTTCCCGAATATAGCAAAAATTCGCTTCAAGTCGTCTATTGCGACAGTGCAGACACGTCCCTTGAGAAGCGTAACATTGGGGCTGGTTTTAAGGTCGTAAGCACGGGCGCAGCTGTACGGGCGGCGATTAGTAGTGCTTGGTTGACCGTTCATGTCGGCTTGGATCTCAGGGGGCCACAACTCCTAATAGGGGGCACGCGCGCCCTTTCAATTGATCCGGGAGGGGGCTTTTTATTTCGCGCCCCCCGGTGACAAGTACTAATAGTGGAATAAACTTGGTTTTATTGGGGTAAAGGTGTCGGTGGAATGAACTGGTTTTTAGTTCTGGAAAGTTGTCAAGCAGGGATTGGAGTATCGTCTTATTTGTAACAGTTACTTTTTTTAGGTAACGCCGAGTAACGCCATTAGATTTTAAAGAAAGTAACTGTAACTTAGTTACTTTTAGATGTAACAAAGTAACAAAAGATTTCATTACCTTTCCTTTACTTTTCACGCCGCTCTTCACGGATATTTTAGGCACTGTTCGGCATAAATTTATTTAATTAAAATTAATTTTTTTACAACGTTGAATTTTCGTTCTTAACTTTTTCGATTGTCCCTATTTCTTTAGTATTGGTTCTCTTTGAAAAACGGTAAGATGGCTAAATTCAAATCTTTCTTATAACTTGAAATGTCTAAAAGTAACTGTGATTCGTTTCTTTTTGTACTAAGTAACTGTAACTAGTTACTTTTCATATTAAGTGACTGTAAATGCAACATAGTTTCTTTTTTTGTAACTGTAACAGAGTTACTTTTTAAAAGTAGCTTTCCAATCCCTGGTGTCAAGTACTAATAGTTGTAAGATAGGTTAGTTGTGTTAATAGTTGTAAGATATCAAGTCTCAATAACTAATAATGGTAATAACTAATTTTTATTTCAGGAAAGTTGAAGTAGTAATACAAAATAAACTGGTTTTTATTTCAGGAAATGTGTTGTCAAGTAGAAATAGTGAAATGTACCGCTTTTTTGTTTTAAGTTTGGTATGAATGTAAAATGTAAATAAACTGGTGTGTATTTCGATAAAGAAGTCAGTGGAATGAACAGGTTTTTATTTCAAGAAATATTTCAAGTGTCAAGTTAGTAATAATAGTTACTACTAGTGAATTGAACTAAATTGGTGTTATTTTGGTACCAATATCAATTACTAATAATGCAATTGGCAATTATTTTTTTCGGTACCACATCCAAGAAACAAACCTGTTGCCCTGACAGAGGACTAAATTGGTAAGCATTTCTTTAGATTTGTTCATGTTTTTGGTATGGGATTCTACCTACCATTAACCCTTTCAGTCCCAGTGATGCCATTTGGCATCATCATGTTCCTGATCATAATTTAAAAAAAATAATAGGGCTGACATCCATTGGAATTAATAAAAAATATTTTCTAATAGAAAAAAGTTTGAAGAATCGAATGGTGTGCTTTTTGATATCATAAATGGCTATAGACGATCAGAAAAAAAATTCTAAAATGATTATGCCAAACTGTCATTGGGACTGAAAGGGCTAATATAGTTCTTTTATATATACCATTTATATTATACCATAAATATAGTTCATGCCCTTATCCATAAGGTTTGTTTAAAAACTCTCTAGGTTAGCAAACATTTCATCAAGCATTTTTAGCATCAAGCATTTTTACAATAAACTTTAAAAAAAAAATACCCGCTGTCATAAAAGCCATTTTCAAATAATTAAGCTCCCTACTTTCCAAAATGGCACAATAAACTCCAGCAAAATGGGGAAAAAATATCGATAATTTTATTTTCTCTCAACAATCCAACCTTAAAAAACCCTTTCAAGCCCACTTTTCAAAAGGCGAAATAACCGTGAAAGCAATCTCAGCCATTGTAAATTGAAAGGCATAAGTCGATCCAAGAATATAGAATCGATTACTAAAATAGAAATCATCAGCTCGATTCAATTGAAAAAAGAAATCATAAGCACAATACAAAAACGACTCCTTTATTCGATTTATTAGAGCGTAATTGGCTATATTATGACGCGCTCAAAAGTCGTGCGGCCCAGCGGCAAAATAAATAGAAAGGCGCTGCCAGGTTCCCGTAAGCCGCTAAGGAGAGATGAAGAACAAAATACGTTTGGTTTACTTGGAACATGTTTCCAAATGTCAATTGCGATACATTCTGAAGTTTGAATGAAGTCGTACTAGAACTACACGAGGGCCATTGGCCACTCGTGATTTAGAACGTCGCGTCGGTCCAATGACGAAGTCGACAACTGAGACAACATCCAAGGCAACGTACGCGGGGTCAGGACTCTGGACCACGACAGATTTAACGTGCATCAGTTCCACAAACACGACGATATTTATTGTCTAGATTTTTTATGGCCATCACAATTAGTTTTTCTAGACCGAGAGCCCAGGGCCCTCGGACCTAAGTTATTTTCTCACGAATGAAATGTATTGGATTAGGTTCGGTTTTCATTTACTTTTAGTGTATGCATACCCGCTAGAGTGGACTGACGGCCAATTTACAGGTATCGGGTGCAAAAAGTAGGTTTTTTAGTTTTACTTTTAGTTTGAATGATCGTCACACTAGAGCTATATATACACGAGGGCTATTGGCGACGGGCGTCGTATTTTAGAACCACAGTCAAGTAACTAGCCGACATCTGAGTAGGCACCCAACGCAACCGTTAAGGGCTTCATCGTACGCAGCGTTAGGACTTTGAAGGATATTCAACGTGCACTCCCTCTACCGGGGTTATTCGTCGGACATTTTGGGGTGCACGGTCCGTGCAAAAAGTAGGTAAATTATAAGTTAACTTAAGACATTTTCTCAAGGCTGATTTTTAAGTATGTTTTTCGAAAATATTGTTAAAAGTTAATAATCAATCTGCCAGACACTTTCCGCCGGCCGAAACTTTTGCCAGACGCTTTAAACGTCCCTGTAAAGTTCAGACTTTGTCCCACGCATCTGGTGGCGCGATATGGCGCTACGTATTTTGTAACTAAACAAAAATTTAATTAAATAAAAAATGACAATCTTTCTACGTTTCTCAATTTTTTTTGAGGAACTGTAATTATTAGTTACTTTTATGGTGACAGAAATAAAGCTGAGTCGATTAGGAATAAAAACGAAGAAAAAAATAACAGTTCGATTTAAATAAATTTTTGTTTAGTTGGAAAATACCTAGGGCCATATCGCGCCACCAGATGCGTGGGACAAAGTTTGAACTTTACAGGGACGTTTAAAGCGTATGGTAAAAGTTTCGGCCGGCGGAAAGTATCTGGCAGATTGATTATTAATTTTTAACAATGTTTTCTAAAACATACAAAAAATCAGCCTTTAGAAAATGGCTTAAGTTAACTTATAATTTACATACTTCTTGCATCCGATATCTGTAAATTGGCCATCGGCGTCGGTCCATACGGGGTAGCATACATAGCGGGTATGCATACACTAAAATTAAATGAAAGGAGAACCTAATCCGATACATTTCATGGTTATTTAGGTTTTAGTTTGAATAATCGTCGCACTAGAGCTACACGAGGGCTATTGGCGACGGGCGTCGTATTTTAGAACCCATTTTATGAGTGAGAAAATAACTTAGGTCTGGGGGCCCTGGGCTCTCACACTATTAGGATGATTAAGGTAAGGACAAAACTTCGGAAGATATCCTCATTGGCATGACTCTTTACTCACCGAGCAACGCCGGTGCCAATTGAAATAGATGATAAGTAAAAGTAAATGGAAGAAAAAGTTAAATTATGAAAAAAATTCAATTTTCAAAAGTTTATTTTTTATACAAACAATCAATTTTAAAATTTTATAAGACACTCTGAGGGATCAGCATATGTGTGTAAAAGTATAAACTTGTTTAACTGCTTGTTAAGGATTCTTATAAAACTAAAGAAAAATTGCTGTTTTGAAGTGGCAGTTATAAAATGAAAAAGAGTTGAACAGCACATCCTTTTCTAAAAATAATAAAAAAAAATTATCTGGCAGTTAAACTCATACATAATAAAAGTATAAAGAATGACTATGTTATGATATTATATGTTTCGCTTATATTTTTTGAGCATTAATTTTACTAAATATTTATTCTTTGAACTGTAAATTAATTTAGCAAACAGTAAAGAATATTCTCTGAATTTGCGGATAACAGTTAATGAAAATTGGCAATTACGACCACTAACACTTGTTTATTAAGAATGCGACAGAGAACGTTCTTTGCATAAAATCCGGTTATTTGGTCATTTTTAATTTTCAAAATAGTAATATAAATTTAAAATAACTTTATGACAACTTTCCCGAAAATTTTAAGAGCAAAAAAAAAAAAAAAAAACACCATTATTCTTCGAACTTCAACTAAAATTTAGCATACGATAAAGATTATTTATTAAATTCGCGAACGAAAATACATGTAAATTAATTGGTCATTTTTGGCTTTAAAAGTTTACAAACATCTAAAGACAGTGTTTGGCTATTTTTTTTCGACCGTGTATAAATAGTGTGTGTAAACGGTTCTAAGTAATTATATTTCTTGTTGAAAAAACCCTACTTTTTTCATTCCTATATTACGAAAACATAACAAGAACAGCCAATAACTACTCTCTACCAAACCCCCTTCCCTACCGCTAAGTGCAGCCAAAGACTTGAAGTAATTGGCGCCGCTCTCCCTATCTGAAAGAAACAGCAGACTCGGCCGCCATTGTACTAGCAGCCATTGAATGGGCGACTGCCAGGACGTCTTACTCCTCACTGATATCACCCCCCAAAGTGAATCGGACAAAGGCGGGACAATTAAATCAGCCATCTGCGAGCATAAATGGACCACTGTTTGGTTAGAGCTGATAACTCGCCTTGTATGGAGACGAGGAAGGCGTGGGAGTCTGGGTATTAGACGGGAGACATATTTGGTCACTTTGGAATTAGGTTTGGGGAACATAGTCATAGAGTTAAGAAGAAGATGGAGATGCTCGGTTTGAAAAGAAGTGAAGCCGCCAGAAAGTCGCCAAGTAACCCCCGCTAAGCCTAAGCAAACTTCTCACTCAATGTTAGTTTATGCTGAAACGTATCATTTTATTCCTTGAAAAGCGTTCATTAAATATAAACAAGTAGGTTTGTTACAGAATCTGTCACTTAAACCGCTTCCACACAACAATTGTGCTCAGCAGGAAATAAACTATTTTTACACCTCAGAAAGAAGTTCGCCAAACAGGGCTTTTAGCTAGTTTAATTCACATTTTTAAACGCCAAAATTAACGATTTTCATTAATCTTCTTTCTCAGATTTAACAATTAGTCTTTATCGCTTGGTAATTTGTTTGAAGTTCGAAGAATTATGATGTAATTTTTTTTAATAAATATCTTTGAGTCTCCACAAGTTCCCATTTACATTAACTTTCTTCCGAAAATTCAGTTATTAT
>JAFNEN010000168.1:750000-1184715 GCA_019343175.1 Oedothorax gibbosus
ATACCCAAAGACACAAAATTCACATGACATACTTTTATAATATTATTATAAAAAATCAGATTGCAATAACCCACCATTTTGGGATGATACTTTAAAATAAAAGTTTAAACCTACCTTTCAAAGTTTGGGAAAATAGACTTTCAAACTTACTTTTCATTTGAGAAAACCCAGTATGAACAATTACAAAGTTCGTAAGAGTTAGCCTTTCTTTAAAATCTAATGAAATGAGAAAACACTTTAAAGCAATCGCTAATCATTTTTTTTATAATACCTGATGCTTCAGCTACATGATCTGATAACCACGGCAGGACATTTGTTTGGACAAAAAGCCTAAGAAAAAGATAAAGCGAAATGTTTTAAAAAGTAATTTGTATATTGTATTTTATAAGGAAAATACTGATAGCTACTGACTAATAAAGTTCTGACATTAATCTCTTGTTCGTAAATTAGAAATCTCGATTCGTAAATTAGAAAATTGCTATAAGAAATTTATTAAAAAAAAGAAAACTACTTACATAAGAAGTTTGCTCCACAGCCAATAAACGATGTTAGTTAAATGACGAAGTGGCTGAAAAAGTGTCAAGAAAAATCTGGTCATAAACATTTTTTTATATAAAACTTGCTTAAACATTTTCTAATACACATTGGGTACAAAATGTAGCAAGTGGGAAAGGAATAGATAAGGGAATTTACATATTTTTAAAATTTTAAAACTTAATTAAGACTCAAATCCGGTAATTAATATAAAATATTGTTATATTAAATGTAATTCAAATAATTACAATTCATAAAGGCTTGTGATAAAAGAGTTATTAAATATACTACGCTTTAAAATTCAACAAAAAGTAATCTAAGTATTGGTTACTTATATAAAAATTTACCGTTTTAAGTAGAGAAGCTGGGCCAGATGGAACAATGATGTCAATACAAATAGCTTGGTAGTCGAACATTCGTATCCTTCAATATAAAAAGAAAATTGAAACATGTAAGAAACTCACATTTACTGTCATAGTATCCATATCCAATACTTTTAAAATGAAAAAAAAAGCACAGAAACTACAGAATAGAGCACTCTATTAAATATTAACTATCTAAATTTTTAAACAAATAAAGGTAACAATATTATATTTATTTAGTTGCAAAATACTTCTACAAATGTGACACATAACATACTCATACAAATGAGATAAAATTACATAAATCCATTCCAAGGGAGTAAGAAATATACAAAACCCAAAAGAAAACATTATTCAAGTGCAAAAACTGAAAACACTTGAAAAAAAATAATGCATATTAACGAGACCTGTTTGTCTCGCAAAGTTTAGCGCACATTGAGATTTAACTTTTTCGTACTAATGTTTTGCATGAATATATCCGATGGTATTATTTAAAAAAAGAATGTGAGTAATTAGTGAAATTTGTTGTGGTAAATAAATTTGTTGTAGTTGTAGTTTTGTAGTAAATAAATAAGCAAACCCTAACTTAATGTACAACTAGTAAGTTTCATTGCAAGTCGAGCGTACAAATAAAAAAAATAATTCTTACCTTTTAACTTAAATACATAGGAAATAACTGCTTTTTAAAAAAATTATTAAAGTAAAATAAATATTATTTACAAATGAAATACTATTAAGATAGTAAATTATACACAGAAGTATCTATGAACTTACTTTCGGAATATGTTTCCTTCTACCAAGGTATCAAATAAGGTGTTATCTATTTCGCCGAAAAATCTCCCAGTCTGTTAAATAAATAAAAAATATTGAAATATTTGAAATATTTAAAATTATTATTTAATATTTATTAAATATTTCAAATATCTGCTGTTATACAAAAAAAATAAATTAAACGAAGTGTTAAACGTACAGGCACTTAAAACATCAAAATGAATTTTTATAAATTTTGTAAAATTAATGACCCAGTTACATAAAAGAAACTTTCATTAGTTTTGCATTCCTTGCAAATACACTACATGCCCCAAAAAAATAGTAGAAGGTGAATTTTTAACCCGTTTTCAGAAGACTGTGACTGAATGAGTGTTACAGATTTTTGCATAAATCAAAATGGAACGCGAAACGATTGCAATGTAGGAATGCTCCTTTCTATTATAAAAATTTGTAATAAAATAATGTTTAAGAATTAATTTTGAAGAAAAATATGGTATAAAGGTATAAGGTATAAAGAAAGGTTAAAATTTAAAATATTTGTTAGTTAAAAAAAATTACAAGTTAGATTAAGATGTAATAATCATTTATAGAAAATAAAATATATAACCTATCAAGTAAATACTTAAAACCTCGGTAAATACTAAAAAAAAAACCTCAGAAATGTAGACACTTTTCATTTGATGTTTGACTTAAAAGATACATCCATTTTTATGTCAGTTTCCGACATAATGTATATTATATATAAATCTGTCCTTAATAGTTTCTAGTTTCTTTAATATTCTATGAAAGCGTCCTTAATAGTTTCTTTAATATTCTGAAAAGTAATTCAAATATTCAATTTAAATGTCATGAAAAAGAACAGAGTATTTTTCAATAACATAGGTTATTTTTAAACCATCCTAGTGTAAAAGCCAATTGCCTAAATATTGTGATTCAAATTTTCATAAAAGAAATTATTGACAAGATAGAGGGAGTTAAAAATAAGTTTTTATACTTAGAAGCTAAAATGATAGCGAAATTAAACCCATATCCAGGTGTACAATTTTAATTTCAAATAAAAAAATAAATTCGCGATTTTTTTTTTATATTTTAAGACTAAGTATACTTTATAGTGTTAGTTAGTTTGCTGAATTTTTTTTTAGAAAGTCAATTTTAAGACACATAGTCTTTCTTTTACTAAAAATCATTTCTGTTTATGTTTTGCTATGTTTTTTTAAATTGTTCAAAGTTTTTTTATATGTTAAATAGAAAAAGAACTGTAACTAAATTCTATGTTTTGTAATATCTTATACATTTCAATAGTAATTATAAAGAAAAATACGATTTAGTGTATATGATTAATTTTTATTCATAACTTATTGTAAAATGGAATTATTTTTAATTATTCAATTTAGTGTTTTATAATTAATGCTCAAATTTTTTTTTGTAATAACTATTAAACATTAAATAGCTGTTTAGTGAAGTCATGAAGTCATTGCCTGTTACACAGGTGTCCATACAAAAATGTCCAACTAAAATTTTTAAAAAAAGTTAAAGTACAAAAATTAGTAAGTCATTTGTATTTCATATTAATATTTTTCATATTACATATTAGTCCGATAAATACGTTAATTAATATTGGTAATTATTTATCATTTAGGTAATTATTTAGAAATGTTTATGTACGGTACGCACTTCAAATAAAAAGGGAATCGAGTTTAAAATATCTTTTATACTATATTTTAAGCATTAAAACCTAACATAAACCTTGAAACTTATTTAACTAACCTTCCTCATGTCTTTATGAACAGTAGACCTAAAAGGGTAGTTCTCTTATTTTAATGAACTGTATTATCGAAATTCCTAGATAAATCAATTTTCATATTGAACCGTTTGAAACAATTTAGTTATGCAGCTCAAATTTTCATATGGAATAGTTTTGTGTGTGTAGATATTGTTAATATATATTTAACATTATATTTTTTTCTACGAAAATCTCCAAAATATCTTCAAAATATTTTTAAAAAATCATTCAGTAGTTTTTTTTTTTTAATTCGTAACCAATATTTGAAAAAAACCTCACATTAACATAGATTACTTGTTTTTAGTTAAAGGGTTTATTATTTTATTTTTGGAAGCAAACTTTCGCGCGAATTGGTTACGTAGGCAGTGTAAAAAAAATCAATTTCGCGATTTTCAAAGGGATGCTTCTTCGCTGGTGTTTCCCTAATTGTGGTTTTCAATTTGTCTTTGCAGTGATAATTTTTTTATTTATTGCAACTTAATGGCTTTTAGCCAGAAATCTTGCCAGCTTAAGTTATAATGACAATAAATAAACTATCAAAAAAGGTTGTTAAAGGGTTGAAGATAATATTATTTCAATTAAACACGCCAGGTGGTTTTCCTCCTACCTAATTTCTCTTATATTTGTCCAATTTTAAACTTTAATTACTATGGTTACCAAGAATACTAATTCTCTAACTTTCGGGCTCAGGTTTATTTATAATTTTAGATATGTACAATGAGAAAATTTAATTGCGATTATTATCTGACAATAATTTAAGTGAATACAAAATTGTATCATCCCAATGAAATAATTTTAAGAAATTTATTAGCGGCTACTTACCTTAATGTTAAACTAATTTCTAGATACTTTTAAGTGTAATAATTTTTCTTACCTGAACATCTATGTTATTCTCGACTGAATATTGTTTTTTTAAATCCCATTTTAAATAGATTATCAAAATTGAAAAATATATATTAGAGAACGCTAAATAATTTTAAATTACTTTAATGAATTTAATTGAAGAGTAAATTAAATTTGGACCATTATTAATTATATTTTTAAAAGCTATGAGAATAGTTGCATCTGGGACATAATCCCAACAGCCGAAACCCATTCTTTTGTTTATTCTCGATTTTTCGAATTTAGAATATTTACTATAAATAAGATATAAACTGTTTGTTGTTAAAAATTGTTGTGCATTATTAAATATTTTAACTCAGCGTGAAAAACACCATTAACTTACTACATTACCTATTAAGCGAAAATTATGTCCATCGGGACCAGACCACATAATAAACAAGTCCAAATTATAAAACGACTACACTAAAAATATAGATTTCAAATTCTTTAAAAGGTTTTATATTGGAGTCTATGGCTAGTAGCTTTTAAATTTTTTTTAAAGACATTGATAAAACTTTTGTCATTCGGAATTCGAAATACTTTTTGGGTAGTTTTATTTTTCTACAGCAATTTTTTTGTAATGTTAAACTCAACTTTTCTCAATGAACATTAAAGACCAATAATTTAGTAAAAGTAGTTAAAATAACAAAACATAACTAAGTCAACGCAAAATTAAATTTTGAATACATATTTTTGTTTTAAAGAACACAATATTTCTGTATTATTAATTATGAATGAATAATATTTAATTAATCATGTATGAACTTTTTAAGATTTTTATTTGAATGTTCTGGTCTTCAGAGAGATACAATCAAAAATGTTTATTAAATTTATTGTTGAAAATTTCTCTTCGTTTTAATTAGAATTATGTTTATATTTAAAATACTTTTCTATTTTTTTTAAATAAAAGTCAATAACAATTTTATTTATGTTTCATTTATTCCTATATTCGCTTACATGGTTTTTTTGGTGTAAGTTTTTAAATTATGTTGAATAAATGTAAATTGGTAAATAAGAAAGGCAATTATATCGTATTAATATTCTTTTAGATATTAAGTAGAGTATTTTTTAAATAATTTTAATGACGAGGGTCACAATTTTAGTTAATTTCAAATTTATAATAACAATACAAATAATTTATAATAGCAACTTTTTAAACGCAACATTACTTTAATTAAAAAATTGATGTTTTTAATTTTATAGCAAACCGTAAGTAGGTAGTTACTATTAATTTCTAACTTAAATAAAACAGAACTCAAAATATTTTCCCAAATAATAGTTACTACTTTGGTTCAAAACAGTTTAGTTATAAAATACTTTTTTTTCACTGGATAAATTACTAAAAACTATTCATAACGAATAATTTACGTCCCATTGTAATATGACATTGTTAGTTTTACTAGTAAGAATGTATTGATTTTTTCGTGTATGTTTTTATTATATGGGGGAAAAATGAAAAATCCTATAAGTTAATTTCTCTCATAAGAAACATATCTTCTAAGCTGTAAAATTATATTAAACAATAATTTTGAAATATTGTTAAGGGTAAAAACATACAAAGGTTGATTAATTTGTTTTTCAATTTAAAAATAATTTCTATATGAATAAAATAAAATCACTATTTTAGGCAATTGAACATTTTTTTAAAGTTACGTAAAAGTAAATGTTTTTAATTTTGTCTACCCAGCACATCTAAAAATTTATTTTTAATTTGTTTAAATGTACAAGTATTTGAAATACTCACGTGTTCGTGTACTTCTGAAACTATGACAAATCCATTGTTGTCCAGTAAAAAGCAGTCCATTTGCTGAAAAGTTGAAAATAATGATTTTAAATCCATCCATATGGACTAAATTACGAAACCAGCTCTCCAACGATTAGAAGGCAGGAAAATGTGCTAGAGTTGTTCTACGGTTTGAATGGCCATTTGAGTTATTTTCAAGAAAACACACAGGAACGGGGTACCAATTTATTTTCAATAACTGGTTAAAAATAGCATTGTGTTACTTTCTATATAAGAAGTTGGATACTTTAATTAGTAGTTAAGTCCCTGAATTAATAAAATAAAGGAATGAAATAATGTCAATAACAAACCATTTCCATAAATTATTTTTTAAACTATTTAATCTACTATAGTTATTGCCTCTAGAAAAGGGAACAGTTCGCTTCTGCATTGACTAGTGTGTATAATAGAGGTAACGTTACAGGGACGTAGAATTTGTACTACTTTTTTGGGGCAATATTTCAAATATTCATCTCTAATAATGGATTAAAGTTTTATGACCAACTGAAGATAATATTAACTTGCCACACCCAGCGAAATTCGTCAAGTATTCTCACTAGTAATCTGTTAAAGGGGATTTCATAAAGAAAAATAAATATTTAATAATTTTGACGCGCTTTTCTCAAATTAGAAAAACTTTTAAAAAATTGAGATTTTGTACCAGGAACCTTTAAATATTTAAATTCTAAACAAATTGATTAAAAATTCCATTGGTCATATCTATACACAGTGTTCTAAATTATCTCCAACTGACCGTAAGTTTCTTATCAAAGAAAAAAACAAATATTGATTGTTATATATTTTCCCAATTACCCCTAAATTAACCAATATATAGAATAAGGTCGATATGCTTTTTTTTAAAGTATTTTACCGGATCGAAACTAAGCGACATAACAAGGGAGGTTTTGTGAAATCTAAATATTGCGATTTTGATTTTTTTAATAAAACTTTTTATCCAAAATTATCTAAGAGAAAAACTGATTGATGTAATCATTATAATTCCAAAAAGAATGACATTTCTAACCACTGCACAGTGTGTAAATTTTATTAATCTATATAGATCTAAATACCCTTTTTCAACTTATCTCAATGTGTTTCATTCACCCTGTCATAGTTCCCAAATTAAATGTTTCAAGATTGTATTTGAAAAGACTGTTTACAGTTCATTGAAAATTTCGCATTGTGCAGTTGAGTAATCTATGTAGTATGTCTATTGTATGTCTGTAGTTCATATGTTTAAAATATGCATTTATAGTATTAAAATATGCTTACCTTGTCTGCGCACTTGTACTTGCATTGAGTCATACACTGAAAAGAAAAATTCAGCAAAAGGGTTGTTTTATAATTAGAGAAAAGTTTAATAAAATAACAAAACTGAATATAATTTTTTACATTAAAGTTATATATTTGCCAAACATTATATCTAATTAAACTATCAATTATCCAAGAATAAAATTATTTTTTATACTTTAATAGTAAATAAAGTTTTGAAGACTTAAAATTTAAATCTTAAAAAAAATGTGTATATATACTTTTTCAAAAATAACTTGGTGAAAATCTTTTTAACATTTATTTAATTAATAGATACCACAATAGAAGTAAGTTTTTTTCTTTAAAAAAGTATGAATAGTTATTTAAATAGAAATATAGTACCCAAGTGTTAAAATGGATATCATTTTTTTGTGAATGAAATATTTAAAAGTAACAACCTAAATTTGGACTGTTTTATAATGTGTATGTATAAATGTACAATAAAATAATACAAAATTTTTATGGATAAATCTATTCTTTATGTTTATATAATTAAAAATTGTGTTTCACCTAATTAAAAAATGTGTAAGCAAATACGTGATTCTTGAGAGATATAAAGTAGTTAACTTACTTTTTTTTATAAGGATGAAGTTGCGTATTTAAACAGAAATGTAATTTAGTTAATACAAATTTTATTTAAATGATCTTATTCCCGAAAACAAAAATGTTATTCATGCAAACCCCACGGTTAGTATATACTTAATTTATGGACAGTTTTAAATATTTTAACGACGACCATTCAAACTACACGAGTTTTCTAAGTGAAACTATTAATAATACTTTTTAACGGTTAACATAATGTTAAAATGATATAAAAAATATGCTTTTCTGCATAAATAACAATATTCATTCTTCTCAATAAGGTCGCACGAATTATATTGTCATCAACAAAATGTTCTACTTTTTCGAACCAATGGAAAAATATGGATGTATTTCAAATGTCAAAGCCTTAAAAGTACAATTTTTTGGTGCTATCAATGCACAAATCAACTGTCAGTTTTTTTTTGTAATTAATAGTCCATTATAAAAAATTTTAATGCTAAATGTCTGAAATTTACTTCTTTAAAAAAATTGTTTTTTACAAGACCCTCCAAATTGGGCTTGGTTCTTGTGCTACGTTATTTTTTATATTAATAAACGAACTGATATTTATCAGCTGCTTTGATATAAGCTTAAACGGACACATTTTCGTTTATAATAAGTATCAAGAAAAAGTTTAAAATGAAGTTGCGAAGTAAATTCTACAAAAGGTCCTCGGATGTGGATCTTTGGACGATAATGTACTTTTAAGGGGTTTGCATGAACATGTTTAAGCCATTTGAGTGCCTATCTTATTACGAACAAGGGAAGTGTGTGTTTGGTGCAAGGAATAAATCTTCCTCTACCGTGTTCCCTACCGTTCCTGTCACGTTGAAGAATCTCTCCGCAAAAGCCGAGTGTCGCAGTTGAACCCCTACTACTGCAGCTGGAGCTTTGCTTGTCCCCTTGCCGACAAAGATAGCCTGGCTCGCCGTAACTAAGCTTGTGTTTTTGGTACCTAGGACAAGAGATTGCAACTTAAACTGAAAAAGGCTAATTCCATCCAATTGAAGATTTTTGTCATGTAAATCACTAGTCAAAAAATATTTTTACATTTGAAAAACCATCGAATTAAATAAAACAGGTTACATTATTTAGTGGCAGTAAGTGGTATATCAACTATTCCGCTAGTTTTTTTTTAATGTTAAAAGTGGCAGTGATAATCACTTTCTAACATAATGAATTACTATGCTAGCTTTCTATTACACTACAGCCAGATAAATTTTGCATGCATTTAGCCAATAACATTCTGTAAAAATTTAATATTTTTAAACCTAAAGGAAAAGGTATTAACAGCCAGATAAATTTTGCATGCATTTAGCCAATAACATTCTGTAAAAATTTAATATTTTTAAACCTAACAGAAAATGTCTTTTTTTTAATTATCAGAACTGGACAAGTGTATGTAAGCCTTAATTTTTGTTAATTTTTATTGTTTACAAAAATATTAACAGCACACTTTCGTGCATCAAAACAATTTCATTTTTATTCGGTTTAATTTAAGTTTGGTTCAAATTATGAAGTTGCTTAAATAATCTTGAGATTGGAGGTTTACAAATCCTTACCTGCATCAAAAGGTACAGCAAATACAAAAGCGGAGCTATTGACGTGATAAAAATCCACTGCTCGACGGTAAAAAAGTTCGTCAGTTGCTCTAGTGTGAGTTTCGTAAAATGGCCTAAACAAAAAATAAAGTTTTAGTATAGAAATTGAATGTGCATCTTTATCAAGAAAATTATATTTTTTAATAATGCAGGGCCTATTGGATATGCTATATTTTAAAATAGTTATTTAATGTTTATTGCAGTAAACCAATTAAATATATATTTACTATTCTAGTAAAAAATCGGGGTTTTTTACCTTTCTGTACTATTTCCTTTTTCTTCATCACTTCTATGATCATTAAACCTTAGCAATCCACTTCGTGTTGCTATAAAAGTTGTTACGATCCCATACATTTCTATCATTCGATCCCTGTATAACAAAGTTATTGTTATTGCTTGAGACATTTATTTACTATAAGGATAAATTTATAGTAAGCTACATATATACAGTAATAGAAGTACATTTTATTACACATTCATTTCACATGATAAAAGTAATGCATATAAATGAAAATACACTAATTAAATTATTTATAAGTTTAAATTATTTTAAAACACATTTTAAAATTAAACGTTTTTTGGTTAAAGAATTAATGATAATATAAATCAAGCTTGAAGTTAATGCACAATCTTATCTAAAATTGATGCGTATTTTGAAATTAATACACCATAATCCGGGAAAATATTCTGCGTGTCCTTATTTTTCATTAGTGACCAATTAAAAAATATATTAAAGCATTGCGTATCTAGAAAAAAGAAAAAAGATTTCTTTACACTTAAGACAAAAAAATATATATTCTTGAAAACTAAACCGAATTTCAAGAAACATAAGAAAATAAATACATATACTAATACAATTACAGGGTAAAATTATAGTTGAGTTAAAATGGGTGATGTTTATAAACCAGGAAACAGAAATTAAACAAAACTTAACATTTACTTTAATTAAAATATAAAATAATGTAAAAGCTATTGTAAAAAGATTTTGCAATTTCTGTCCAAAATACTAATGTTTACGCGCGATTGTTATAAAAATACTCTTGAACTAAACACTATATGTATTTTTAACATCTTTTATTAAATGTAGTTTTCTGTTCAATTTAAGTTCACAGTCTATAACATAGGTGCGTAATGTATTTAGCTATTATTTTTAAATGCACTTTTTCATATGGTTTATTTATTAATACCACATATACCACACATTCAATATATATATTTGAAACCAAAGTACTTACCTCCACAAATAAAAAAATATTAGCAATAAATACATACAACATTGAAAAAAATAAGAAACTGTAAGTACACTACAATTTTTACAAGTTCTTCAACCAAAAGTTCATACTTGTTAAAAATCCAAAACTTTTTAACAAATCCTAATTATATATAACTTTTTTCTTGCATTTCACTAACAATAATATATTCTTCTGATTTAGTAGTCATAAAATAAAGTCTTATACGTTCATACAGCAGGAAATAGATCTGGTGGATTATCATTTAAAATCTCTGAAAAATTAAAGCTAATAAAAAAGGATATCTTTTATTGATGGTTAATTATAAATAAAGATATGCCTTTAACACATTTTTTTTAAACCAATTCGTTCTTGTTTAAAAAATGTTGCAAATTACACAAGAAATTTTGTATTTTTTTCCTGCTATATCAACAGTAGTATCGTATCATACAGTTTAGTAATAAAATAAGTATTATGCCATGTTACTTGGGATAATATTCATTATTCAAATATTTAATGAAATAACCTGAAGATTGTTGTTTTGCATACTTTTTTACTAACATATGAATTCAAATTGGGTTGTTACTATTGATTTTTTCTTAAAGTTTTATCATAATTGATCATTAGTCATCAATTTTATCATCAGCCCGACTTATGATTTCGTGAAAAATAATTTTTGATAAATCAACTCAGAATGTGTTCTTTCCTGTAAAGTAAAACTAATTATCAATCGTAAGATGAATAAGGGCCCAATTAACATGCATGACAACATTTTATACAGCTGTGTACCTCCATCGGTCTTGCATGGTAACAAAATTACAAATCTTGAAATTATTTTAAAATATTCACTGCAATATCACTGATAATATAATAGAAAATGTTCATCTCTATTCGTATCCATGAATAGAATTCAATGGATTTATAAACTACTATACCTTGGAATAAGAGCCAGCAGCAAACCTAGTGGGCTTTAGCATTGAATAATGAATGAATAAAAGTTAGTATTTGTATGGGAAAGTATAACAGATGCGGAAATTCTATAAAACATTCTGTTGCATAACCTGATTGTTGAGAAAGGTTCAAATAAACATGCTGAAAAAGGAAATTTCGAGTTCATTAAGAGGTTATCAATCAGAATGACTATGAAGGGTAATTGTTGTTTACTAAATTAAACAGTAGATGGCACCACCAAACTTATTTGAAAAAGTATAAGAATTCAAATTGTATGGGGACGTTCATAAATTGCGTGATACGGTTATGACGAGTTTTTGACCCCCTCACCACCCTTCGGTGATATTTCGTGAAGTTTGCCCCACCTCCGTTTTTTTCTCACATGATATTTCTCAAAATTCGCTTCTGTACTAGAAAAATTGGCTTTATTTCAAATAACACAATTTGCTTTATTTTTTTTATTGAATACAACTATAATCGCTTTAGTTGAGATTAGTTTTGAGATTGAATAAATAGTAGTTTGGAATTCCAATACTCCCTTATTTTTGTCCCTCTCAAAACCCTTCGGTGACATTTCATGAAATTTGGTCCCCCACCTCAATTTTTTTAACGAGATTTTTCAAAATTCGTATGTGTATTGGAAAAATTAGATTTATTTCAAAGAACACAATTTGCTTTATTATTTTTATTGAATACGACTAGCTAATCGCCTTAGTTAAGACTAGTTCTTGAGATTGAATAAATATAGTAGTCTGTAATTCCAATAATAAAGCTGAACATTAACATAAAGAGACAGAAACTACGAAATTAGTTCAAATATTTTTTCCATGACTTGCGCATATTCTAAAGAGTGATTATTGGAACCAACATATATCCATAGGATTTAAAGCAAAACCATCTGCATGTCACTTTTACCCTTCATCACGTGGTTTCTTCTTGTATCCCTTTTTTTTTAGAGGTTTTAATGGAATCACCGGTTCTAACACTTACCTTATTTGTATGGCGCGGATATCCACGTCAAATATTATTGTTTTATATTTTGCCATATTAAAGTCAAGACACTTTTTTACTTGAATTAAACTCAATTTTCTCGCAAAGTCCCATTGTTAGACAATTTTTTGTGGGGATCAGGCAATTTATGGACAACCACTATGTATTTTTTATATATATAAAAGCGATAATATTAGAAGCTGAAACGAAAAAAATAAGCAAATTTTTGTCCTTTTTCCTACATTATTTGACAACAAATAAATTTAAATAATATATTCTAAATCAATTTTACAGTTTTAAGTAAAACTTTACGGAAATGCTAATTTAAGTTTAAAAGAATTCAGAGACTTAGTACTACTAAATAGGCGTCGTAATTTT
Source organism: Oedothorax gibbosus (assembly GCA_019343175.1). Lineage (NCBI taxonomy): Eukaryota > Metazoa > Arthropoda > Arachnida > Araneae > Linyphiidae > Oedothorax > Oedothorax gibbosus. Next base: position 763,158 of record JAFNEN010000168.1, read on the forward strand.
TACCGCTAAGAAAAACGTTATATAAATACAAAACCCAAAATAAATCAAGTTTATCATCGCAAAAAACCTATTGTTATTCACTGATTTTTGAACAAGTTCCAGTTTTGAAAGTTTAAAAACTAGTTTTGAAAGTTCGAAAATTATTTAGCTAGTTCCATTGCGAAAGTTTCAAAAATTAGAATTTCGCACAAAACTTTCTCAAAATTTGTTGTATATTTAAAATAAAGGAACATAAATGAAAAAAAATCTGTTTAAAGCGCATCACCAAACTTCGAAATTTTCTATCTAACCTTTCCAAAACCATGGTATCTGTTATGCAACAGAAGTAATAGAACGTAGCACCACAAGTAACACAAAATAGTCAAAAAGACGTCTTGCACATGTTGTTTTGGACATGAAAATATCGAATAATATAAAAAAATAACGTTATTATCAATACTATTGACCTCATAAACGTTTAATAAATGAATGTTGACACTATAAAATTAAAAATGACATCATATTGAAGTCTAAAATAACGATATTTTTTAGGCCATATAAAAGACAACCATCAAATGACTACAACTTACACTCTTAAAACAAACGAGCGGTTTTAACTCAGTCTGAGTTAATTTCCACTCTTTTCCGTGCCGAAAATGCACTTCTCCTATAGGAGTGAATTCACTCTTTTTCGGAGTGGGTAAAGAAATAAAGAAAACAATCTGCGTCCTACACTCTTAAAACGAGCGGTTTTAACTCAGTCTGAGTTAATTTTCACTCCTTTCCGGTGCTGAAAATGCACTTCTCCTATAGGAGTGAATTTCACTCTTTTGTTTTAAGAGTGTAACCAGTAGACCATCAAATGATTACAACTTAACTTTTGCATATAAAATACGTCATTTTGATGTTTTCTAACGATAATTTTCGCTCCCTCTAACGTCATCATCATATTTGGCACGACAGCTCAGGGTGAGCTAAGGTCTTCTGTTGGAAACTCCTCCAGGACAACCTACTCTTGGCCTGGGTCTTCCGGTTTTTTACTTTTAGGACTTTAAAATCCGACTCCACAGAGTCAATCCATCTTAGTTTTGATCTACCTCGTCTTCGCATTATGAGAGGTTTGGCAGAAAATACCTTTTTGGCTGGGTTTTCATCTTTCATGCGTATTATATGAGCAGCCCAGTTCATCCTATTTATTTTGATAGTTTTAATGACATCAGGTTCTTTAAACAACCTATAAATCTCAGAGTTAGTACGTCTTCGCCAAGCGCCATTCTCCCTGACGCCACCAAGAATGCTTCTCAGAACCCTTCTCTCAAATATTGCAATTCTGCACTCTCCATTTTTAGTTAGAAGCCAAGTTTCTGAACCATATATTAGGACCGGCCTGATGAGAGTTTTATAAACTAATAACTTAGTTTTTCTGGAGAGGAAACAAGATTTCAAGATAGAGCGAAGTCCAAAGATTGCTCCCTCTAACGATGTCATTAAAATTAAACAGATTATGCTTCAGCAATAAAAATTAATTTAACAAGTGATTTTGAATGACTTTTTGTAAACACATATTATCAAAATGATGTTTACTATCCATTGAGCGTCTTAATGTCGTATTATGCTACTTTAATACTATTACTATATGAATACAAGAAATGATACAAATTTGGCTCATATTTTATATACTTACCATTCTCCTGAAAGCTATATGCGTAACCTCTCAACAGAAAAGTAAAGATAGCGTCTGTTTCATTAAAATTGGTTGTAGAATTTTAGTTCAATAGTTATTTTTTTGATGCAGAATGAAATATGGCCCCCAAACAAAATTCTATACATCACACATACACAAAGAGAAAATTAAAATGTTCAAATATAACAAGAACATTCATAAGTTTAAAAAATGCGTTAGAGAATTCTTTTGATTAAGTTATAGATCTATCAAACCACTGTCGCAATAAATAGCTATTAATTGAAAAATAATCTTGGCTAATTATCATTTAGTACAGTTTTATTCAATGATAAAATAGAAGCTATAAAACAGTTTTGAAAGCCACAGATCAACTAGGAAATCTTATGGAAAAGGTAAGTTTACAAAGTATTTTCTGGACCATTTGGCTATTTATTAGTGGTGATCCGGCTTAGGAGAATTGTAGTCATTTTTAGAAATACACGATATATTTCTTTAACTTTTTAAAAACATGATGTTTTATTGTGAATTTAATATTTAAAAAAAAAAGATGGTAATTTTGATTACTAGATTTAGGACTACTTCAAATACTGATTTATGATCGTTCTGCAACCAATTATTAGTCATAACAATATTTATATAATAACTCGGCAAAGTGTATTAACCTATTATTTAACGTCCCACTACTTTTAATATCATAACTACTTTAAAAAAAAATTGCAAACTCTACAGTTAAAAAGTCAAACCATTGTTAGTTACTTTAAAATTTCAAAACTGAAATCAATGCTATAGTAACGAAAATTGAAAAACAAACTCACTCGTATTGGTTTGGCATTGCGGCGGCCTCGCACTTCTTAATATCAACATCTGTAGCTTTGGCATCAAATGCTAAACTCTGCACAAGATGCTTATCACCTGAGAAATAAAAAAAATATTTCAGATATAAAGAAAAGTGAATTGGTCAATCTATGATTTTAAAATAATTATTACAAATTATTTAAGTTTTAATTTTCAAACTCTTCGGGTATCTAAATTATCGGTTTTCTTATTGCAACGTTTCCGCATTATTTAGTGCATCCTAAGAGTGAAAATACGAAAGTAAACGTTAAGGAATAAGAGTAGACGCCAAAAATAAACATGTTTTTTCTTTTTGTCTGTTAAGTGTTTTTAAAGCATTTTGGTGATGGAATCCAAATACCTTAATTTTTTCTTTTGTTTTGTTTTACAATAAGACAATTTATTTCAAAGAACATCATGGTAACTTAAATTTATGTAACATAATAGAACGTTAATAATAAAAATACTCCTTTTTAATGGTATTTTGTTTCGCAAGAAAGTGCTAAATTGTAATGGAGGACACTCTGTCTGCCACGAAAGTTTATTTTTGTTATCTTTTTCCCCCGGTTGGGGTTTACTGTTACCTTATAACTATGGCAAAAATACCTTAAAGCGAATAAGAATGTGTCATCTTGATCCATTGAAAACTTGTTTTATAGTGTCGATATTCTTACAAAATTTACCATCCTTAAATTTTCTCGGGCTAACTAGACCCAATGTACTTACATATCATCACTTCATTAACTGGAGGGCCAGTAGATGGGGAGCGCCATTTTAAATTCTGAGAACTCTCAGCCTCTCGGATGAAACGCCGAATCACATCTTCAGGGCTGACAAACGGGTCGCCTTCTTTCGATTTAGTCTCACAATAGACCCTGAAAAGTTTAAAAGTAAAGTACACTGTAAAAGAATTCTTATGATAAAATATATCATGCCTTGCAAAAAACCGTCGCTTTTACGGAAATTTCCTAATCAGTTTCGTTTTTTTACGGAATTGAACCATATATTTCTTAAATTCGTTTACAGTTAACTGTTTTCTCCAAAACTTGTTCTAAAGAACGCTCCTTGAAGAAGTTGCTAATGCCAACAAGATTGCTTCTTTTGGCTTCAATCTGTCGAGAGATTCAACGGCCCAGTTGGTATAACGCTTTACTTGTAACTTATGGGCGAATGACCCCGATTGATCGCGGGTCTCCAAACCAAAGTGCCTCAGTGTTAATTCAAAGGGAAAAAATAATTTTAAGAAACATTTCTCCATCTGTATTGAATATTTTTGCAAACGGTTTTTTTAATGATAAATGACTTACAGGTCTCTATAATCTCACTTTTAAAAATTGCTTCGTATATTTTGTGCAAAATCATTTTTTTGCTATTTAAAAAAATATTCGAACCAAAAAGTGGGAATGTCTAAACCTGTAAGTCAGCTACACTCTTAAAACAAACGAGCGGTTTTAACTCAGTCTGAGTTATAATTTCCACTCCTTTCCGTGCCGAAAATGCACTTCCCCTATAGGAGTGGATTTCACTCTTTTTCGGAGTGGGTAAAAGAAATGAAAGAAAACAATATACGTCCTACACTCTTAAAACGAGCGGTTTTAACTCAGTCTGAGTTAATTTCCACTATTTTCCGGTGCCGAAAATGCACTTCCCCTATATTAGTGGATTTCACTCTTGTTTTAAGAGTGTACATTTATCACACAAAGAAAACCGTTTGTAAAAATATTCAATACATCCGGAGAAATGTGGCTTAGAAAATATTTTTTCCCCATATGATTAACACTGAGGCACTTTGGTTTGGAGATTTCCAGCGAGCTCATTCCCCTTCAAAGGTTTCCATGTTCAAGCTACGCGCCGCAAAACGTTTTCTCAAATTAAAAAAGTTCGAATATTTTACGGAACAAAACTGTATTTTAACTGAAATTTACTGTATTTAATACAAAAAGTTTCAGTATCTTTTCATGGTTACTTTTTGGAAACTCAATTGCTTTTAATGTCGTAATTTTGACTGATTTTTTTGGAAGTGTGGAATCAAGTTAATATGTGTTTGTGCAGTAAGGGTTTTTTGGTAAATTGTATAGATATTTAAAAAATTTCAACCATTTGCAGTAGAAAATTAGACATTTTTGTAGTTTTGAAGAAGAATAACAGGTAATTTGTATTTGATACATGCTAAGAACGCTGATATTTAACTCTTTTATAAATTTCTGTTCTATCATGTTACTCCAGAGAATATTTATGATTTTGATTTCAAGACTATAAAGCCCAACCGTAATTCAGTCGAAATCGTTTATTCAAGACAAACCCCTATTTTAGAAAACTGCTGTTTCCAATGTAATAGTTTAGTGCTGTAATCTATGGGTATTTCGAAAAGGCTGAAACCAATCCTAGTCAATATATATTACGTTGAACATAGGGATTTTGAAATTTAATAAAAAATATATTTACCAGTCTGGGTGCACTCTCCATTTGTCAGATTTAAAATATTGTGTCACTGAAAATATAAATTTTCATTTAATTTGAATTGAACTATTTGGGACGTTATAAAGAATTGTTTTAGTATTAAGAAAATTGTGAATGAATTCAAATATACTTACAGTTTTCAGATTTGCGTTTTACTTCTATTTGACCTAGAACTCTGTAATGCCCGTATGGTTCCGGCAAAGCTATTACTAACCTAAAAGAATTTTCATTTCATTAAGCAGTTTACTTTAAAGGAAATTTTTTAGAGTGAATAAAAATAAGTAATATGAGAATAATAAACAACAATCTGAAAATATTGACGAATTAATAGTCAAAGAATTGCCTTCCAAAAAACCATTCATTATATAAATATTTACAAATGCAACATTATAAAAATACAAATATTATATTTTTTTTCGATATACAAATAAATTTTAAATAAATCTGTTTAGTATTACTTAAAATTTCAAATTAATGTTTCAATGACCGAATCCCCACATTACTTGACGATGTATTTTTAAAACGTCCAAAATGTTATGTAATAAAAAGTCGAAATTTGAGGGTAGCAAATAGTCTTTATAAATGACGTCTTTATAAAATGCAAATTGGACGTGTTATTTTTTTTAGGTTGTACAAACGACTTCTCTAACAAGAAATGAATCGTACTTTTTATAAAGACATCTTAGACGTAATAAACTGATAAAACATTTCGTGACACTAATGACGTCAAATGGGCGTTATTTGAAAATCTCTTGTATTAATATTGTTTTAAAGGTGAACATAGTCACGTAAATTAGGCGTTATTAAGACGACTCTTTGTCATAGAGGACGCCGCTTGAACTTTGTACTACTCTAGATCTAAGCTCATATAACTTTGAAGAGAAACACTGCACGGTTGTAAATATTGATGCTTTATTTAACTAACAAATTTCAAAACTTGTGACAGAAATGTAGACATCAATTTATAATACTTACGAGAAAGGCGTATTTTCAATTGGTCCATAGTAATATGAGTTGTTTCTAGCAACAGCCCTACGCTGTAACACATAACACCAATTATTGGTATCAAGGTGCATATTTATTTTACAAAAAAAATTAATTAATATATTTTTTATTTTATTAATTAGTTTAGAGTTCTACTTACCATGCCATCAATGTGAAGTTTTACAGGAAGTTTTTTCCAACCAATTCGTCTATTGATGGTGGAATTTTTCATCTAGAAAGAAGGCGCATTTATTATCCATTGCTATATGAATTGTTACATGTAGGGGGTCAAGTCCACTGCAAGATTTACGCTTTTTCTTTCATTAAAATGTTGAAAGGAAGAGTTGAATCAACCTTTTTCAGAAACCCCATCACGAACCAAAGTTCGAGATATTGAAAAAAACCATGTTTTAACAGCAAACTTTCATCGAAATTACTGAACAAAAAAATTAACAATATTTTAAGCGGGATGGATTATTACAACTTGAAAGAGTATCAAAAATACATTTTTTTTAATATTTAAAATTAATTTTAAAGTTGCTGGACTTACGAGGTTTCTGAAAAAAATATACTGGTGTTACACGTACAAGAAATATTATACTAACTCAGATTTTGTAACTAAAATTTTGTTTTTGTATCTCAAAACAATTTTAGGCCAAAAAAAAGTAAAACAAATAACCAGAACAACCACATACAATATAGGACTTACAAATTCTTATAATATTGGACATATAAATTCTTAAACTTAACTTTTTGAATACATTTAGTTTTAGAAAATCCTAATGTATTAACAATGATTTATCCTTACCTCAAATAGAGACTCGTCAAATTCCTAAAACAGAAAGAAAATAAAAAAAATATTAGATAATATATCGTTATAGTTGTCCTAAAATGTTTATATGTAAATATTAACATTTGTTTGTAGACAGTCCACACTCGCTAATCTGAAAGTACAATGCAATTAAGTGGTACGCAGAATGGGGAAAAAAGTAAAAATCAGTTTTGTGATCTTAAATCTATAAACATATTTCTTTTTATTGAAGTATTTAAATATTAGCCAAGTTTGTGTAAAAGAACTAACGTTTATCTAAAACATTTTGTGAGATATAAATATATTTAAAAAAACATAAAAATCCGTTCTTATTATCAATATGTTCATGGTCATACATCTTTATCAAGGAAAACAGACAAAACGTTTTAGACATTCAAACTGACTATATGAAATATATCGCCTAAAGATCGCGAAATAAGTACAAAAGATTATTTTCGTATATATATTATTTCAAAATTGGATTCCTTAATTTATAAAACCATACTTACACGAGGACCCAATCTATCGTCGTCAACTATTTCTAGTTCCGCCATATCTACTTGGTTATATTCCGGCTTCAGCATATCTTGAAACTGAAACGTAAGAAAATAGCAATGAATTTTTTTTAATTCTCCTACTATTTACTTTTGTTATTTACAACTTTAGGTATAGTAATGAAATGAAATGATGAATGGTATTAAAATTTGTACCATATTTTTCGAAAACAAGCACATAGAAAAAAAAATTCTGTTATTATATTGGTATTAAAACATAAAAATTTTAATGTCCTTATACTAATAGATTTGCCTTTGAAATTCCTCTAGTTTCTAGTAAATAAAGATAGATTCCTTTTACCGTTAAGGATTTCTAAGCAAATGTAATCAAAATATTGAAACAAGTTTCCAAAATCAAGCTGTTAGAATTTTTTAAAAGTAATCCAAATTTTATCTGGTTACACACTTCGGCTCTATCCTAATATTTCCATTTAATATTTTTAATATATATTTTAAGAAGCTAAAAAGGAATTTTGTAACTTTCAATAGATAATTTTTCACAACTTACAAGTGGTCTAAGATCTGGATGATAAAGTACGAAACCATTGTTTGTCACAACGAACGAGTAGCCATTTACTCCCAACTGAAAAGAAAATTTCATAAACAAGTTTAAAAAATGAATGAAATTGGAATAATTTAGGTAAGCATTAAAAATAAAGCTAACATTTTCTGATACACATATATACACAAATATACATATACAACTATATGACAAAAAGAGATCGAAAATAGATTGGAAACAATGATAAAACAAATTTGAAAGTTGGGTAAATACGTACTTTGTGAGGCGGAGTTAGTTTAATTATTTCTCTGATTGGAACATCTGTACCAGCTACTCCTAGTATATTAGCTACACGCATCTGAAGTAAAAAAAAAGTTGAAAATAAATAAAGGTAGTATTAAGTTATAAAAATGCTCGGAAATATATGTAGTAACTTGAAGATAGTTTTAAGTACTCAATTTCCTTCCAATTGCTTACGTATTTTAGCAAATAAAAAATAAATATCCATGAATTCATAATATTTATTTATCGAAATAACATTAGATAAATCACTAAAACATTTGGTGGTATTTAAATCAGACAAACGATAAATACCTAAAAAAATTAAGTTAGCAAAGATGAATTTAATATGTACGACGTTAGTATGTCTAATAAAATAAGATCGGCAACATGTTATTCTCTGAGGGATACATACGTATAAAACTGTCACATGCCTGTCAGGTTTTACAGCTACACACATAATTTTTTTTAAAAAAAATTGATTTTTATAATTTTACCAAATTTTAAATATGGATCAGTCATTTATAACCATCTGCTACAGAAATAATATTTAAAAACAATTTAAAGAGAAACTACATTTTTATTGAAAATTTTGAAATGTTAAATCATATAATGAAAATAAGATTACACTTCTTTCAAATTGCGTATCCCTAAGAGGGTGTTTTCAAACGGTGCTTTATATGATTACATCAGTTTACATCAGTATTTATTTACCACAAAAACAATAATACACGATACAGTCCGCCTGTCACTTCTTAGCATCTCAAATATTTTGATTGTGGATCAGTTCACTTTGAAAAAGGGTAATGAAGGTTTTGATTTAGGCAAGAGTTACTATGCTTGGCGATTCATTGCTTTTGCAGGAGCATATTTCTTTAAGGTCTACACTCTTAAAACAAAAGAGTGAAATTCACTCCTATAGGAGAAGTGCATTTTCGGCGCCGGAAAGGAGTGGAAATTAACTCAGACTGAGTTAAAACCGCTCGTTTTAAGAGTGTAGGACGCAGATTGTTTTCTTTTATTTCTTTTACCCACTCCGAAAAAGAGTGAAATTCACTCCTATAGGAGAAGTGCATTTTCGGCACGGAAAGGAGTGGAAATTAACTCAGACTGAGTTAAAACCGCTCGTTTGTTTTAAGAGTGTAGAAACTGTTTTTCAAGAGAATTGCAGTTCGAACTTACATCGGGTTCACTATTATTTCATAGCTATATTTTGACTTATAGCGTCAACCGAGGTGATACTGAATGTGTTAAATAATACATACTACATATGATGCAAATCTATTGACGATCTAATCAAGATAGAAAAGAAATGCATGAGCAATTAACGACGACCATCAGCAATTAACTAGATTATTCCTTTCACAAATAACCCATGTGTAGTTTTAGTGTGACTCATTATTTCCAACCAAACTAACCCAATAATCCCCTGTGTTCACCAAACGCCATGGGATTGGCAACCCTGCCTCCTTTAGGTTCTCTACCTTTTTCCAAAGTCGAATCTTCCACAATCATAATATTTGGGATGCTAAGAAGTGACAGCCGGACCATATCAGAAGACATTTAAGTTAATTTAGTAAACAAGATAGCCATCTTGTTAACTTTGAAAATGATTTTACATAGTTCCATTTATTATCTTACCTCTTTTGTGCGTTCTATCCAAGCATTTTTGCTACTTCGAATTCTTTCTGTGACGTTCTAAAATATTTTAAAGAAGGGGAAATTAAGTTAGAAGGGGTAAAAGCATTATGTTATACGTAAGTCTAATAGTTAGTATTTGTTAAATATAGAAACAGTAGGACAAAAGCATAAGCTTAGATTTAAAATTAATATAGAGTATTTTATTATATACTAAAAATTAAATTCCAGTAATTGTGTAATTTATGTTAAGTAATTGAGAAGGTTGTAATCAAATTCATATATGTTCAAGCACTATAACACTCCAAAATAATAACATTTAGTAGAAGCAAACTTAAATTTTCGTTTTTTAGGTTTGGTGAAATAACTTCGCTGCATGATTTTGTTGGAACTAGTAATTTTGGACCACGGTATAAAGTGATGAAAATTTTAATAAAAATAAAAGTGGTTTATTCAAGGTTGAATTGATCCATTATTTTGTCACAACCAAAACCTATCCTTGTAAAGGACGGCACTCCACTTGACACCAATTTACAATGACTAATTGTAAAAGATTAAACATTTTTGGTTGAAAATACTTACAGAAAAATTTCGTCTATCAAAAACTGGTGTGGCCACGGTGATAAGAAGTTGGACAGCCTATTAAAATAAAAAACATAAAATGTAGTTAAAATGTAACAATAAAAATAAACTTTAAATCGTTTTAAAACGGACGTCAAAGCAATGGTAAAGCACAAAAATTTATTTTAGGTTTATATTTAAAATGTTAATACCAGGATTCATAAATTTTTAATCAATACTTAACAGTAACACTGTTAAACATTTGGCGCTGGTTTCACCAAAGCTATGGTTCCTAGTAGCTGCAACAGTTTTGTGGTGAAATGTTTCACCATATTTCCGGTATTTGGTTAAACCATTTCTCAGATTTTTATTTCAAAAACCTGAAAATTTCCTATTAAACACCGAAAACTTGGTGAAAATTTTCACCACACTGCCGTTTCAGATACTAGTAACCCGTATTATGGTGGAACTAAGCACCAAATGTTTAGCAGTATGTATTTTTAAGTAATCGTTCTAATCTTAGAATATTTAATAAAACGATTTCTTATGCAATATAAAAACAAGATAATTGACAGTACTTAGGAATAATCAGACTGAACACTGAAAATCGTCATTACGTAACACACTAGGTGAGAAATTCGAAGCTGTATTATTTATAAATCATTTTTATAAATAAAACAGACTGATTATGAACTTACGCTTGCATTAAGGAAGTAATTTAAAATTATCATACGCGGACCTCAATGTATTTGTTACACCTATATACCAAAACTGCTCATTGTGAGAAAAAAACAGTCACGGAACAAAATTTGCAAAAGATAGAATAAAACTACCTTTGATTTTTTTAAACACTAAAAGGAGTTAGCTGTTAATTAGAAACTTTTATTACTTAAGGGTTGTTAGTATATTTCATAGCAATAAAATTTTCTTGTTTTTTACTACTTACATAGTAATAGTTGTTTCATGTAAACTGTATTTTTTGGACATTTAGGTTCTACCAACTATGCGGTTTGTTCATTTTAAAAAGGTTTCGGATTTTATGATTTCGACGATAATTGTTTCGATCATTATTTAGTATGAAAATTTTAATTTCATAAGTTTAGAACTGTATTTTCATATGCATGAGTGTCTGGTCTAAATTATTCTTAATATGGAAAATTTTGACTCAAACAAGAATCGACATTGTTTTATTTTATGATTTTCTTTGCATTTTGAATTTATTTCTGCAACTGAACGCAAAAAACTGTCTTCAATAAATAATGAATAGCTAAAGCCTAATCAAATAAGTTATTACAAAAACTTTTTAAAATTATCTCTTATTATATGCACCACACTGTTTACTTCTAGTTTGTCACCCAAAGTACGACGGGTGCACTGTTAAACATTCGGCGCTTGGTTTCACTAAAAATATGGTTACTAGCACGGCTGTGTGGTGAAATATTTCACCATATTTTAGGTATTCTATTGAACCATTTTTCAGGTTTTGTTCCTAAAACCTGAAAAATACAACCAAATACCGAAAATGAGGTGAATATGTTTAGGTTTACTTATCACAACAACTAGGAACCATTATTATGGTGAAACCAAGCACAACATTTTTAACGGTGTACGTCTGAAAAGTATATATTTTTTGGCATCTATACGTAGCAAGGTCATTTTGATTCTACTATTTTTAATGGAGAAATGTCATTTGAAATTATATACTAATTTGAGTTTTACAAAAAGATAACTCAAACTTGTAAATACACGTTAAATACTCTGCGTCTGAAGTGATTAAACTTACCCTTGTGGGCCCAGCATAATTCGGTAGAGACTGCAAGGCCAAAGGAAAGACATTATTTAATAGTGTCTCAAGACAAAGTTGAAGACGAAAAAGTCAAAATGGTGCGAAGGAAATCTGAAGATGTGGTAAAAAAGTGCAAAAAAGAGGTTCAAAAAAGACGGCGTGCTAAATTGGTTTGGATATGAAGTGGGAAATAGGATGGAAATCATTTGAAGTAGAAGAAAAGAGACTAAAAATTTATACAAAAAAGATGACTGTTATACCTGTTTCATTAAGAATTCTTCAAATCACTAAAATAAAAAAATGCACCATAGTATACAACGCGTGCGTAAAAAGATCTTTTGGTTGTGATAAATATTTCTCTTGGTGAAAAATGGTTCTCAACTAAGGAGTTATGATGGTAACGCTCGTAAATAAGCTAAAACTTTGTACTCATTAGATGGCATTGGGCTAAAGTAGTCAATTATGGATTTTTTCTATTGGCATGATGTACATAAGATATTATGATTTTTTTTATAAGAAAACTTATTAATAGAATTCCCCATTTATTGTACTGGCAATATAATTGTATTCTTTTGTAGTTTAATTTCGTTAAAGTTTTATACCAAGAAAATTCCCGGTATGAAATCTATTTTTAAATTTAATCATCATCAGAATATTTTGGTATTATAAAAATTAGTCTCTTCTTTATTTTGTTTTTATTTACTATATTATTATACATTTAATTTTTAGGGTAATTTTTTAAAAATGTATACTTTTTTTTATAGTTTGAAAAACTTCGATCAAACATTTAACATTATACGTTCCTATATTTTATATATTAAAATTAGAGGGCATATAATGGCGAGTAAGGAAGTTTATTTTTATATAATGGAAATATTTGTTTTTCATTAACGTGACATATTTATTGCGTCTAATTCGACTGTGGAATGTGTAACATATAAGATGACGTGGGTGTGTGTAGGGGGGGGGGGGTATCTGTGTGGAGCATTTGAAATAAATCTCGCGTATACTCTTTATTTGGCTACATGCACTTGCAAAAAATTAATTTCCTTATTTTTTTTAGCGAAATTATTTCCTGTTAAATACTCCAATTTAACATTTTGTTAAATTAGGGAAGTAAGTTGTCACAGAATGAAGAAGTATTTGTTTTCCAAAATTTATTAAACATTTCATACGAGATCAGTTATATTTCAGTATATTTAATGGGATATGACTTAGTATACATTTTTTTATTATATTGCACTATATTACGTCATCGATCGCTCTACTCGACTACGGGTCACCCGAGTTCATAACGTGTACATTATGATGACCGATGCAACATGACATTATGTTACCGATGTTACATGACCGATGTTACATGACATTATGATAACCCTTTCCACATTGTAAAAAATAATGTGGTTATACAAAACAAAATAGTTGAAAATACTGAAAGTTTGGTAAAAAAGGGTTTGCTGAATGCTCACGTAAAAGTTTTAGTCTTTGAAATGCAAGTAATAAAAGATCCTAAATTTTAGGTATTTGATCAAAGATGGAGGTACTTACCCAACATTTTAAATTACATCAAAGTGTATTAACCGCCTTACAAAACATTTATATTTTGAGCAAGCATGGAAAATTCGATTCGAAAGATTCATCATAAATGTCTTAAAGATTCAAAGAAGTCAAGGACAAAAACGCAAAAAAGGGAGTTGAATTACTTCCCGCATCTAAAATCGAACTGCAAGGAACATATTCTTAAAAAGTTGTCGAGTAGTTAATTTCTTGTTTTTAGTCCAAAAAATTAATCCAGTTACAACTTGTGCGGGTCAGTTGGATAAAACGGGATGCACTGCATAGAAGCCTGGTTAGGTTAGTTTAAATTACCGTCGCACTAGAGATATGCGAGGGTTATTGGTGTCGTAATTTAGAACCACAGTTAAGGGACGAGACATCTGAGTAGGCACCCAACGCAACCATTAAGGGCGCTGAGACTTTGAATCATATTTAACGTGCACTCCCTCTATACGGGGTATTATTCATCGGACATTTTTTTGGCTGCACGGGCCGTTTATAGGTCGGCGGTTATTTTGGCGATTCCAAGACCCGAACCTGGGACCATCCGCATGCTAGGCGAACGCCTTTACCAACTGGGCTCACCCTAGGCGCCAAATTAATAATATTACTATAGATACAGCGCAAGAAATCAGACACTTGTTCGCGGCAGGTGTTACAATTAACATTCTCAGTTCTTCCTGAATCGAGAGTACTAGTTTATGGAAAGTTGAAGCTACGTACTATTTTACTGTTTTCTTGCCACTTTCTACATTGAACTGATACGTTGTTTTCTACCTCATACTGTCTGCACATATGAAGAGTACAGGGGAAGAACCGCTTGATTTATTAGGAGTCGTACCGTAATTGTGTCTGCTTGGTACAATTACACACGTGTGACTCATGTCCACTGATCTCTGGCGTGAATCAGGGTTGCCGCGAGAGAAAAACAAAGTGAGAAAGATGTGTGAGATGTGATGTCAAAGTGAGATGATTTCCTTACATCAGTTTAGGCGATTACTCGCTTTCATCGCCAAAGATGCCTGATGAGGAAAGTTTTCTACGAAATTAAGCGTTTTTTCCCATGTACTCTTCATATGGAAGTACAATCCCAACGAGTAAATAATCTTACCAAGAGAGATGATCAGTCCCATGAAGCTAATGCATTAGTTTAGAAATTCGTAACCTCTGCTAAAAAATAGTTTTACCGTGTAAGCATTTTTTCATTAGGTATGAGAGTCGTCACAACAGCACTATAAAACAAATTTAAAGGGGAAATATCATCTGGTTATTTAATAACAAATTTTTAAGTTTTGATTTCCCCAATTAAATATTTAGAAGAGGCTAACCATTAAATTTATCAACTAACCATTAAATAACCGGATTCTATTTTCCTTTAGAAATTGTTTTATTTTGATGTTCTGACTATTTTCATACGTGTTGGAAATTTGCTGACATGGCAAAGCAATTCTTCCGCAGAGGTTGCGATTTCAAAACTAATGCATTCGCTGTACGTATAGGACTAATCAGCGAATGGGCATCCCTCTTAAGCATTTATTAAGAAATATTCTCATGTATGCAATCTAATTTTCTTTTCACGTTTAGACAGAAGCCATGTTATTGTTTTTGCAAAGTGTCGGAGTTTGACAAAACGGGACACTTATAAGTTGGATAAAACAGGCATCTATGTTAGACAATCTTTTTCTTTTTTTTAAATAGCTATATAGCCAAGAATGGCCCCATAAAGTGTTTTACAATTCCAAAGAAGTCGATAACTTTTCATGCTGCTTTAGTTCTGTATTATATACCTAAATGAAAGATCTTTCCCAGTCTTTAAATTAAATAACTTTTTGTCATTTAGTTAAGCTTTTCGGTTAGTTTTACACAAACAATTAAAGATTGAAATCCCTATACTTGTACAACCAGGTATGGTAAAGAGGGATAGTTAAAAGTTTCGTAAATATTTTTTTTTATAATTTTAAAGTTCTTAAAGTTAGTTATAATATATTGTTTTGTGCGCTTAAATAATATATGTATCCCGCATGTGTGTCACGTTTTGCCCACCTCTCTCCTATTTTACTTGTAATTTTGAGTTTTGATTTGACAATTGAGTTTGGAAATTTCCAATTTTTTTTCTGGTGCACTTGCTATATATTTAACATTGCTAAAATGAATTGCATTTTATTGCTCAAATTATCATAAAAACTAGGTATCGTGCGTTTAAGCCCCATATTTACTCAATCCATAACATATGTAATACGATTTCAATTTCAAGAGTAAATAGCCTTTTTAAAAATACAGAATTTTCTTTAAATGCATGAAACGGAAAAAGTATTTAATTGGGTAACTTGCAAATAATATACTTGAATAATTTTAAGACAATGTTAGTGATGCTTCTGCTTGATAAAACTGTTTATAAGGGAGTAATGAATAAAATGCAAATTTTTCGGCATGCAGATCGTTTTTCTATCATGCTGAAGCTGTGAAATGTAATAGTATAATATTAACATGCTGATACTTTTTCCAATGCAAAAAAATTGAGAGTTTTCACAGGATCAGGTACCATGTTCAAATTAAATAACATATTTTGGCCCTAGTAATGGTTTATGAATAGTTTAATATATATACACAATATTTCATCGTGCATTTTTAAATAAAATAATATGCTTTGAAATCGAATGGAAAACTTACTTAATATTTTCTTCCAAAAATAAGGAAGCACTTTAACACAAAATGGATCTTTTACTTATTAAATTAAAGTCCAAACAATTTAAATAGCGTTAATTATTTTCTTCAGCTAATAGATTTCTTGGTTAACAGGAAAAAACACAGCCACGCACGATTTGTGTCGTCTATTATTTGAGGCCAATGGTGACACTAAAAAACATTTTTTTTTAGCTCAGTATACCTTGATCCTGTGTTACTCGGTTACTATTAAGCTTCAAACATAGTAAAATCACCTTTTTAGCAGGTCTTCGAGGTACTTCAGGTTCCGTGGCGGGAAACTCAATGTTAGTCGAAGGTGCTGAATATTTTTCCATAGTGGACACATTTCCTTCCGGATAGTCCATCATTATGCTCTCCGCTTCTTTTTGGCGTTTTTCGCGCTTTTTCTGGCCAAGTTTCATAATAACTTCTCTTTCACGCTCTTGCCACAGCCAGTCAGAGAGCTTGACGTCCTGAAACATTTGGTTTGGGATTAGATTATCTTAAAATGGATACTTGTTTTTCAATATTCAATTGAGGCCCTATAACCTCTTTGGGACCTAGCATCCATTTAAATGGATGCTTTGTTTTATGTGCGTATATCTTGGATCGCGTTTCAGTTACAAAAAAAAACAAATTGTTGTAAACTTAGAAGTGAAGTAGAAGAGGATCTGAAAAATCATTTATCTGCCTTTCGTCGCAGGTATCAATCGTTTATTTGTATAGTAAAGTACGTAGCACGGGGGTCAAGCACAATGTCGGAGGTAATGAAAAGTTTTTCTCAGCAGTAAAATTTAAATGCATTTGCATTCAAAAATCTAAGAAAGGACTATTAATTAGTAAAAATGATTGTTTGTGCATTCATAGCACGAAGAAATTGTATTTTTAAGACTTCCATTCATATAAATGTGCCCCACAGAAAAATTAATAGTTTAACAAAAAAACATGCTTTGCAAGCAAACTATTAAACATATATTTGGTTAAAATATGTGTTTATATAGAGAAAATATATTTCGAATTTCGCTAGGTCTCGGGATATTAAAAGGCGATCAACGTGTCATTATTAGGATTGACGCATAATTCGCTAGTCACTCGTTATAATCCACTCGCTGACGCTTAAACCCTATAACAACGAAAGGGTCGCCGATTTTTTTTAAACCAAAAAACACTAGATTTAAGCTGTTTGTGCTAAATTGATAAGTTATTAAAATTATTTGCTGCAGATAGGTTACAAGCTATTAAGCAATAAAAAATGATTTAAATTATTATTTTGTATTTGTCTACTAAAAAAGGTAAAGTTATTACCGTCACATCCGCATATACTGAAGACCAAACAATGGGATGATCACCAGACAAAACAACGGGTCGACTCATCACTGGAATATATTTCTATTAAAAAACAAAGAAAAAAATAAAAAATAGTTTGATTAAAAAATTACATTTAACGAAAAGTTTAAAAAAGTATTAAACGGAAAATATTCATGACTTCCCCAAAACAAAACCACACTTTTCAAATTGAATAACATAAAAACCATTATAATTGTACATTATTGATTTTTTAAAAATAAATTTATATTTTCATTATTTAATGTATGCAGTTGATTACATTTCATTCACAGTTTCGTTTGTTATTTAATTTTTAAATTGACTAGCGATTCTTGATAAACAACATACTATTTTCTTGTTAGTTAATCATAAAAATGAAATTACCTGCACTTGCTCTCTTACTTCAGCTAGAGTGGTCACATGAGTGTAATAACCTAAAACATAAAAAGCCTTTTTAATATATATTCTATAGTAATTAAATATTTTACTCAAAAATTCTTGTAAACATCGGCATATATATTGGCAAACATAAATCATTTATATATTTCTGAAACTATATTTAAGCCGTTTCTTATAATATAATTTCACGTGGAATTTTTCAAATTTTAACAATATCTTACCTCTGTTAGAGCAAGCCATCCATTGGACTTCATCCATATCAGTGACTTCTCGACCGATCAAATACGTAAATACTCGAACCTTAAAGATATAGGAAAATATTAACAAATTTTATCTAAATAAGAAAATATCACTTTTTATCGTAAGGACATAACAAATAATTTTCAAGGTTTAATTGATTTTTTTAGAATTGAGAAAGTATCAATAAGTGAATGACAAAAAATGGCCACGTCCAAAAGAAAAGTTTCCGTGAACCAATTTTGTTTTCCGACAGAAATACATTTAAATGTTAATCCACTACAATGTTTCCAGTGTGGTTCTATAACGCAGGATTATTTTGTATGTTGGCAAGTGAAAATAGTTATTAACATTTAAGGAAGCAAATTTCAATATGGACATGCTCGGTTATGTTTATCAGTAACCAATAGGATTTTTTTCCAGATTTTGTAGAAATATAAATATTTCAACTTACTGGAATATTTGGCCAGTTATATTGTGCAAATATAGTCTCGTATGTGTAGGGAGCACCATCAGTTATAAGCATTATAGCCTGATTACATTGACTGCCCTCATTGTTTTTGGCTACCTGAATTAATAAAATACCAAAAATAAATGCATCGAAATAAAAATCAGTTATTACTAATCAGTATCAGTTTAAGTATATCGTATCAAATAATTGAGTTTGTTACACGTAATAAAGAGCAAACTTACTTTTTGAAGGAGTTCAAATGCGCTAATCAGTCCTAAAGTGAAATTGGCTATATTGACTGTGTCCAAATCTTTTAAAAGTTCTCTAAATTCCTGAAACGAAGCATATTTGAAATCTGTTAATTTGGACTAATATTGAGGATATAGACTCATTTGCTTTATAAATTGTATATAATTTAAAGTTATCTTACTCTGAGATTTCCTTCTGTTGCTTGAACTAGTGTATTTTCAAAGCAAGGGACTACAGATTTGACGCTTTCTGAAAACTGTAAAAAAAAAAATTGTAAAAAAAAAAACCAATGACTTATTCAGTAAGAATTTTTTTTTGTAAGACATATCCTTTATAAACTGTTTAGTGCTCTTCACAGAAGCTTACCCTAAGAATGGTAACAAAATCATTATCACTAAGAGTTTCTAGAATGTTGAGGACTACATTCCGTGCAATTTCTTTCCTTAGACCCGTCATACTGCCACTTCCATCCAATAAAATAACTATATCCTTGGCAGAAGCGGCTCCTTGAATGTACCTGGAACAAAGATTTAGCTATAGGAAACAGTTACACTGTAAAACTAGGGGTTGAAACACCACACGACTTTTAACTACCAATCAATAATAGTTATTTTCTGTGTGCTAGTGGGTTCTGCACGTGCGAATATTTTGAAAACGCATGTTCAAAGTTTAAAATCCATAGCTCTTTTCAATCTTCAACAATACCCTTAAAACCTAAAAAAAGTTCTGGGGCAGCTACCCTTACTAGAAATTCGCGTACCAAATTTGGAGTCCATAACTCTTATTTCTAACTGTAGAATGGTTTCAGACAGACGTAATATTCAGACGGTCCACTATTCAAAAACCACTTTTTCACAATGAGCACCCTTCAAACAAACTTCAAAGCGAAGTCTTCATTTTTGATTTTCTACCCCATCGCAATACTTTCATTTCCTTGTATCTATATTAAGTAATTAAAAGTAAAATAAGTCACTTTTACGAAAATTTGCAGTTCTTCCAACGGTAAAATCTCTAAAACTTATTCCTTCACTTCGGGTACCTATTGAACGTCAACACCATTACATCTTTAGCTGCAATCCATCCGAAGATACGTTGGCCGATTTGATATGAATGCGTCGCTAGTAAAGTAAGGTTCGAGTTACGGCCTGATGCATAACAATTTATTTAATCATAAAAAAATATGAAAAAGTTATGGCACAAATTCAACTGTAACTAGATTTTATCGTTTTTAATACGGAAAGTTTCTTTGAAATAAAAAAATGTCAGAATACAACCAATTTATTTTCTTGTTTCAAATATTTGTTACAGAATACTCCGTAATTAATTAAATAATCAAATGTTTGTACACCGTTTAAAAAATATATCAAAATATACAATGATCCTATTTATGTAAAAAAAAATTAAAATTCATTTTTGAAAAAATGAATACAATAATTAAAAAATTATCCCCGCTGATTATTTAATGTATAAACTGCTTACTCTAGGTTAACACATTTTGTAAAAAATACAACATTCTAGTTTTAACCTTAAAATCTTTTAACCACATTTATCACTTTAGTTACGATGATTGGTTATAATATATGAAAAGCTCTGTCATAAAAGTCAAGAAACAGACAGCAAACGCATTATAAATCTTAATCAAGAATGTTGTGCAATCAAAACTGGCTTAGTTAATTCCATCTTATCAGTATTATCTCGCAGGAAAACAAAACAACCCCAATCGTCCTCAATCATAAACGGAAACAATATTCCTCTATCGATTTGATGCCAGCATGAGCCATTTATCACCCCTCGATCGCAGCAGTTATCTTTCCTTTCCATTCCTTCATTACCTAACAACGAGAACTGAAATTCATTTTTTGAGCCAAATCTCCAAATCCAGTAATGTGAAGGGACGGATTGAACCTGCGATTTGTTTGAAAAAGTGGTTAAGGATAAATAGAGGTTTTTGTATGTGGTTTGGATCGACCTTATATTATCATTTTCCTTTCGTATAGCATCTTTTACAAAGACCGATGGGTTTTGTTGGTGAATTAATCTTTTGACTAACCAATCAGTGGTCTTAAAAGCTCTTCGTGTCCAAGCGGAGAGATACCATAAAATCAAGCTTTTATTCTTTTCGCTGCGTAATATTTTGTTGCATACTTATTAGCAATATGAATAGCATTACCGCATTGCTAATGTGTTGCATTCTGTTACCACATTGTCGACATTATTATTCCTCTAAGCTAATTTTTTTTATTCGTAATGTGTGAGTCACGTGGGAATAACATAATTACATTATAAGTTTATAACATTCCGGAGTGTACGGTTCCTGAACTTGCTAAGCCCATAACTGTTTATATATCTTCCTCAAATATTTCTAAAAAAAAAACGCTTAAACATTTTGTTTGTTTTTAATGTAGATACCCAAGATTTCCTCTTTTCCTTACCCCTATATGGATTTTTTTGTAATGATTAAACCAATGCCACCTAACATAAGCAGCTGTTTCAACGAATGGCCGTTAAGGACTTGTTCTGTTTTTTAGTGATACACAAAAGCAAGCCATCCCTGTACAATGCCTCAAAATCTGTACTTTAATATGATGTCACTCAGTATGTTCACTGAACATACTGAGTGACATTTTTTTATCTAAGTGGAATTGTTGTTTACTTCGGAGTGCTCTTGTATTTTCTTTTCATCAAGAAAACTTATTAGATAAAGCTTTGTTGAAAAAATCCTAGCAAATAGTCACTAATTTTTCGAATTTGAACATTTGTTTTCACCAGTTTTTCTCATATCAGTTTAATGTCACTTACAGCGTTATGTAACCCCCACATTGATAATGCTCAAGCAGTTTGAAACTTTCTTGACTAGATATTGGAGAATTATTGGTTAGAGACCTTAAGAAGCCAGCCACGGGGATCAATAAGAAAACATTTTGTCATCCTGACAATATGCCAATGTCTAACTTCGAGGCTAAGAAACCTTAGAAGATGATTGAATCAAGGTTGGAGAAAAGACAAGAAAGCGAGACGAATAGGTATTTCTTTCTATTTTGCCTTTTTGCTCATGCGCCAACCCCAACCATAGCGATTAAAATTGGCAATTTTAGCAATAGAAAACTTTAATTTAATCTTATTTTGGTGCACAACGCTTTTTTAGCAGAAACATAACAGTATTTTGAACAATTAAATATTTCTTTTTATAACTTTTTGGTTTTCTTAAATATTCATTTATAATTTAAAAAGATGTACCCAATTTTTATGAAAAATTAGGTAATTAAATTGCGACTGTTTCAAAAAAAAAAATTATTCTATTCGAGCTTGAAATAATTTTCCTTCAATATATTAACTACATCCTAATGCTTTAAACAAAAATTTAAACTAACGATTGATATTTTTTTTTAGTTTGAAGAATAGTTTTGATTCAGTTTAATAAGTTCTAAATAAGAGTTATAATTTGAAATTAATAGTTATAACTTAATATTATATAATTTAAATAATAATTAAATACTTTAATTAATGAAGTATGAATGTGTGACAAAAGAACCTCATTACGATATATCAACAAAAAAAAGTTTTTCTAAAGTTTTGACGTTTTCAAATGTAGAATCAATTTTTTTTGCCGGAACAAAATTACATCACCTTTAGCACAAAAAAAATGATAACTGATAAAAATACAAGATAGTAAAACTATACTGTTAAATTGTACAAAAGGATGTCATCTCTTAGATGGAACATTGAATCTAGGAATATTTACTAGTCGCCATCAAATCATACATTGGCCGCTCTTCATGTCGAAGATATTGTGTTGGGATTGGAGTATAATATCGGATATTAAGCGGATCCATTTCGTTTTATTATGAATGGGAAGATTTTATTTGAGAGGAACGGTCCAAATTTATAGGAGACCTTTGCCCTCCCAAAATGGGAAGACTACTTTGAAGAGTTAGTTTGATAATCATTACGGATTTAATAAAAAATAGATTAACCTAGTTAGCAAGATGAAAGTATTTCTAACTAGGATTAATGTGTAACAGAAATAAAAAGATTACCGAGAAAATTTGTTGGCCATTAGTTTAATAGTAAAAAATATTTTTTCAGTCATTAGATATTTTTAATGTGTTTCTAATCAATGTTTTTGCATTTACTTAAATATGTGATAATAATGATTTAATCTGTCCTTCGTTTTGTTGTCACCCAATGTCAAATAATATTAAAGGAAAGTATTGTAAACTTAAATATTGTTGACATAATATTTAACTTTATAATACTTTACTTTAATATTATTTTACTTTAATTGAAAAAACCTTTAAAGCACTTAAAATATATTTTAAAAGAAACAAGAAGAACTTAACTAATCTTATATAAAAGCTTGCAACCTTATAAAAATTTTAATATTAATTATCATTTAACAAATTTCTTACCATGGGCGCATTCTGCAGTCATACATATCAGGTCCTGTAGGGGCTCGCCATTTGATCGCTAAATTTTAGAAATGCAGAAAAGTTTTAGAAACTTAATTTGTTAACGTTAACAATAAACGTTGGTTAACAACTTTAAAGTCGTTAATATTTAAGACAATAGCAGTACTAAATAACTTCAGCTTTCAACGTTAATTAAAAGAGTAAATATTAGCGCTAAATTTAAGAATGTTAATTTTTGACGTTAATTTAAAAATCTCAACGTTAATAGATATAAATTTAATTTTCTATGGAGGTCCATTAAAAGTTAACTAAATGTCTTTAAAAGTGAAACAGATATATGGATTTCAAATTAATTTTTTACTTACCAGGATATAATCGTAGAAATCCAGTGGAGCTTCCAAAAAATTGGTATATCAGAGATGAATCGTAGTTGATATTATTTCTAAATACGTTATTCAACTCTTCAGACCACTTTATTGCATTCAAAACATCTGGAGCTGTAAGCGTTCAATATGAAATTATAAATAATACATGTTAGAGGCAACCATTACTTCTATGTTATTTTTTGAGGATGTGTATTTTAGTATTATCCATCATTTTTTATTTTTAAAATTCTGGTGCTTATTATATTTTTCGTGTTGCAATATATAATAGTAAGCATTTCAGAACTTTTTTAAATTGCTCAATTAAAAAATATCTGTTTCGAAAAAAAAACCCGTTGTAAATTTACGATTACTTTTTCATTAAAAAAAATTAGCGACCCATAGATTCTTTTTTGAAATATTAAGGAAAAATTACATTTTGAAATATTTACAATCATGCATTAGATTTTTGCGAAAATTTATGGAGGAGCAATTAAGTTATACGAGAAATGAAGTTTTTATTCGGAAATGGTATTAACAAATTCATCTTTAATGAGTTAAAAATCTTACATTGGTCATAAACATTTGTCGGTACGTGTACAACACTGTAATTGGTGTTAATTGGAGTGTTCCCGTAACTCTTATGAGGTAAAAATTCCATAGGTTTTCCATCAGGCATGCGAGGTATTTTGGCACTAGAATAATCAATCTGAAGAAATAAGAAAAATTATTAGTGAATTTACATGAGATTTATTAATTAACGAAAATAGGACGAGTGATTTTATCCGAATATTTTACTTGAAATAGTTGTTTAGGGCAGTGGTTCTTAGCAATTATTTTAAGTTAAAATTATTACAACTTTCTTAAATTTAGGAGCATATTACAAAATATCCGGGTAGGATAGGTTTAAAAGGTAACATACACCGTAAAACTTTGGTGTAACGTTACTCCGTATACACGGTGGAAGCTGACAAAGAGCTGCCACCGTGTTTACAGAGTAAACATTACATCTCAAAATCGGATGCTTCCAAATTTTACAGTGTATCTGTAATAATGTCCATGCAATTTGAAATAATCACAAACATGCTAAAACTGTGATTTCTAGTAAAGATATTTTTGTTTTTTACAAAACATGGAGTTGTTAAGTATGTATTACTAACCTTCATGTCTGGATCAAATGCATACTTCATCACTGCCTTTTCAGCTTCTAGACTAATTTTCTTTAAAAAAATGCTTATTAGATTGTGTTTCATACGTCAATAGAATAACTAATTAATTGAATAACGTTAACTACTAACTAACACAAAAATTTTAGGGCTTATTAGACTAAGTGTCTAATTATTTAATTCAAAAGAGGTTTAAATTATAGTTCATTCTTAGAGAAAATAAAACAAACAGGCTTTTAAATTTCATAAAATTAAAGGCTAACTATTTAGTTATCAAACAAAGTAGGAAATTATGTAAGTTTTCCAGCAATCTTGCGTTTTAAAACTTTTACTGTCTCTAAACTGTATTAATAGCAGGCACGTACGATATTAAATAAGTTTAGTTAAAAGAGTATGAGAAAGTAAACAATAAGATTTATTTTTAATTGAAATTAAAAATGATTTAAACTTTCAATTTAGATACAAAAAAAAAGAATCCTGTTACCTTCAAATTACTTTCTACTTGAGCGTCACAAACACAACATATGAAAAGTACGTATAAAAGTGTACCCAATTTTTTGGAAAATGAAGAATGCTTTTTTGTTTTTGCGATTTAATATTAAAAACAAAGCAAGACCACAATAAAGACGAATTTATGGTCAGAACGGCGAAGTCTTATTTGATGTTCAATAGGGAAAAACTACCTCTTTGTTCTACCCTAAATAATAAATGTATTTTTTTTGTATGTTGTTCAGATAAGCTCAAATTACTGCTATTTAAATTTCATGTAAAAAAAGAATAAATCCATTTCTTCATATTGGGTCACATGATTATAAATACAAGGTAATTTGCGTCAAATGCTATTTAAAAACAATATTTAATTGTTTTTACAGGTTCTTGATACAAAATATACGTAATTATAACTCAAAATAGACGATTTTTCAATTAGCCCTGATCACAATTACCTTGCGTTTAATTACCCCCTGCCCACAGCTTTAAGGGGGAATGGGCGCGCTGGACCGGGGGTCTCCAAAGCAAAGTGCATCAGTGTTAATCCTATGGAGGAAAAATGATTTTCTCTGCCACATTTCTCCGGCTGTATTTAATATTTTTGCAAGCGGATTTTTTTATGTGATACATGTAGCTGACTTACAGGTCCCGACCTTACCACTTTTTGAAATTGGTTCGAATATTTTTTTAATTTTCAAATAAATAATTTTACACAAAATATTCGAAGCAATTTCAAAAAGTGGGAAGATAGAGACCTGTAAGTTATCTACATTTATTATTTGAAAAAAAAAAACGTTTGTAAAAATATTCAATACGGCCGGAGAAATGTGGCAGAGAAAATAGTTTTTTTCGCCATTGGATTAACACTGAGGCACTTGAGTTTGGAGACCCGCGGTCCCCTTAAATGATTTTATACTTACAGTGATGGCAGTTGCTTTCCAACTCATCATCGTCCGTACTTCGTTTCGCATTTCTTCCAGCATTTTTGTTGCATACACCCACTCAGACAAGGCTCCGAGCTTATTAAAATTCTAGAAAAAAAAGTTTATTGTGAGTATTTTTTATTAATTGAATTACTCAAATTAAAAACAGTTTTCACAGATCGATAATATACGACTTAAAAAATATATGGATATTTGACTCGATCGAAACACATGCGAAAAAAGTGTTACTTATCTTAGGTATGTAACGGATATGATCCTAACAAGTTTGTTTGGGTGAAAATCTTGGAAACTCTTCTCCTTAATATAATAACGTGTTTCTCCTTTTCAATAAGAAATTCCTGCAAACTGTATTTTTTAGATTGTGAGTTCCATGCATGTAACCCCCGACACACAGCGATTATTGTGGCATTGGAAGGAAACTCTTTATACTTTGATTTGATAAAATTGTAAATGGCTATTGTGTCAAAAGTTAAGTTTTATAATTTGAATATGCAGCAGGGTATAACTTTAAGAGGGGTGGCGAGTCCTATATACCTTATTAAGCAATCATTTTGAAATCAAAATAGGTATCAAACTATAGTTTTACAATTTAAGCATTTTCACCGTCTGTTGATAAATTATCTATATGGACATTTTAAAACATTAAAAAAATTAACCTCGTGATATTTTCCTTTCAAATTTATTTTATTTCTACATTCATACCTGGTAAAAATCTAAATTGTAAAACAGTACTTATACAGACACTGTGATAAATAAAATGCGAATTATTTGTTCAACTTGTATACATCAGCAAATTGGATTAAAAAAATTTTAATTAAAAAATGACCAGAAAAAATTATGTGCTACGTACTAAATCTAAATTTAATGTCTTTTTTTAGAAATTTGTTACGAGTAAACAACGTTCAGTTAATTCCATGGCAAGAGAAAAGAGGGTAGGCTTTTGAACTGTCAAGTATAAATTACCATGATTGCACACAAAAAAGGTTTGATTTATGTTTTGAAACTTATTAAGTTCTGTATCAATTTTAATTTTGTATTTTGATTAAAAAGTTATGAAGGAGATTTATAATTCCTTTTACTTAGGACCTAGCAACTCTAAAGAGGGTATCTGAGCAGAGCTTGGACATTTTCTTAAAATGTAATTATTCAAAAGAAGTAATGGTTTAGAGATGGAGAGTCTTAACAGAAACGAATGCCCTTAGACTTAGACAGAATTCAACTTTTTAAAATTATAAATTAAATATTTCTCTATAGGCTTCCAAAATAATTATTTTAAAATCTATTTTGCTCATACTTGCTTCAATACACCCCTCCATTTTTGTCAAAACAAGTTTGAGTTCTGATGAAAACTATCGATTTCCATTCCTGTATAGAATTTTCAAACTTCGTCCCTCGCATCCTTCAAGATAAATTTAGTTCGCACCTTTTGAAAGCGGAAAACGAAATGTTCCTTTAATATTTGAGAAGAAAATAGCCTTCGGTTATAGGAATGACTCTCTAATCTATAAATAACCTCACAAGTTTCACAAAATCGCAGCCAACGCTAAATTCATTTTGAATTTAAAGGGTTTGAAAATAAGAATTATAAAGGCAGAATATTTTGTTTTACCACTTCAATTTTTCTTAACCGTCATAGTTCCCTAGAGCTAGTTACAAAATGTGTTTTTTATTAATTTATTTTGTGGTGTCTTAACAAATATGAAATTAATTGTTGGGGATAAAGTAGTTTACATTTTTGGCAATCCAAGCGCTTCGTGTTCTCTAGATATATCAAAAAGTTATCTTGCATAAAGCATTATTGTTCACCAGATATCCAATTTTTCAATCACTTATTTTACTAGCAACTTTTTCCTACACGTTTGGCCATATCGTTGGTTACACATTTTCCGTGTAGATGGCGCTAGCAGTTGGTCGTCGGACTTGTGAGAAGCGAAATACGGCAGCAACATGTGACTAGATATACAATCAAAACCACCAAATAAAATAACCTTAAAAAATTACAAAATTAAAATCTTCGACCAAAAACATTAAGTAAATATCCCGCATTTTTAATTTTACAACGAAATTAAACGGAAGTTATAAAAGTCTAATAATATTTAAGAGGGGCGTACATTGGATAACTTCTTTAAAAATTTTATTTATATATATTTTTAATAACTTTTCAGAAGAGTTCTATACATCATTCGTTTAACTAGTCTCATTAGCTTACTTACGAATAGTTAGCCGAGCTCTTGATATCAATATTTATAATAAAAATATATATACCTAATATTTTGAAGGTAGGCAAGAAAATTTTGAATTTAGTCAATTTAATCCAATGTGCCCCACCATGCATCCAGAAAGAAGTGGTTAAAACTGCGAAAAAAATCTTAATTTTTTAAATTTAAATTTAAGGGTGGGGGGATTGGAATCATAACTTTTGAATAAATTATAAGAATAATTTTTTCAAAACTTTATTTGTTAAAAAAAGTTAAAATCAATTTTTCAACATCTAAAATTTCAAGCGTGAATCATCAGCGATTTTTTCCTCCTACCGATTTTATTTGAATTTGTAAAAACAAAATGGTTCGAATAAAGTTGTTATAAGTAATAAATCCTTTTATTTCCGTTAGTAAAACGTTATGGTACAAACATTTGATATTCACTAAGAAAGCTTTTTTAAAAAAAATATATAAAAGATTTTAGTCCAAGCAATCAAAGAGATTTAGATCGAAATTCTTTAAATTCCTTTAAAACAGTTTAAAAATAAACTAAAAATATATATAAAACACAAGAGTTTTATAAAAAAAATCAAAAACACAACAACCCTTTTAACAGCTTCAAAAGGTAAAAAAATGTGTGGAAACAAGATGTATTTAACTATAAACGATACACGACATTTTATATAATGGTTATTACTTTAATATAAATATATATTAAAAGCATACAAAAAACATCAAAAAAATATTTTCATCAAAATAAAGAGATACAATGAAACCTGATTCTTTTGTTAATATGCATAACTAATAAATTAGTGGTGAAATACAGAAAACTAAGAGCAATAAAACTACACAGAACTCATTGGGGATTAAAACAAATATTGGTTTGTGGTTTTGAGTAATTTTTTTTATTTTATTGAAAAAATAACTCATAAAATGAACGCATAAACAAACAATATTTTTAGATAAAAGAAATAATTTATCATTATATTATCAAAATGTAGTAAATGCTATAAAAAATAAATATGTTATCCATTTTAACAAAATATTGAAAGTCCCCATCACCATTAACTCAAACAAAAATCCAGGTGAAAAATAAAAACAGCCCCGAGGTTCAAATGGTAAACGCCCCTCTTCAACATTTTATTCTAACATTTTTTTTCTGACATAGACAGATGTTAAAGGGGGAAAAAAGATGTCACAAACAGCTATCCTCAATCTCCATACCAAAGGATAGAAGCAGCTCAAAGAAAATGCCTGCCAAGGAACTTAATTACAAAATCAATCCTTCAAGTTTATTCCTACAGACTAAAATATTCACGTTCAACGGCATTCTTTTATACATTATAAAAGTATTATTTTTCGGAACAGTACCTGCACTTAGAAGGATCGAACGGTTGAGTTACAGCTATAACGATCCAAGTCCAATTTCGGTTTAAGCCATTTTTGTTCTGAATGACCTTTTTTCTGTGTTTTCTTAGCTGTTTTGAGTTGTAGGTGTTTTAGAAGAAAAAATATTTTAGTCATAAGTCGAATTAAGGCTGTATAAAAATAAAATAATGGTATGTTTTAGATGGTCTGTTCCTTTTTCATTTTGTTTTTTAGTTTTTGTTCAGGGGTGACAGTTGAACATTGCATGGCAACTGAGAAGTTTTTATGTAAACAGGAATTTTAACATTGCAAATAAATGTACTACTTTGCACATTTTAACATAGTTTTTAAAAGCAAACATATTAACCTTTCAGGGTCAAGTTGGTCTGGTAACCTCAAGTTACGAATGTGAATAAGACTTCAGCAATTCAAAATAAAATATATATATATTGAAAAGTTTCAATGATTTTTTAGGAAAACTATACTTTAAAAACAACATATCTCATAATGCCAGGGAAAAAAAATAAAATGCTGTAAATAATAAAATGATTTTGAGTAAAATATAAAGTGAAACAATAAAATAAACAAAAACATAATTACTTCTTTGAATACTAATAAGGTTAAAAGGGCATATTAATTATAAACAACTTATACATGACTTTAAAAAATCAGGCCTTTCACGGTATCCTATGATCAAAATAATTTACAGGAATATCTTTTTCGAAATATAATAAGAATATGATACTTTCTTTTTTATGGTAAATTAAATTTGTGAGTGGAAAATTAAAACATTAAATCCAATTTTGTTTTTAAAATATAACCTCAAGAATTAGCATATGCACTCCATGGTTGTATAAAGTTGTAACTGATAATTTAGCAATTCTTTTCGAATAGTCAGTATTCATTAATCTAGCAGGTGCGTATAGAGTAAAGATTATTTTCAGATTCTGAGAGTAGGGTACAAATGAAAATAAAAACTACGAAACTTTTTTTGAGCTGACGCACGGCCGACTTAAGTAATAAGTCTAGAGAAGCTCCGTATATAAGACATAACACTATTCGTTCGGTTCGGGTTGTCGGCTGATAGGAACAAAATCCTGTTCGGAACCAGAACAGTATAGTCGGCCTTGGTATTTACGTTTTTTTTCGGGAAAAGCCGACAATCCAAACAGACGGATAGCGTGACGTCACAAAGGGCTTGTAGTCTTGACCCAAAGTGACATATCCATTGAGAACAAGTTTTGAAAAAAAAAAACGTTTAACTGTAAATGAGTTTAGAAAACGATTAACGACCGTAATTCAAACGAAACGGTTTTAAATCGTGGAAAGTACGGGAAATATATACAAAAGTAAAGTTTTATTTTACATTGAATTCATAAAAACATTGGGAGTGTTACTAGAGTATATCATATTAATTTAGAAACTTTTAGACCAGATTCAAACACTTCTTGTCAAACATTCCATTTTCCCTTCCATGCTATCATTTAAATGCCAATGTTTATGCTTCTTTTTCTATTTATTTAAATTTTCAATTACACATTATTCAAACCGAAGAATCGTTGGGCAATTTAATTATTAAAATAAATTTGGTCTAGCAAACATTCAAACGTCTTTTTATATTCTAATGAGAAAATGCACACCTGAGAGTTCAGTTAAATTTATTAAGAATAAAAGTTGTTTTTCCTATAAATAACTGCTTTGCGGCCATGTTAAGATTTTTTTGGTTAAAATTCTTAATTAAGACCACACTTAAAATGCATGTCTGGCTTTAATTGTCTTTACTAAAATGAATTTTTGACGAACGTATAAAAAAACATGCTCTGTTTTATTTCCCTTTTTTTAAAAATAAATTTAGGAGTAGCGTAAAACAATTACTTTATAGATAAATTGTTAAATAAATGACTAAAAATTTAATTTTTTCAAGTGTCCGTTGTCATTTTTTTAACATAATATTAAGTTTCAATACTAAGAAGTTAGCAATTAGTATTATAATAAATTAACAGCATTTAATTAATTTAAATCATTTGAAAACCAAACATGGCATTGCATATCTTAAGTATATAAACATAGGGCAACTTTTAAAAAAACCCATCAGAGGTTTATAACGAACACAACTTTATTTCTAACACTGACTTTACAAAATAAGGACAGGCCAGTCTTTCAAACAATTATCTTCATATTTACATAGCCACTGTTAATCATAACCTTTGAAAATAAACTATGGAGCTATGTCTGCAGTTTTAATGGTCTTTGACGCAGATATAAGTAACGCACAAGTCTACTATGAACTTTATATCGGATGGCCTTACTAGGCAATCAAATGACCTGAATCAATATCGTACACAATGAAATTTCTCGTTTAATGCCAGATACTGCTGATAAATGATAGGATACTGAGAATTGAATGTTAATTTTTAGGATAATATAGAGTGAGAAAAAAATCATATTTCCATCTCGATAAACCCGTGAACATATTTTCGAACCAATTTTAGCTTCCACACTACGTTTATAACGTAAAAAGTGGAAGGTTTTATAATCGTTCAGTCCGTCTGTCTGTCCGTCACCCACTTTCACAGAACGAACCGTAAGTCTCACAAAAAAGAGGGATACGTCATTTTGAAGCAAAAAATCAGATTAGGCTTACATTCCAAATTTAATTAAAAATTTATATTAGAAGTTTATTTAAAATTTAAATAACTAAAAATTTAATCTACATTGAAATAACATGCGAATTCCATTTTTATTCAATATTTTCACTGTTGCCATTTCGTTAAACGTACGAGAAACTTTATTTAAAATAAAAATAAAAACTTTTGAAAGAATATTTGTTATGTGATATAATTTAGTTTGGATTGTTGTAATATCACAATAGATTTCTTTTGAAGGTTCATTTTATATGTATGAAGAAAGATGCATAGAGAATTCTAACTTGGCATAAAAAAATACGCAACGTTTCGCTTTTATTTTTAAAGCATCATTTGTACTAATTATATTTTTTTCGAACTGTAAATTAATTTAACAAACTATAAATAACTGAATTTTTGAAAGAAATGTAAATGGGAAATTGGGGCGACACAAAGATATTTATAAAAAAAGATTACATCATTATTCTTCGAACTTCAAACAAATTTAGCAAACGATAAAGTCTAATTATTAAATCTGAGAAAGAAGATGAATGAAAACAGTTAATTTTGGCGTTTAAAAGTTTGAATTAAAATAGCTAAAGGCCTTGTTTGTTATTAGAATTAAATCACCATTGCCATTCGCAACAATCGCCCGAGAAACTTAATTCTTTTAGACAATAAATTAAAATAAATTTATTTTTGCGACATCGATCAGTTTGAAATGACGTTAAATTATTTCACTACGAAATTCTTTGTATGTTGATATGTAATATTTTCATTCTATATAAAAGCGAGGAATATTACATATTTATTCTTTGAAATATTAATTTTTGCAAACGATAAGTAATAATTATTGCATTTACGAAATAAAATAAATGAAACTAGCCAAATTTAGCATGTAAATGTTTAATATAGAACTAATGCTGTCTTTGGCGCCTTTTTACCTGTTTATCACAACTGTTGTGTGGAAGCGGGTTAAGTGACAGATTCTGTTACAAACCTACTTGTTTTTATCAAACCCATTATTGTACTCATCTCGTATCAGCTACAATATTTTCAAACCTATACAGAAAAACGTCATCGTATTACTGACTTCTTGTGTCAATTTTTAGACATGATTGGAAGCACTTAGTTAAACCATCAGGAAACTTATACTCAGGTTTATTTTGGGGTATTAAGTATCACGGTTTAACTCGAAGCATTTACTAGCATAAAAGATCATCGAGAATTTTTCAGAACTAGAAGCTACAGAATTTCAAAAACTTCGCTTGTATTAAGGACCTAACTTTGCATACATTCCTTAAATAAGAAAAACTGTTCTTTAAAAAATCTATGAAATAGAGTAGGGGTAAATAAATTAATAAGCAGATTTTTAAAACATACTTCAATTCAAAATATTAGCCACACATATATTGTCCTAGTTTCACGTTCGATTTTTAACAAATTTATAGTTAAATTTTTTTTTAAACTAACCTGGGGGTAAAATACGCCTAAAAATAAGAAAAAAAATGACACATTTATACAAACATAAGTATTTAAAAATACTACTTTTTACAAAAAGTTAAATATAGCTTTATATTTTTCTACTGAGGTAACGGCTAATCAATTAGTTATGACTACATGCATCACGGAAATAACCTTCAGCCAAATTTTCTTTGCGAAATTTCAGGCTTCTTATTGTAATTGTGAATATTATATTATTGGTTGTTAACAATTGGTAAATATTTTGGAAACTAACTAAAATTGAGTTTTTCTGTTAACACTTTAATTAAACTTTGTTGTATGTTTCTCCAATGCATTTGTTTATAATCGTAAGAAAATTAAACTTTGGGTGTTTAGTAACTTATTTTAATTTCTATTCAATACATTATCAGATAAACACAAAACTAAAGTAATGTTACGTATTTCCATTCTTCTTGTATTTGGTGGTTGGCAAATGTCTGCTAGGGTATATGTATAAAATGTAGAATATTTGTAGGGAAAGAAAATTCAACATAATCCAGTTAGTTAAAAAAAATAGCTACTTATCATACCGAATCGAAGTCTTTATCTCAAAAAGAAAAATCTTATAGTATTTTGAAAATTATCTTTCTCCATATTAAAATGACATTAATTCTTCCTCGAGACCACCTTTATCCTCCCTTATCCTTATTTCAAGGTCGACTTCCCTCCAACTATTCGGTAAAAAGTGTGACAACTCGCCGCGAGAAATTAATGTTCTTCTCAAACTATCGCAACGTTGACAAAGCGTTGATCACCACCGGTGAAAGTGAAGAATCGCCAGAATTTTTCAGATCACCAGAAAGTGATTGAGATTAAAATAAAGAGACATTTTCTCCGGTTCTCGACGACCATTAGCGGATTTCTTTAGGAATCTGGACGCATAAAGAGTTAATTTTCTACTTGGCTGCTAGGCTACGAAAAGGTTGGAAAAAGAATTGGATGGCACCGGCTTTGACAGCTGAGAAGCCCTTTTATAGTTGTTCAGGGGAGGATAATCTCTTGAAGAGAGCTCCTTAGATTCATTTTATGTCACAAAGATGGGTGTTTTTTCCTGCTCTTAAGCCAGGACGGAGGCAATTAGTGGTTTATTTTATGAAAAAAATAGTAATCCGCCAAGTGCAATACATTTTAAAGGGGAATAAGAGACGTTTTGGACAATTCTTGTAAAAATTATTGGTTTATAATGTTAATAAGAGTAAGTCATAATTGTGTTTGTTTTTATCGTGTTTAAGAATCAAGTCTTAAAATATTTATTTGTAGAGCATGAAAGCATTGCCTTCAGCACTAAAATAGGATATACTAATAATGCGCATACTTATTTATGTCTATCTCTGTTTCAGTTCCAGATAGATTGTAATAAAAACGCTAGTGGTGTCGATAATTCATAGTAGAAATCAAATTGGTGAAACATTCAAATAATAAGTCATTCAAACACAAAAATATACCGATGAAAAAATTCAAATTTTAAATTATTTCTCATTATTTTTTTTAATTAACGTAATTTTTTTAGATATTCTGTGTTTGTAACAAGTGTATTCTAAATTTTTTTTTAAGGTAGAAAACTAATGACGCATATAAAGTAAATATTTTTAAAAATAGAGTATTATTAAGCAAATATTATAATGCTAAAAATAGAAGTTCAGCAGTTAAATAATTCTCCAATTTAAATAGCCTTTGGTTATGCAATGCTGTGTCACTTTAATTTAGCAGAAAGTGACGATGAAAATAAAGCATCATTTAAACAACAAAACAAAAAAATGTTATTGGCATTATTCCAAATTTTGTGAATGCATTAAGTTTAGTACGAAGGACGAAAATGTTAGTTTAAGTACAATTTTCAGATTATTAATTCATACCATGGATCTACTTTATTATCATGGCATTGATTAGCGCTAAAGCTGCTTCTTACAATTTGCGTTTTTTCTTATTCAAAAAATGACAGTGAAACATGGTTATTGTATTGAGGTATTGATTTGGAAAGAGTATAAGATAAAAGAAATTTAGTTTCCTGAAAAAATCTTTAATAATTGGGAATCTGGAAACAAATTTTATTTCACACGCAACTGGAAGTGAATCGATTTTTAAAAAAAGATGTATTGTGTATATATTTTTATGTTTTAACCATTTTTTTACGAAATAAATTAAATTTAGACAATAGTTTTGTTAGCAGAATAAATATCGCTTTGAACTGTAATTATGGTTATTTTTTTAAAAATAGTTTCGTGAAAAAAATATTAAAAATGTATGGAATTTTTGAAACAAGTACATTACGTACATTTCAAATCATTTTTAAAGTTATACCGTACTTCGACAAATTTCTAAACAAACAAACACACTAAGTTTACTAAATCACAACTAATTTTAAATTTTAAAATAAACTTTTAAGTCAACTCAAAAATAAAATTAAAGTTATGTGAGGAAGAAATTTAATTCCGCCACTAAAAGATTATAAGTTATCGCCAGATATTGCTTAAATAAAAGCAGTTATTCCATTTAGATTGCATGAGAAAACTTTGAGGTCTAAAAGTCTCAATTTACGAAATAGTATTGATTTCAATACACTTTAACTGCTTTTTTTTAAATACACTCAAATATCTTTCCCACACAAGCAATTAATGTATCATTTTACTATAATTTTAAAATATATGTGATGAATTTTACATCACAAGGAGTGGAGAACACTGCTGGACATCATAGTTCTTCATTTTAGGTATCTTCTTTAGCAACGGCCAAGACGGCTACTACAAACACATCTTCACATGGCGAGGTCTGGTTAAAAAGTGCGCATTTAAACTTACAGATTTGCTTTAGTGGAGACGATCACGTGGTTGGTCATTCTCGTGAGAACCGAGCTGAGCAAGCGCTTTTTTGTAACGGACGTATCAAGGAAAAATCCAGTTAGGTTGACAACGTTGTATGATTAAGTAGATTGACAAAGGTGTATGATTATAATATTGAAGGTATTTTAATAGTGGGAATATTGTCGTCTCATATATATATAATTTTTCGGTTTTTATTTTCAATAATTCATATAAAATCTTAAAAAAATAGTTTAGTCTGTAAGCCTTGAACTGCGTAGTAAAATTTTTTAATATAAAATACACTAACAATTTTTATTTTAGAAAAATAAACCGTTCTTATCTGGAGAGAAAAATGACTTTGATATATTTGCCATTTTAACACACAGACAAGATTTAATACTTCCTGTTTTGAGAAGTAAAAAAAAATATTTGCCACAGTGATAAAATATATTACTTTCAAGACAAAGCGCATATATTGTGTCTTATTGTTAACGCTTTTGCAAGTTTCCCATTAAATATGACCATTAACAAAACTAGATGAAAACATGTTTCATCTGAACATGTCCACAAGACAAAAAAAATAGTCTAGCAAATGCAAACTTATGACCTTCACAAAATGAATGTACCTCGCAACACATAAAAGATAAACGGCAAAAACTATAAACAAATCAAATGGCCCAAAAGCAATAAAATCTTACGTTAAAAAAGAAATTACATCGAGGTAAACCCCCCAATATCACTGCAAATATTGTTACATGATGTAAAAAAAAAGATTTTCGACTTTCAATTCAGTTACTTGCGTCAGATAAAATGAATGAAACTATTTTTTAAAAACTTGTATGTTCCGAGTAATGGAGTCAACAGTACATGGAATCAAAATTGCTTTATTTTATATTGCATTTGCTTTTGTTGGTTGGTATTAAAGTATCGGAACTGTGGTTATAGCTAGGGGAAAATAAATATAAGATAGTTTTATTCCACTACTCTGATCACAATTTTGGTATAACGAAGTTGTAACGTGAACTAGAACAATTTTGTGTATTTTGTTACGTTTTCATTTGCCTGTTTATAGCTTCAACAAATCTATTATTGTCTCCATTTTTTATGAATTGGCACTAAGCATCAGCTGATAACGAAGAGATTTATCATGAACTAGGACCATATGCACGCGTTTTCTCTAGCCTAGATAATTTTTTTAAGATTTTCTTAATAATGCGTCAAACTGGAGTTGCAAGAATAGTATTTTCGAGACTATTGTTTTCTGGAATTTTTTTTATGGTGGTCATGTTACGAGTACATCACATGAGCTGGCATTTTGGATTT
The DNA here is from genome assembly GCA_019343175.1 of Oedothorax gibbosus. Lineage (NCBI taxonomy): Eukaryota > Metazoa > Arthropoda > Arachnida > Araneae > Linyphiidae > Oedothorax > Oedothorax gibbosus. Next base: position 801,324 of record JAFNEN010000168.1, read on the forward strand.
TGTTGATAACGCAAAGCATAAAAGATGCAGGAATTAGATTGGTTATGGCATGTCTTTTTAAGAATTTGTTTCATGTCTGTTTACGAGGACAAGACTTGAGCATTATTGACAGCATTGTAAAAAAAACGGAATTAGGGAGTGTTCTCGTAAACGGAATGAGCTAAAATAAAGCAGAGTCAAATTCCAAACCCAATCAAAACCCTTTTTTGTAGCTCTAGCGCACCTCATCAACAACTTTCCAAATGAGCTCAATTCTTGTGCAGAGAATACGTCAAAATAAAACATCGCAAAACTAGCAAACATCGTCAAAATCCCATTCCTGCATTCTAGCGCTTCGTTTTATCCAACAAAATCCTTCAAATAAGTTAAGTTGTTTTAGTGTTTGAAATGCGTAAAAAAGTCGAAAATTCTCATTAAAAACGAAGCAGAAAATTCTACCTTTTCGCTCATACCACGATTCAAATTTACGAGGCATAGTTCTCATGTTTCCAAAATCTCTCAACACAACGTCCTATGGATAAATGGTTTATCAAAATTCAGTTGTAGATTTTAAAAACTTGAACATCCATAAAAATTAATTTTACTCTTATAGAACAGGTAGTTAAAATATATTTACAATAAGTAGTTTAAAACAACAATTTTGTTCTTAGAAATCATAAACTTTTTGGTTTGCGAATTATGTTAGCGATATGGTATTTTAAAGATTGGTTAGGTTGGGATGAAGTATCTTCGCACTGGAGCTACAAGGGGGCGACGAGCGGCATAATTTAGAGCCACAGACAATTGACAAGCCGACACCTGAGCAGGCACCCAACGCAAATTGTACACAGCGATGGGACTTTGGAGCGTATTTAACGTGCACTCCCTCTATACTGGGTATTTTTCGTCGAACTTTCGGCTGGACAGGCTGTTTATAGATCGGCAGTAATTTTAGTGATGCCCGGACCCAACCCTAGAATCCTTCGCTTGCAAGACCCTTTCTGACTGGGCTCCCTAGACTTTGTTATTTTAAAGAGTTTAGTTTGTTTTATTAGGATTGAATCGCTTTTTGTTAAAACGAGTCTAAGCCATTTTTTCCATCTAAGAGAGTTTGCCATTGTTTTTCTATATTTTTTTTAACATTAACAATATAAAACCGTATCCAATTTATTTCGACAAAAAAATGACTTAATCCTTTTTACGTAAAGTTGTACAACTACTAACTTCGAACTACATGGTGGTATTAAAAGCGTAATTTTAAACCGAGATATAGGGAAAAGACCGACACCAATCCATTATTGGGTCATGAATCTCCGATATCTTGTAGAAAACAAATTGTGAAACGTATGTGATAGATACACGGTACAATACTGTCGTGAGCAGGTAAGCCACAATATTTGCAACAACATTTTTGCCTTGAATATAGCTAACATTTTATTTTAGTTTACACAAAAAAATGTTTAAAGAAACTGGTACCATTGTTACCAGATTGTATTCTAATTTGCTTCGAATTAAACCCTTGTACCTTTATATAATAAAAAGGGAAAATAGTCAATGTAGTAAAATAGTCAATGGTTTATAATTTCTACAAATATAAGGTATATATAACAGAAAATGGAGTGTAACTTATCCATTATGTATTAAAAAAATGTCCCGATACCGCGACTTCCTTTAAAAAAGATCCTTACTTTCTCGAGCGAGATGACAGGTTTTTCGGCCATTTCACACTTTCACTGTAAATAAGAAGCTTTGAAAGTGGCTCAAAAAATCCCAGCGCATAATTCATCCCAACATCTTTGAGGAAATGACCATTTTTGGCAGGTGGGAGGGGCGCCAGAAAACGGAGGTTCAGTTTAACACACAAGCAATTGATATTTTTGTCGCAATGAGTTTGGAATTTGTATCCTTTGAACCCTTTATGCCCCGAATTAAGTTTGAATTTTAATTATTTGTCTTTGAAACATTTTAATGATAGCTATTGAAATTAATTAGAATATAAAAGTGTTAAAAAAAATAGTTGGGACATAAAATGTACTTTATGTCCTGAATTTGTTTTCTTTTTCCTCCTTTTTACTTATAATTGTTAAATTACACTGACTAAAATGACATTTTGCCGCATGAATATGTGTTACCTTTTTGGTGTTTAATATGTTGAAACCGCATAATAAAAGTAAACCAGCAATGAAAAGTGAAACTACGGCATTTTAAGGGGCACTTATAAGTACCGTCAGTACATAAAGGGTTAAACTTTGGTAATTCTTGGGCTTATTGAGGTAAGCTAGAGATAAAGCATCCCATAACAAAATGTCTGCCCAGTTGTTTCGAAAGTAGGTAGTTGGTATGTAACCAGTAGTTAGTAACTGCTTCCCTATCGCTCCCGTGAAAATGACGGGGTGAGATTTCGCCTTCTCTTTTTCGCTCCTGTGATATTTCCGGGTCGGTGTGTACACTAGTGATGCACCAATAAGATTAAGACTAACTTAAATACACCAATTAAACTGCCAATAAGAGTAATTTGTTTTTAATTTCAAGCTAAAACACCATAACCGTATCCAATAGTCAAAACAATATATTTTCAGTATTGAAAAAAAATATTTAAATTTTTAGCTAATAAAAGTTCTAACAACTAGAGTTATTGTATAAATATAATAGATGCGTGACAAACCAGACATAAACAGCTCATTAGCTAGTCAAAGTCCATGTTTGGACGACTCTTAATAAAAACATAAGTTCTTTCATTCCATAAAAGAACATTGGGAGAATCTAATTTTGTTTAAAACTTTTTCTTAATGATATGTAAAGAGGAAGTAACGGAACATGTGTAAAAGTCGTTACCACAATAAAAAGCAAACGTAACTCGAGTCGTGTAAATTGCATCGCATATGCAAAATAGACACATAAAGCATCTTAAATAGTCTCATTGACGACGGAAAGCTTAAATAAATGTAGTGAGAGAAAGACTAATATAGGGGACTGCTTTATAATAAATAGTCATTGCTTTAGTTAGAATATATTCATTACTTCCTGTTTTCTTATGTTAAAGTTAGATTGCGCAATGATGTTTTACAACTTAGATTTTAAGAGCAATATATTATGCTTTAATTATAATCTACTACCTAAAATAGAACGAAAGATAGGGTAAGTATGTATAATAATTTTTTTTATTGCACACAAAAATAACAGACATTAATTTGAGGGAAAAACAAATACAAAAGTGATAATAAAATAGACATAACACCAAGGGTCCCAAGGACCATATTGGCCAACATAAAAAAGTATATGATGTAAACTTACAAACACAAAAAAATAAGCATTAAAAACTTTTATTTAAATGTTAAATCAACACTTAATCGGTATTATAATTCAACTTTCTAACTGTTGAGGAAATATTTTTAGTATGAAATGCTTTTGCAAGACTTTTATAAATACTTAAAAATAAGGTTTAAAATTCTTAAAATATAATTTATTTTTTTCTTTAAATTTTAGTATTCGAGCAAATGCTAACAAATAAGTTTTAAGTTTTAATTGAAATTAAGTGTTTTTTTAATTTATAAATATATATAAATGTAAAATACTGATGACCTGCATATGCAATTTATTTTTTTTACTGTCAGAACACAAAATGGTTCGAAAGAAAGTCATTTAAAATATTAAATTGGAATAGCAATTATGTAAAGCTAAAACATACATGGAAACATGTTTTTTAATTGTTTTTTTTAATACATGAATTTTAAAAATTACTGTATTTGGTTAGTCTAAACACATTTAGGACGTATGGCTTCTTGCTCCTTAACATTAAATTACTACACAACATTCAATTGCCATTCTTTCTTTATATATTTACATTTCGTTACATGTACATGAAATTCGGTTAAAAGGAAATGTTTCGGTACTCCCTTTCAAGTTCGTGTTAACGGGGTTTGACTGTACCTAAATTTTTTTTAAAGATTTATATTCCTTTACATGTCACATCCCAAACATGTCTCAACTGCAGAAAAAACTCATTCCTCCCGTTCGGCTAACCACCCCTTGACAGCTTGTAGTCCCGAAATCCCAGTGTAAACTACCTACGACCCAAAGGCAGTAAAGCATAAACCCTGGGATAAATGGACTTTTCCGGTTTACTAAGTCTAAGCACCTCGTTGATCGATAGGGTCCATGGACTTAGGGTCCCTAGGGTCCACTCCTACCACAAACCGAGGGACCCATTTGTCCTGGGGCCTTAGACCGGCTACCTTGCTGAAGGAAAGGAGGCTCGAAATAGCCTCCAGGGGTAATGCTGCAGGGGATCTCAAATGGAGGCTTATTCATTATGCATTATAGCCCATGCATTTATTGCCCCCGGAAAAGAAAGTTGCGGTATTCTTTGGGAGAAAATTCTAATGGGGCGATATTTCACTTGACCTACTTGGGAGATATTGTTGTCCTGGTCTTATATTCCAAACACCTAGGCCGTTTCCTAGCAAAATAAGTAGCTCGGAGTAGAAGAAACTAATTCGGTTTATTTCATTAAGTTTCATTTAGCAGTTTAATATTTGTTTTTTCTTAATTTCTTTTAAAATAATGTCGCCGGGCTGTATGAAGAATGTAAAAGTGGCATCTGTTATACTGAGGGCCCTAGTACCTAGAACTTGGAAAAATAGCTTCTATTCGGAATTTGAGTCTTATAACCTATTGAATATTTATTCATTATTTAAATTTACTTTGTTTTGGCCTTAGTTACAAGATAATTTTTTTGTGTAAAAAATATTTGAGTTAGATCGAATTTTTTTACATTTTATTATCATGACATTTGCAAGGAATTTGGTTATTTGATGAGAGAGGTTATTTGATTATTTCATCAAGGAATTTGGTTATTTGATGCCAAAAATATTCTTAAGATTATATTCCAACTAATAACGTGATATATCGTCAAATTAAGCGATTACGAGAAAAGTTATAACTTAATAACTTATGTGTGTACAATAAACAGTGTTAGCAGATCCTTTTTACTAAATAATATCTCCGTAGTTTAAATGGCTTCACATGAAAATAAATGCATCAGTATAAAAGCTGTTATTTGCACCGAACAAGAAATAACGGATCACCAGCAAAAGAAACAATGTTGGAACAACAATTTCCATTGACAATGTCTAAGAATCATTATTTTATCCAAGCGGTTGAAAGGATATAGATTTTGACAATTTGTTTAGTTGACCGAAAGTTTTGATATTTTCGGAATAGTGTTTTACTATTTTTGGTTTAGTTCCAGTAGCACCACCGCGGTATAATATAAAAGAAATGTATTTAGTTTAGTTTGGTAGAATTTACTCACACAAGGGCTATAGGAGATGAGCCTTCTTAATTTAGAACCCCAGTAAAAAATGTACTTATTTATTGAAGTTTTTAATACAATTTTGTCAAGAGTCCAGGTACTATAGAATATAGAATTCGAATGCTTACTTATTTTACAATATACTCTTTAACTAAAATAAATGTAAACTAAAACTAATTATTGCCTTACTATTATTATAAATTTCTGACGATGCATGGTAAATGTTTGTTTTTGGTCTAGACATTATAATCCTACAAACTCTACTAATTAACTTTTTACTAGTACTATCTTTGCATTGAAGAATATACATGAATTCGAAATCCTTTCCAAAAATGTTTAGATAAAAAAAGTCAAATTATGTAATTTCTATTTGTATTTTTTAAAAATTTGGGTGTAAGGTGAATGAAAATAAATTAAGCGATACGTTTCTAAGCTCATGTTATCTAAGGAAGTCACGTAAGATAGGTGTTAGTTATTTGGATAAAGAAGTTATAGTTTAAATAATAAATTATATTTCTTGATTTGTTGTATGTTTGTAAATTGTTAATATGATATCAATCTACTACAAAAAAAATTAACTTATTCCTTATTTTAATAAATTTCTTTGATGTGATTGTAAGTAAGACATCATTGAAAATGAGCTTACGTGGGGGCACCCAGGTGAGCCCATGTGAATTGACTCTAAATAAAAGGGGTCATTTCTTTCTGGGGGTCCATATGGGTTGTGTTTATATTTTCCAAATGGGCCCTTGTTAGTGTGCTACCTGGGATCTGCATCTATATTACAATAATTACTATTTATAACCGAAGCATAAAACAATAGTATTTTTTCTGTCATGTAAATGGAAACTTTTCGGTATGGCAGTGCACAAAAAACAAAATATTTTTAGTACACTATTTTACATCGGAGCTTATAGGCGGTTTGTGTAAAAATAGTTGATATAACATTTCATGCATTTCAAATCAATATTAAAGTACAATTATACATTTAACTTTAAATTAGTAACCAATGTTGTGTGTTTTTTAATTTAAGATAATTCCCTTTTAAAAAGTGAAAATGTATGGATAGTTTTTTCAAAATGAAAACATTTACATAAATTTAACATGTAGTATATCTCATCCATAGCAAGATTTATGATGTTTAACTTAATATTTAAGTTTAAAATCACGATTGTAAACATTTATATGCATTAAATATTCATTACAAACATAGAATCTATAAATTCTTTTACTATAAATAATTCAACATTATTTTTATATAGTTGAAAGTTACAAAATCCCGATACGCGAGAAAGTTTTTATTTACAACCCACAGAAAAATCTACTTGTGGATGCTGCAGAACGTTTGAAAAACATTCTCAGCAAGTAAACTGTCTTCGTTATTTTAGCAGAATACTTCGCGATGCCTTTATTGGCAATCTCTGGCGAAATTTGAAACCCTTGACTATTAAGGAAAAAACATTGCGCTGCTATCGCAACGTTTATCGCTTCTGCAATAGATCTGCGCTTCTGCTTTAGATCACGAGATATTCTGTCTATTCCGTAACCATCCTTATTTAACCCCAGAATAAGACTTGCAGTTATTGTTGTGTATGGGATAGAAGAATTTAAGTAATGAAATGGCTAGGCTAAAAGCTGCATTTAGTTTCACAGAAATGCAACTAATATTTATTTTAAGTAATATTGGTTAAAATATGAATTAGAATGCAGACTTATGGTGATTGAACCATTACCTCCTACTAGATTAAAGCCGTACAACAGGAACGTTTTTCCTTCGTAACGTCATGATGCGGAGGCCAAGTTTGACTCAACTTTTCTCCTACTGTAAAGTGAATCAACGAGTGAATTGTGGAATGTGTGTGGTAAAAATAATTTACTTGTTTTCAAGTAATTTTAACTTTTTGAAATTTATCGAGTCATTTTTAAAGGCGAAAAGTTTAGAAAAATTTGGCCTTCACGTCATGACGTCACGAAGGGAAACCGTTCCTGTTGTACGGCTTTAATCTAGTAGGAGGTAATGATTGAACCCAGTATCTACCTCATTCTTTGTTTCTTTCCAAAATCCTGGCTTGCTTGAATGTTACCAGGGTACAGTGTTGGGCAAATTTTAATTGCAAGAACAATTAATGATTAACAATTAATTGGTAAATGTAACTACAAAAACTAACAATTCATCAATTGTAATTGTGGAAAATTACAATTAACAATTATTTAATTGTTAACTAAGTCTAAGACTAAGACTTGCAGCTAAGTAAGTCTAAGACTTACGGCTTAATTTTCCTAACTCTTTACTCATTTTCGTTTTAATACATAAAGGTAATTGTTAGTTTTAATTGTTTCATAAAACAACTAAAAAAGTTAATTGCAATTATTTTAATTGTGAGTTACAATTGACATACGTTAATCAAATTAATTTAATTGCATGGTGCATTTAAAAGTTTAATTGCGATTAATTTAATTGTAATTAATTTAATTGCAATTACTATTCTAGTCAATTAACAAGATAATTGACAAATTAATTGATGAATGCCCAACACTGCCAGGATATTCTTCGCCATAATAGCCGCCACTCGGCATAGACCATAGCTATTAGTTAGCATCTAAGGGTCAAGATTAAAGCAAAAAAAGGGAACCACCTAGTAGACTATTAGACTTTTGGCCGATGAGAAACAAAATAAACTTAGTTCATTTGAAACACAAGAGCTACCCTGAAATAACTACTGTGGGTATAGTTTGTTCCTTGACTTATTGTAAACAAGTTATTTTTATCCTAATAAAGCAATTATTAAAAGAGTACTTAAATGGTATTTCTATTAGTATAATATCTCTAATTAAATATGTGGCGCGGCAAATTCACGAACTTTTGGTGCTGCATTGTTTACAGGAGACTCGTTGAAGGTTTTAGTGGATTATATAGTATGGTTGAAATATTTTGGCAGATGACAAGTGATGTCTATTTATTAAATAGGTAGAACATATGGGAAAAAAGGTGGTGATCTGACGCCGTAAGAAATTTTATCAGGTGGACCCTTGTACTACCCCGTCATCCACTAAAATATACGACCAGAATACAATTTATTACAAAATAGGGTTGTGCTAAGAATTGCGTTTATACCGGGTGGCCCAGCGGGTAGTGTTTGAAACAAATGAAAAAAAAAACGAGGGACATGAGAAGAATTTAATGGACATATTGGGCAATTAATGATAAAGAGGTTCGAAGTGCCCGCCATCTTTAACAAGGACAGCAGTTGGCGGTTCTAGAATACAACCATACTCCATACTCCTTACAAATACCTTCCTCCATACTTCTTTTGCTTGACCAATTCTTTTTGTGGGAAGCTTTTTTTTAGCTTTTGTGAGAAGTTCCACAAAAAGAATTGGCCAAACAAATGGAGTATGGCAGGAGTATGGAGGAAGGAATGGATAAGGAGTATGGAGTATGGTTGGATTCGAGAACCGCCTAACTGCTGTCCTTGTTAAAGATGGCGGGCACTTCAAACCTCTTTATCATTAATTGCCCAATATGTCCATTCAATAAACGTCATTAAATTCTTCTCATGTCTCTTATTTGTTTTTATTTTTTCATTTGTTTCAAACACTACCCGCTGGGCCACCCGGTATGTGCGGCACTATTCATAAACCTCGTTCTTTCCTAACTGGCAGCCTTTCATTAAACGGATCTCATCGGAACTCCGATTTTAAAAATCGGAACATCGTGTCGGGTAGCCATTTGAGTGGGTTACTGCTACTATTGTTGGAGAAACTAAGTACACAGGGACATATAAGCTTATTATATCTGTGGAGCTCGAATTCGGTCTCTTTATATTCTGTTGGGTGTCCGCTCAGGTGCCGATCTGGTTACTTGACAATGGTTATAACTTACGAAGTTTTTTTCGGAGAATTAGACAGAATGACACGTTCAAACAAACAGCTCTTAGCCAATTGTCAGATGTTACTTTGTCAACCAAACTACGGTAAAGTTTTGCTGGGGATTTATCCTGGTTTTTATTATTGTGATGAGTTTGGGTAAGAAGAATGAAGGAAAATTGTTTTTTTTTTTCAAAAATGTCGATGTATTGAAGATGTTTCGAAATAATTTTATTTTATCTTGGATCATGAAGGATGTTTTAGAAGTTTTTGTAAATATATAGTTGGAGAAAAATAGGACATTTGAGGTTTTATTCTATATTGAGGTTGAAATAAAGGTTGGACAGCAATAACGATATTAGAGCTAAAAAGTTGATTTTGGGATATGAATCCTAAATCTCACAGGTAGAATATTTTATTACACACTCCCAGCCTGGTTTAGTAAACGAGTTTTGTGTGCACAATGGAACAGTTAAAAGAAATTTTTCCCTTATGGAATTAATCTTATTACCAAATGGACGTAAATAAGTCAAACTTTTATATTTAACCAATGATGCATGTATTTGTTTTTAGGGTCTAATTAAGTTAACATTAATTGCTCTTTTAAGAAAACAACTAAATTTATAGACATGCTCACTAAATTGTAGGTAAAACGAATCAATTTACAGGAATTCACGAAACATATCTTCAAAACAATAAAGCCAAGACTCGCACAAAACTAGAATTCTAAGAATCTAAAATGCACAAAATTTTTCCGAAAACGTGGAGTTAGACCAGTTTTAAAATAATCTCTTTTCATATTAAAAGAAACCCTCCTCGAGTTTAATCGACAAGAAATCAACGTGAATTTTTACGTTGAGTACCAAAAATCACGGAAAAATGAAGCCAGTATTTGATTTCCCGCAACACGAGACATAAGTTAAAGCGATAAATATTTATTTTCCTGCACCAACGACGCAGATGGTAGCAACAAACGAAAGAAGCACGAAAAACTAATGGAGTTCGGTAGATATAGAAAGATTGGATATACGTTGCGAAGGGATCTTAGGGAAAAAATGAACTTTCGGTGATGGATTACGTATTTATTACTAGGACTTGCATGGGGGAAAACTTCTTTTGAAAAGAGAAAAATGAAACTTTGTGCATTGGAAATAATACACACAGAAAGGATTCTGTCAATGTGCTGATATTTTTTCGGCTTAAATCTAGCTTTAGAAAAAATACCTTTCGGATATTGGTTGGTTTTACTTATTCAGTTACTTGTTCGCTTGCATTTATTTCTTTTATCTGTTATAAAATGAAAGTATAAGTTTATTAATAATTCTTTCTGATCGTGAGTAGCTTCTTGTAATTTATTACTTTATATTTAAAAATAACGACATTTCATGTGTTTGTGATGCTATTGTACGAAAGAAATAAACTAAAAAGCTTAGCTTTAATTCGGATGTTTTTTTTTATTTGGCAAGTTGTTATTGATTCAGTTTGGAGAAAATGCTACACTCAATAATATGCTACCTGAAAATGAATATAAATTAGTAGTATGGTAATATTGATGATACGTATTGCACAAAAAAATTTAATTTGAAAATTAATCATGTTCTTAATAAACTTTAATTCAGCATTAAAAAAATAAAAATAGTAAAACTATTGTAGACACTAACTTGTATTTCAAGCACTTTTTTAAAAGGTATACCTATTTCTAAACTAAAAGTTTCTTTTATTTACTATCACAGAATCCGGAATAAAGTATTAAAAAAATAATTGAGACAAATATATTTCTACCCAAGTGTTTTATAGAAGAAAATAAAATTGATTAGACCAAAAATTAGATTGATTAGAAAGATCAAATTTTATTAGATTGACAAGACAAAATAATAAATGATCAAACCTATCCTCAACCCACTTTTACTATTTGACATAACGGAATTATACTCCTAAATACACTAAAATTATTCGAATTCATAAAATCCCTTCCTTTTGTTTACTGTCTCAACTACGATACCTTGGTTTATAAAAATGGTAACATTTTTAATCAAATATGTTTTCAAACATTTTAAACTCATTTTATATAAAAGCAGGTTAGTTTGAGAGAGAGGAAATATTCAACTCTAACCAACATACCTAAGGAACGAAAGTCATATTCGTCAAAGCGACGCGCATTTTAGCGTCTCAACACTCTTAAACATGGAACTTCTCTTACATTCTATATGTACAGTTATTATACATACTAAAAAAATACTCAAAGTTATCTTTTTATATTTATTTATGAAATATTATTTAAAAAAAATTTGAAACTTTGAAATATTCTTTTAATTCAAATTAAATATTAAAAGAAGAAAATATAACTTTTTAAATTAAGTAAATATTTTGTAATAGTTCCGTACTATAACTATGTTTATCAAACGTACTTATATAATGCAAATAAAATAACGCTTATAATGTATCCTCATAAATCCATTAATAGTCTGATGATGATCCAATGAGCCCCGCTAGTCCATTTTTGATCAAATGTTTTCAATTATATACGCATGATATTTTATGATTCATTTCTGTATCATAAATTAAAGCTTAAAATATGAACTTTTAAATGTATCTTGTCGATTAAATGTACTTTACTTAGATTTTAACTCTAATTTCGCACAATTAATCGCTGTTGTTAGATGTACTCATAATACATGAATATAAGGCATCCATTTTATTACCTTCGACTTAAATTTTTTAAAGTTATTCATCGTGATTCATAATGTGACCAGTGACGCAATGTTCCCCCTCACCCCTACCCTAGAGATGATTCCAGCTTATATTTAAAAAAAAAAACTAATCAGCGATGGTATAAATTTATATATTCAGTGATGAAATTACTACTTTGGAATATATTGTTGCATACACACTGAGTACATTTCAAAAGAGTTTTTTTTAATTGACAAAGCAATTACTACTTTATGACCACTACCTTCTGAAACCTATTAGCTTTTTAATTGGGTCCTTATGTATTAGTAGAAACTATTATACAATAGCCACTAGTGAGCTTTCGGTCATTTAAAAAATAACATAAACAAAAAGTAAGTTTAATTACCAATTAGTATCTGAAATGCCCCAAACTAATTTCTAACAAACATGGTTACAACTTTTTCGAGCCAAAAAACAGAAATTTAGAAAGTTCATATCTCAGAAGCACACTAACTCTACTTCGACCCCTCCCCCCTAAATATAAAGCATTCGGTTTCCAGTAGAATTCTCCCAACTCTTCAAAACTTAAATTTATTGTAGAGAGAATAACATTAAGAAGTTATAGTATGACAATATTGCAACTCTTATTTGAGTTACTTGAATTGTTTGGAGTAAAATTATATCGAACATAATTTAGGTGGCCTCTAGAAATTGAATATGTTATGCTTATTTTTCTATTTTCCATTGTTAGGAAATTCTAATTTAATAGTGTCAGTTCAAATGACATCGCCGAGGCTATTTTAGATACTTTTGATCCTATCTCACTCCTCTACACTAACTTTCAAGATAACAACAGAAGTTGTTGTTGTTTCTAATGCCACTCGGTAACCGAGCCCGGAGTAGCGAACTACCCGATTTTAAGGCGAAGTGGGGCGTCTTCCGATTTTTAATGAGCGCCACAAGGGAGGAAGTCCGACTTTTGCTCGTCAGCATGACACATCCGTTTTACAGGAAGGTCCCTTTCACACATCCATTCTCACTTACATATCGGAATTTTGATCCAGATCAAAAGCCGATGACCCCCCCCTGATCTGGTACCCCCAGAGGTATTAATTTGGTACGGGAACATGGAGGACTTTGTGACCGAGACATATTTAACGTGCCCCAGCCACCATTAGCAGCACGGCGGTCTTTAGCCGAATACAAGCGCCGACCCTGCAACCATCAGAATTGCGAGCACCGTCGAGGACAGGACACACAACCCTTCCGATGCGAGCACGACGCTTCACACGACTGTGCTACCGCGGCTCCCACACCAGAAGTACAAATATCTGTAGTTTAGAAACATATATACATTTACTTCTTCTAATCTATAGAAGATAATATAAAATCTTTTGACAATTTTAAAGAGCAGATTCAAATATTTAGTCACTTGTATAGTTGTATTTAATTAAACAAATGTATGCAATGTGGTTTTAATATTATAGTGTTAAAATGGCTACAAAATGCGTTTGGATTTAAATTAAGTCGCACTAGAGCTATTGGGCTACAAAATGGGAACTTTATGTCATAATTATCAATTGTGCAGGAGTGCTCGTGAGACGATGATTTGTGTAGAGACCATCAATTAAGCACACATATTGGAAAAGAAATAAGATCTAAACACCAACCAAAAGTGTTGTTAAAAAATTCTGGTATCAAATTATTCTAGAATTATAGGTCTTATTTCATTTTCCCATTATTCTAAGAATACTCATTAAAACATTGCTTTACTAGTATTAAAAATAATTGTATTGCTTCAAATAAAAATCCCATCCTCAAACACTCCAAAAAATTTCGTGCTCCTCAAAATGGCATGGCAATAACAAATCCATGAAGAAAATCTATAAATTTCACGAACGTGTAAAATCATAATTTTAATCACAAACATCTTTCAAAACAGAAATTTTGACGATAGATGCCAAATTTGATTCCATATCTTACATATCATAGAACCCCGAAAACTAAAAACCGCTTAAGCCTGGGTTTCCCAATTGTAACGACCTTCACGGTCAATGGCTGCTTGGAAAAAAAAATCGCTATATATTGATATTTGTGTGACTTAATATGAGTGTGACGGTCGATACGACCACAACTTTATGAAACATGAAGCTTTGTTAGTACCCTTCTGGGTCTGACTAACATAAACAAATAAAACCTACTTTTTTAAAAAAAATGAGTTACATTTTTGTCAAAATAAGAGGTTGGATTGCAAAGGCTTTTGACATCAAGTTTTCCTAATGAAAAGTGAGGTCTCATGAGAAAAATCAATTTGAGGCGGATTCAGAAACTGAACGAGTTATTTGAATAAAGTTTGGAATGACTTTAAAAGGTGTTGCGCGTTTGAGGTGGCTCTTGTTTGGAAGTCTTTGTGGTTTTATTTTATTTGGGTTAAAGCTTTTAATTAAACAGTTTGGGGTAAGTAAATTATAAAGGGTGGTTGTAATAAAAGCTACGATTTAAAATGACTGTAAAATGAGAAAGGCTGGTCAGAATGATGTGAAATTTTACTGGAACGCTCATGGAGTAAAGTAGATTCGTTTGATGGAGAATAATTTTTGATGGAGAATAATGGAGCACTGAAATAAGAAAATAAAATATTACCATTATATATGTTTAACATGGTTTAAAAGTAATTAACAAAACTTGCTAATAATAATGTTTGAGTTTATTCAGGTTAGTAAAAGTTATTTTAAAATAGATCAAACTAATTATTAAAGATTCTGCAAACAGTTTATTGCAAAGAAATATTGCAAATTAATATGACATATTGGAAATATTTTAAAAGTAAATTTAATAGACTTTTGAATGAATTTTAGTTCACTTGCAGTTTGTAAAATAAATGGAAACAAAACTTATATTATAAAATATTCAACTCTGCAAAATATGCCACAACTAATTTACAATTTAACATTTGTTAGTTACTCGAAAGACGAAACCCATTTTTCCCTTTAAAAATGTATTCTCTCCTGTGTTGGCGAACAAAAATAAAAACTTAACTGAGACGCACATTAAAAGGCGATTTAAAACACTTTTGTTATTTTCGTTTCTATTGGACCTTACTTAAGTTTTCCCACCTTACACATTTTCTTTTTTTCTCTCTCTTTCTTTTTTAACATCACTCTTTTTAGTTAAATTTGTTTTTTTCCACTAAGATATTTAATTTTTTCCCCTTCATGTATTCTCTTTTTTGTTTCGTGGTGGCTTTTGAAATATTTTTTATACAAGTTTACCACTAAATCCCAAAGCAACTCAAATGAACTGTTGAATAAACTTAGTATAAATTCAGTTTAAAAAAATTTAATTTTTCCAAAATAATTTATTTAAAACTTTTTCACCGAAGTATCAATATAACTATACCTAACAATTATAGAAAAAAAAACATTTATGAAAACTTAGTTTTTTGTTATATGTTTGTATTTTTTGTAGTTTCTGTACTAGAATATGAGTTTTTGTGCTACAATCAAAAGCTGAAATTTCTTATGAAAATCACAAATTTAATGAAGGGTCAAGTTGTAAAACTCACATTCTCCAAAATATAACTAAGATATAAACTCCGAACCGTTCATTGACGAGTTTTGATAGTCATGCGAATTCGCAAATGAAGGAGTAGGACCTTATATCTTAGTTATACTTTGTAGAATGCGAGTTTTTCCAACCATACTCATCAAATTATAGCAACAATATAAAACTTTTTGCTTACAAGTCAATTGCGTGTTAACACGTAGTTATAAAATTGGCAACAATAATAAAAAGCTTTTGTTTTTGGTTAACCTTAAGGGTGAAAAATACCGAATCCCTCAACGGGATTACATTCATTAGAAGCTGTCAACAAGTGCGTCATTGAAAACATGTTACGAAAAAAAACTGTTATAAACAGGTTTTTAAAAAAAACGCTTTAAGAACGTATAGAAGGCGAAATTGTTTTTAACCGTCGAAAGTACGGGAAATTCAGTAAAAGTGAGATTTTTTTACAGTGTATTAAAAGGCTGTGGAAGAATTCAAAATATCATTGGAGATTGATAAATAAAAATATATGAACCAACCTTGCTATGCCTTTGGGCTGTTGTTGGTCGACATTTTCATATCCCCAATAACTATCCCTTTACTACGGCTTATTCAAGTTATTAATCCAGAAAAGCTATCCATGACGTCACGCGATCCGTCCTGCTAGCAGTGTCAGCTGTTCCACAAAATAAACTTGCTTTTGTAACCTGTCAGGAACCTCGAAAGTATGGTTATCCAAGCGCGAGCAGGTTTCTTCTTCGCAACAGTCGAAACTCCGACCTTAGCGTGAACTCACGGAGAGCTTATCTGGCCTTATAAATTGAGTAGACCATGCCTTTACCAACGATTCTCATTTATCCCCATACTGACTGTAGAAAGGATGACCGAAGGAATAGATAAAGGAATTTGAGCTTGTCAATCTTGCATAGGACCCTATTCTATCGCACTGTTGGGGGTTACGAGGCAGAAACTTTTAGTTTTTGTTTGCTATGGATGTCTCGGCTATTTCACTAGAGTGGAAGATATTTGGATTTGTTGGATTGGGATTTAGTTGCAATTGGGATATCGATATCGGTGGCTATTCTATTGAAGAATAGTTTTCTTTCTCGTGAAAGAATTATTTTTCTTTCTCGTGAAAGAATTATTTTTCTTTCTCGTGCAAGAATTATTTTTGTTTTGTAGTTTAGTATTTTGTGTTAAAAGTTATACTTGAAATACAAAATTTATTTTATATAAATATGAATAAATGCCGGATGCGCTCAAATGATTATTATTTTTTAATAGCACTGGCTATGATTTCTCTTTCAAGACACAATTAAGGATAATTTGTTCATGTCACTGTTAAATAATATATGTAAGGGAACTACTTTATTAAACTGTTTTGTAGTATGAAATCGTAATTATTTTGAAATGTTTTCAAAGATCTTTTGAAAAAAATCGAGTAAATCATTCTTTTAAATCAATTGTTTGCTGATTTAAGTTGAATATAATGAAGGATAAAATACTACAAAAATATTTTTCGTTAAGGATTCAATATCATTAGAATGAAAAAAATACTAATTTTTTTTAATAAAATGTAATTCAAAGCTTTTATAAACTAAATAATTGATTGAAGATGGAAAAGTAATGTATATGAATAATTAATAACTTTAGCTGTCGAGTGTTACGAAACTTATTTAAGTAAATGAGGATCAACAAAACTACAATAACTTATTAAACAAAACCCAGTGGCATGGCAGGTCATAGTGGGCCTGCTGTGCCCATTTCAGTTAACAGTTAGTTCGGTTAACAGTTAATTGAATTTGTTTTGTACTAAGAATTTACAACTGGAATTTTAATAATTTTAATCTTCGGCTGTTTTCACTTTTTTCTTTGTATTTAAGCCAATCTACATGACTTTAATTTAAAAAAAACATTTTATGTTAAAACAAAGCATTTATAGTATTTTTCACATTGAAGCTCAGTAGTAGTCTTTGGCAACTTGGAGGGTTATTCGCTCTCCAAAACAATATTTGTTTGTTTATGAAGTTATATTACATTGTCAATGGCTAACGTGTATTATAATCTAATTTTCAACACTGCAACCATTACTTTATGTAAAATTCGTAACCAAAAGAAACTCATAATGTCTGGCAAGGAATCCGAATTGTTTTCGAAGCCGACGATTTAGCAAAATCGCCAAGATAATGAATATTATGTTTTATAGAAATCAATAAACTAAATTAAAACACTTGTAGATTATTGCGCAAATGATGGTTTATTGTTATAAATTAACAATAGTACTTTAAAACGAGAGAAATTCATTTAAATGCATATATCATGAAATAAGTTGAGGTTGACTTGTTACTATTTATTAACGTTCGACATTCTTGAGCTTTTTGTTTAGAATATATATAATTAAAGCAGTTAATAGTTAAATATTGTTTCTATTTGAATATTTGGGATGTATTTTTTTTAAATAATGGGTATATTTCATTCTAAGTGAGAAACTTTCTAATAACAATCATAAAGTTTAAACTGGCCTTCCACTTTCTAAGTTTTTACTTACAAATTAACTTTAAAAAAAAGTAACTCACAAGAAATAAATGTTTAAAAATTTGATTGTTATTTTTTGAAGTTTATATTCTTTAATGGTATGCATCAGTTAGTTGGTATATAGTCTCTTATTTCTCTCTCTAACACGATAAACGGAAAAACCACACGTGAAACTACTATAAAAAAATTAAATGTTATATAAAAGCTAAAAACATACATACATTTTTTACATATTTGATAGTTTAGGAATAAAATATTCATAAGAGTACTAAATAAGTTATAAAAATTGCTAAAATTGGCTCTAAATTACTTATTAGGCATATTTCCATTAGTAGGCTTAAGAACGATATGATTCCCACGTGAAGATTTTTCATTTAATCATTTTTTACTATTTTTGGAACGCTGACTTATAAAATTTTAATTATATTTTAAAAAAAGATTTAGAAATGATGCAAGTTTAATACTAAATAAGTTTCATTCATTGAATGCAAAATCTCTGGATTCAGCTATCGGCCTAGTTCCATAATAGGCTTGCGAACGTTATAATCCCCTCCCCTCGTAACGATTCGTTTAAAATTTTGGAAGCATAAATTTTAAAATTATAATTATGTTATTTGTTTTTATTTTAAAAGAAATTCTTTCAAATAATTAATAAATTTAAATAATTTATCCAAGTAATTTGTTGGGAGAATTTTGATAGTAATGTAATTTAACCAATAAATGAAATTGTGGTAACAAATTAATGTATAATTAGGCAATATAATTTTTTTTTACAATGAACTTTGGGCGTAAGATTGATCCTAGGGAGACCGGCCGGTAACCGATTTAATTTTTTAAAAAAATTTATTTGTATTTTTTTTCTACTTGCATTGCTTAAAAAAAGTATTTTTTTATTCGAAAATGATGACTATTAAAAATGGCTGAGTATTTACTTTAGACCACTTTCAACCACACTTATAATAATAATAATAAAAAATTAATAAAGAAATACTTAGTAGAAGATATATTTTACAATTATTTGTTACTTATTTTCAATAAAGGAAGGGGCTTAAAAGTGGAATAGGGGAGTAGTTTAAAAGTGTTTGTAGGTTTAAAATTAAACAACTGTGGGATTAAAAAAAATACCGTTAAAAGAATGCGATAAAAACTGAAACCAACAGTATCCAGATACTCAATTAAGATCCTATTGATCAGACTCCTATTGATATTTGTAAAGGTCTATAGGTATCCATTGATATCGAAATCCTATTGATCACAAGTCTATTGATATCTGTACAGTTCTTTGGATATCCATAAGAGCCGGAATCCTACTGACCACATTCCTATTGATGTCGGTAAAAGTCTATGGATATCCATAGAGATCGGTATTCTACTGATATCTCTTGTATTGATGTCTATGGATCTGTATTGATATCAGTAGAGAATAAAATCAGTAGCGTACCGATATCAATAGAGATCAGTAGCCTGTACCGATATCGGTAGGTGCATCCATAGAAATCAATAGAGTTGTATTGATGTCAGTAGGTTTTTGTACTGATCTGTATGGGTCATTTTTAGTAGGGAGTGCAAAACATATATCCCGGTTAGGTCACTCTCACGCGCAACCTTCAGTGTTCAGTTCTCAATCATGCTTGATCCTTATTTATCGACCCACTTTGGATAAAAGGCTGAGTGTACCTCGTCCAATCCGATATTCGAATTCCGGACATTCGGGGCACGGCAGCGCAAATCCACTGGGCCGAAATCCTTAATTTCCTAAGCATCGTAATCGTAGCGAAAGTCATGATCAGTATTTTGCTCTGGGAAAAATAATATGAATACTATACATTAGTATTAGTAGTATCACTATACATTAGTCTTGGCCCCCTGGTGGCCGAGAGGTGTAAGCGACGGGCCTCTCACCGAGAAGGTTCTTGGTTATGTCCTTATCCTAGCCATACTATAGACGTATTCTTGCTGATTGAAAAAAATCCTCTAAAAACTCACTGCGATATACGTGCTCGTTAAATATGTGGAGTCGAAAGTCCCGACGGCGTTAGCGTACGATGTCGCTCGAAGTTCCGTTGGGTGCCCGCTCAGGTGTCAAACTCGTCTTTTGCCCAGGGTGCTAAATTACGAGGCATAATTGGCTGTGTTAAAGCTCCTAAAGGAGGCTAGAAATAGGCAGCCGGAAACGATTACATTTTATATTAGTCTTGACGTAATGTGAGTATTACAATCGATAACGACCGTTACCTAAGGAAATCCAAGCTTTTAAGTCACACAACATAGTAATCTACAAAAATTCTCCATAATTTCTAACCAAATTCGTAAAACTCTTTTCCCTCTGACTAGTCCGTATTTATTCATGACAGCTAAATACCCTAATCCGTTTACATCCAAGTGAATCTCCGCATTTCATCGTGACCAGAACCCCCATGTCCGACCTTAATAAGTAGAAATCGAGGAGTTGGCTTAAGAAACTTGTAAGTGCGGTTTTACATGCAACGTTTAGGTTAAAGTTCACCGTCCTTAAGCCTAAGTTTATTAAACCCTGGTTTGTAACAACAGAAAATCGGCCGCTGCCCGAATTTCCCGCTTTCTTATTGGCCCTAGTTGTCAAGTTAACACTACGTCATAAATAACGTTAATCTCTGCGTTTGTAAAACTTGAATCTGTTGTTGTCCAATACGTGCACGTGTCGTCCAATACGTGCAAAATAGCCTATGTATCTACCTATTCGGAAGAGATAAACGTGGTTTTCGCGCACTACGCATGCGCTTGATAAGGGCGCATTGATAGACGCGGATTCTAACAAACCATCAACTGACCAAGCGAATATGAAATGCTGATATCACACGCAGAAGAACCTTTCTAGCGCCTTAACGTGCGTTTTTATTCCTTACAAACCAGGGATTTAAGCATTGTAATCGTAGTTTCCGTCATGATCGGCACGCTGCTTTGAGAAAATTGCTAAATATACGATATATCTGTACCTTAAGAGTTCTGTGACGTAATGTGACTGCCAGAGAAGATCGTTACATTAGGAAACAAAAGCTTTACTGTGCCGGGTGATCGCATTCGATATGTTAAGTGAATTGGATGTGTCACATACGATGGAAACGAAAATCGTACTTACGGTTTTACTTGTTTTAAATCAAGTTGCGGCAAGTGAATTTCAAAAAAGGGCAGAAATATTACAGCAATGAAAAGCCACATGTAATTGGATCTTAAGTCGCATGTGAAAGATACAATTGACTTAACATTATCATCAAACACCGTATATAAGTACAAACACCGTATATAAGTACGGTGAATATTACCGAAACTCTTGCATATGAAAAGTTTTCAACTGTAAGCTTAGTTCCGAATTAGATTATTATTTTTGTGATCACTGAACATGGGCCTCTAGTACTTTGGTGAACTGGTTTGGTTATAAAGAAACCACTAATGAAAAATCGGAGATACCCTAACAGCCAGGTTTGTCACAGTTACGTCGATGCAACGTAATTTTTTGTCACTCTAGGTCACAGTCGCAATGTGACAAGTATGTGACATCACAGTGATATCACGTCAGTCACCGTCACAATGTGACTGGTATGCGATATCAAAAGGATGTCACTATGCGATCTTGCAGTGACATCATATTGTGACTTGTATGTGATATCGCAGTGATGTCTTCTAAATCCCAGTCACAATGGGGATATCCCACAGAGGTCGCAATTTGCTCTTGTAGTGACATTACATTGTGACATGTATGTGATGACACAGCGATGTCGCTTTAATCCCCGTCACAATGTTACTTGTATGTGATATTCCAGTGATATCACAATATTATATTGCAGTGGCATTGTGTTGTGACTTGTATGTGATATCCCATTTTTGTCCCATACCAATATGGCTGCAACATGATCTATGTGACCTTGCTGCGATGTCAAGTTCGTCGCTAGTCACCTAGGTCGCATACAAGTCGCAATGCAACATTGCTGCAATATTATGTTCATCACTATACCCAGCTAAAAATAAACTGCAGTTTTTCTACAGAAGCGAAGTGATTTTGAAGTATTTGTACAGTCAACTGCAGATTTTCTGTAGAAGAATTTCGACTGTAAAATCTAAAGTTAATTTGAAGAGTGATTTATTTCAAAGGTTACGGTGGGCCGTTAACTGCAAAAATACTGTAGATTTTTTTGAAGGGGGCCATCTTGATTTTAAATACTTTAACTTATCTAAAGGTGATTTGAAGTGATCTGTTAAAAAAATTATATAAGATGGTTAACTGCAAAAATACTGTAGATTTTTCGTAGTTTCATCTTGGCTTAAAGTATTTCGGTTTTTTTTTTAAACCAATCTATTTTATTTGAAGTTATTTTTAAAAAAAATGTGTGCGTTAACCCCAAAATACTGTAAATTTTTTTGTAGTGAATCTTTATCTTAAAATTGCTCTTTATTTTTGAAATTAGTTTTGATATTTTACACTTGTAGTAATTGTATCCCAGCTAAAAATTGTTGGAATTTTTCGCGGAAAAACATTTAATTTTTAATGTAAACATTTGCAGTTTTTTTGCAAATTAGCTTAATATTTTACGCATGTAAAACGAGTACATTTTTGTTGTGCCTTCCTGTGGACAAAATGTTTGCAAAAAAAAAATATTTCTGTGTTGGCAAAATATTCTTAAGTTTCCAGGAAAATTTAAAATGAGTTTATTACATTAAATTTAGTAATGATGTTTTTTTTTTGTAATCTAGCTAAGTTCAAATCGCAGATCTAGATTTTGTTAATCTGTAACTTCTAAAAATTCAGAAACGATATCAAAGCTATAATTGGCGATTCAAATTCTTTTTTCCAATTTCCATGGAAATTTTTGATTTGATTTTGCAAAAAAGAAGAAAATAATGCCACCTATATAAAGGGACAGTAAAATTTAAACAAAAAAAGCATATTTAAAAATTATTTGCTTAATATTTCAGTCTGCTCAATAGCTTTGCTCTCACCTTTTTATAGAAAATTTAAAAATAAATTAATCTTAAAGGAATTCTTAAGATATATATTTTTCTAACTCACAAAATTTGCATCCAATTTATTTATTACCACCTTAGAACAATTAATTAAATCTAATTTAAATATTTTTAAAAACAAAAATCATAGACAAATTGAACGCAAAATCATGAATCAAATTTATTGACTATAATCGAATCCATGGAGTGTGTAATTTTGTGTATGTTCTAATTATAAGATATACCATTCCTAATTTCAAAACGCGCTCCAATTTGCAAGCTCCAATAGCACAGTTGGTAGCTCGCTGAACAGCTACACAAATACCCCCAGATCAAATCCCGTGCTCCTGCCTTCCAACTTGGGTATAAATACATCTCAACTTCCTGATAATTATTTTTATTTATCTTTGTGAGATTTAAAAACATTTCACTAGATGGCGCCACCAGAATTTTTTTACTGCAGTTTATTTTTAGCTGGGTAAATCACATACTGGTCGCAGAAGTCAGTTATGTCACATACAAGTCGCAATGCGACATTGCTGTAATATTATGTTCATCACTAAATCACATACTGGTCGCAGAAGTCAGTTATGTCACATACAAGTCGCAATGCGACATTGCTGTAATATTATGTTCATCACTAAATCACATACTGGTCGCAGAAGTCAGTTATGTCACATACAAGTCGCAATGCGACATAGCAGCGATATCATCGTTATCAATGTTACGTAGAAGATACGTAACAAAAGCTGACATTCAAATTCTATGTGACAAAAAAGTGACTTTGAATGTGACATCACAGCGATCTTCAGTGAATTGTATGTGATATCGCTTTTCGTCACATACTAGTCACATGGCTGTTGGGTATAGAAAAGTTTTTAAAAAATTTAAATTGAATTAAGTAATAGAAACATTATTTCACAGCATAGGTTTTTTTAGGTTTCATTAAGACATTGCTAAAGTTAAAATTTGAACACTTAGATCCTTAATTTCAAAAAGCATTCAAATCTTTAGTGTGGTAAAAATAATGGTGCAGTAATACCATGGAAAGTATGACAATTATGGAAACTGCTTAAATTATCGACCAAAAAATCACATATTTTAAAAAGTAATAAATAATCATTACTAAACATTTTAGTTTACAATTATATTCTGAATGTAAAAATAGTAAACTATTTGAATGCTTAGCATTCATTTTCTTAGCAACAAGCTTAAAGGTTACAAGCAAGGTTGCTGTATGTAGGCAAAAACTTCGGCTATATAAAATTCAATTTGCTGTTTCCAGATTTCTCTATTGTAATTAGTATTTCCACAACTAATTTACACAAAATCTTTTAAGCACAATACATTTTCGTCAAAGCAACTTAGTTAAATGCTATGTTTAGAGCTTACAAAGACTCCTCATGATTGAACAAATGCAGAGAAAAGCAATGCAATAATTGAAAGCTCTAATGCTCAGAAATTCCATCATAAACAGTATTAATTGGTAAGTAATCGGTTTACAGGGAGAAGCCTTTGTAATATCTTGTGGTTGAAGCCTTCTATTTAAAATTAATAATGTTGTAAGAATATTTTAACTATTTTTGAGTGATTTTAGTTTGAAAATAAAAATGTGTTTGGAGCTGTATGAAATTTTAAAATTCATTTAGGTCTTATTTTTGCTACTTGCTTAGAAATTTGCCAATATTTAGCCATTTAAAGAAGGATATTTAATTGTGTAAATCCCATACTGTGATCGAAATTTCTCTTATTTTGACTATCCCTATCTAGTTAATATTAACTAGTAAATGTTAACATAATCTAGTTAAAGTTCTAAAATAATATTGCAAAAAACTTATATTATACACTGATATTTTACATCACCTAGTTACAGTGAATAGTGATATTAACATATTTTGTGACGATAACCCCAATACAATTAACACTCATTTTTGATGAATCATTTAAAACTTTGTCATATTAAGGTACAGACATATAAAAGGGCATTAGACTAGAAATGGAAGAGTAAATTCCTATTGGCTGAAACCAATCTTAAAAGGAATCAAGGAAATTATGACTGAATGGTAAAGCCTCAAAGTATTATTCCTCTTAATGTATTTCATATATGGAGTTTGCGTCATGAATTTAAATTTAGGTACTGTTTACATGATGGATACTTACGTCTTGCTTAAGGTATACTAAAATTATTATTATTGAATCTCAATTCAAATAAAGTGATTCCATTAGTGACGGAAAGATTATAGGCATCTTTAAAAGCTTCCGGTTTCACAATCTAATGAGAGTTTTAACAGTGATCTATATATAGGTTTTTAATCTTCAAAGAATCATGTTTTAAATTATCTATTAATATATTTGAACGCATCTTAACGTTGAAAGGTTTGCGTGGGTTGTGTTATTTTGAAATATGGTTTTACATTTGAGTAAGAAAGTTAACAATTATTTAAATAGAAATACGATATTATAAATAAACTGATTATTTGGCAAAAGTCATTTTAAGTTTACCCCACTTTTCAAAAAATTTTTAAATAAAATTTTAAACACTTCCATGTTTTCCATTTTTTATTTTAATAATTATAGCAATAATATAAATACGGATAAATGTATGTAGTTAAAAAGATAAGACAAATATGTAATAAACCTAAATAAAATTGTAGCTTAAAATAGTTATCTAACAATATTTTTCATTAATACGTACACAATAGGCCTTCATTTTTAGGTATCCTAAATTTAAAGCTTCAATTTTCTTAACATTTTAATTTTCCATCTATACAAAAGCGACATAAAACATATACGTTCCCTCAACCCATAAAGAAACAAAAGACGTCAAAATTATTCGTGTATTTTTGCTGCCAGTAAAACGCTCCGTTATAATCCGTTAGATTTTATATTTGTTTCCTGCCGACATAAAAATGCATGTGAACACTCCTAGACTCAACGGAAAAACTTCAGCAAACCTGAAAATAATTGCTGTCGCTGAACAAAAATAAAAGGTTACATGATACTATAAAGATATATGTACGAAAAAAGGGCATTTTTTCCGTCTATTGCTTCGTGAAGAAAGCAATACGTCAGGCGGGGCAATTCTTACGATTTCTCGAAACGCAATGCGGAGTCGAGTAATTTGAAGAATGTCAACCAAAAAGAAGCTTTTTTCTTTTTAAACCTTTCTTTCGTGTAAATAAGAAAGGCAAAATGTCATGCGGGAAAAAAGAAATATGAAAAAAGGGGACAAAAAGTGTTTGTTCGGTGCGAGAATAACGGAAGTTTCTTCCATGAAAACATAATTTATCGGAAATGATACTTAAGGAGACTATTCTTTGCCGTTTTTTGTTTAATTCACTTTGTTATGCCGATAAAATGTATTTTTTTGTAAAGATAAAGTGCTGAGGTCGATTTTGCTTTCTAAAGTCACTGTGTAGTTTTTCAAAAGGTAGTAATTTTTTTTCACAAGTGTGACTTTAATATAATGCAAATAAAATGTTGCTGATGCGCATATTTTTTTTTAGAATTGATTTTTGGTCTTCTGAAGAAAAAATTGAATTTAGCAATACACAGGGTTTTAGATAAAAAAAAAACTATCCAGTAAAATTATTTACCACTCTACAAAAAAAATTATATATTTATCATTTTATTTTAAAATACACATTTTTATTTTTACAAACAAAATATTTTATTTATTCTTTTTTAAACAAAAGTATCCTAAACATAGCACATTCTAAATTTTTGACTGTTTAAAAGGCTGAAAATAAAATAAAGTTAAATACAACATTTTAAGAACTTCTAGGTTTGAAAAAGTTTAAGTTAATAGCTATACCTAAAAGCTAGATGTGTGCATCCTCGAAAAACATGAATCTTTAAAGCGTTTTGCTATTTTTGAAGTATAATTATATTTGACTTTAAATGCAAAACAATGTGAAAACTGTTTTAGTTAAGTTAAGAATACATGCATAACAGTTAAACAAAAAATTGAATAAAAAATTATCGCGCGGCGCTCCTGTGAAACTGAAAAAATAAATATACATATGGCCTTCAATCAGATTAAATTAAAATAAATTAAAAATTTAATTTCATAAACGAATTATGCCTATTGTTTTTAGAATATCTTTTACAAAAGCTAACGCTGCGAAAAGTCCCTACCCATATAAAAGAATAAAAACACATCCAATTAGGTTTAAATTAATTACTCTTTAAAATAATTAATGGGGGATATTTATTTTTTTTTCATCCTGAACGGTCTCAAAGGAAGCGTTACTTGATATTCAAGTGTTGAAATAAAAACAAATATCCAAAAATTTTATTAACTCCATTAAAGTCCATTTCCGTCAGATATCTAGGAAAAGTTCGCGAATACGTTTAGAAAAAAAAAATTCTTGCGTTAGTATGACAATGCCGTAAGTAACATATTTTAATAGTGATTTTTTTTCAAATTCTGATATAAAAATAAAGTAGTCATGTTTTTGCCACGCAATAACATTTTAATTAAATTCTAAAATCAAATTTTCATGAGAATAAAAGTATAAAATCTCGGTCCGACAGCTGGATTTTAAGTTGTAGTCTAGTCTGTGCCCATCTTATTTTGCCTGCCGTGCAAGAACGGGGCTCAAACCTTTAGAATCGCATAAACTTAATTATAAACATGAAGTTTGGTGGTAAAAAATATTTGATAAATATTTCGCAAGTTCTGAAAAAAATCTAAATTTTGGACTTATAAAAACTGAATTTTAAAGTTTTCCCCACAACGAAAGCATGTTTTTAATGATCTGAAGGATGCATTAACCCCAGATCATTAAGTTATATCATCAAAGAAATAATTTCATTTTCTCTCTACAAAACATCATATTAATTCCATTTTACTCGAAATAAACCAAGTATCACTTAAATCATTGCCAACCCAATGAAATATGCTACATAAAAACTTCCTGAAGTTTCCCTATCGAAAATCTGCGAATTTTATTTCGGTTCTATGATTAATGGGCCACATGCCCGGAAAGTTAGAGGAGCTTGCATTCCGTTTGGGATATCAATAGCTGAGAAGGATTCCTGTGCAAGTTTGGACGATATACGTGCTTGACAGAATTATATAAGTGACCTACACAAACTTTGAGTTAAAAATAACTTAAGAATCAGTATAAAAGAGATTCCGAGTTTGAAAACTTTTATTGATTAAAAGCAAACTACGAAAGTTTATTTTTTTGCAAACTGCCCTTAATGTTGTCCGCACACATACGATTTCCGGATTCGGTTTCAGAATACGGATTTCGGAGAACCGAATGCAATCTTTACACACAAAATATTCAACTATGCGCACACGTTTGTAAGTTTTCCGTTCGAAAAAACCCCGTTAATTCTTTTCGGAAACAAATCCGTGCGTTTGGTTCATCCAGAACGGAGAAAACTAAATGAGATCATTCCGAATACAGCGCTAGCATACATTTCTGCGAGGTAGTTGCAGGTTTTGAAAAAAGGTATGGACCGAGCCTGGTTTTGATCCAGGAACCTCTTGCGTGCGAGCCCAATACTGAACCGTCTGCGACAAAGTAATTACTCGGTTGCGAGGGCTAGTATTGAGTTTTGAGCTGGCCGTCACAGTTTCTATTGCTTCAGTGGATTGTGAAATTTAAGAGATAATAAAATTGTTTCACATTGAACGCATTACCAATGACCATTCAAAATGAACAAATATTTCATAAAAATGGTTTTAGTATTCAAACCAATGAAGTTAATGGAAGACCCCATGCAAACATTTTTTGTATCTTGGCGAGAAATAGTTTAAAGATGTGTCAAATAAAATGATGTGTGGAGGTTTAAAATTCATTATTCATCTTTAAGTTACCAAAATTATATTTTAAAGTAGCTGAAATTTGATTAGTATCTTAAGTTTATTGTGTAAAATGAAATGTTATATATGTTGATGTACATAAATGGTTAAAAACATTGATTTTAAGGTAAATGTAAGAACAATTAATAAAAGAATATTTTAGTTTTGTCAACAATATTTTTTAAAATTAGAAAAAATTATAACAAATATAAAACTTTTAAAATTGCATAGCAGAAATTCATAAAAACTATCTTCCTGCTCGTAAAGAAGCTACATTAAAATAAATTATGTACAAACTATTTTAAAAACTTACATTTATTAATTTAATCCTTAATACCTATTGATTAAAATAATAGCAATCAAGAAATGTTAAATACTTCTTTTGAAGAATGGATACATTACGCACCACATTTCACCTCCAGATTAAATATATATATTTTTACTTCTTATTAAACGAAAGCGAACGAAACGAACCAAACGGAAGTATTCTTTTTATGAATTATCTTCACGGATCCAAGTTGGAGAATATCATTAGGATTCTATGGCTTTACTCCTTTCTTTTCTTAAAATTCCCGTTCGTTCAGAAAATGTCAGTAAAAAGAAGTCTACTTCTGGATGCTCAGTACTTTCGCACAAAAACGATTGTCTACAAACACTTCTTGAAATACCAATTCTTTCCCTTTCACGGCCTATTCTTCCACTTCATTTCTTTCTGGTTTTCAAGATAGAAATTAAAATAACCATCTGTTGTTTCTACCCTCGTTCTTTTACATTAATTATGGTAAAGATTTCTACACGTATCTAGGTTTTAGAATGTAAGAGTCAAAAAATAATGTAAAAGCCGAAACTTCATAAGCTTTGCTATATGATGCGCACAAAACACAAAAACTAAGAATTTACAAGTATATTTATATGTATTTTTAAAAATTCCATGTTGTGTCATATACATCTTTGTGCGCTATTAACAATATTAAATCCTGACCAAACAGCGAATATATAAAATAGAGTGCAGTATAACAAAGAAATATTTATACAAGTATAAAGTGACGGTATTTATATTTTTTAAATAAAAACTTTAATGATTCTTTGTGCAGCTAACTAATTATTAGATGTATTTTTCACATAAAGTGATCAGAAAAAATCGTCAGATTAATGCATTTTGTTAATCTGTTGTGAGTGTAATAATTCAACTTTTTATTCTCGCTAACTTGATTATCTTATCGTCATTTACTAAAATACAGGGTGTCCGTAAAAGAATGTCCGAGTTTTAATGGTATATTACAGGAGTTTATTTTATACTAAATATAACAAATCATACATGACATTGAAGGAAAACTAACCTAGTTTTTCCTATAAGTGCTCAATGTGTGCCCCTTTAGTGATACGGCACACATCCAAACGAAAATGCAATTCTTCCCTTACTGTCTGCAGCAAGTCCGGAGTAATGGAAGCAACAGCCTGTGCAATTCTACCTTTCAAGGTTGGTAAATCGTGGGGTAGGGGTGGAACGTAGAACCGATCTTTTACGAAGCCCCAAAGGAAGAAGGCGTGATGTCAGGTGAACGACAATTACAATTTGAAACTCGGACATTCTTTTACGGACACTCTGTATATCTATATCCTTAATCACATATGCCGTAGCTTTATACGGTGCAAAATAGTATTTTCATCTTAGGTTTGACAGAGAACGTATAAAAGTATTTTTTGGTAATTGCTGATCAATTCAGTGAGGAGATTCCAGGTTCAATATTGGCTTAGTTGTAACCATAAAACTACAAACATTTTTTTTTACAAATAACTACCAATCGTAAATAAGTACGAGTTTAAATTGCTTAATATCTCGAACAAATATGTTAAAAAAATCAACTTATATGTATTTCAGTAACGCCTTGTTTAGATAGTTTGTCTATAAAATTTAAAAAAGTGGAATTTTAGATTGACTTTTCACTAGGTCTCTACTGAGTATTTTTAAGGGATTTTGTAATGCAGAGTTCGTTTATAGGATGGCAAAGTTGAAGATCGTATTGCATCCGAGGAGTTCTAGGTGATAAAGTCAATGTCTAACAAATTTGGATATCCTTGTAAAGGAGACTGATGCATGTGAAATATAGATATCCTGACTCCCGCTGAAGATTTATCCAACTTAACGCTAAAGGCTTATAGTAGAGGAAAATTGTAACTCGCAAACCCTAACCCATGATTAAAAGTTTCAAAAAACAAATAAATGATGGAAATCTGGTCACTTGAACTCGGTTATTAAATACGAGGCGTACTTGGCTGTGTTAAAGCTACTCAAGCTAACTAGAATGGAAATGTTGAATGACCGGTAAAGATTAGAATAATTTTTTTTCTTTATATACAAGCTTTCTTTAACAAATATTTTGAACAACCAACAGCACAGCAGGAAGTTGGCATTTAAAAACATTAATAAGTAAAATTTTCTTAGAAAACTCATTTTTGAATACCAAAACACAAGTAATTCCAGGCAACAAATGGCAACAAACCGTTGGAGCTGTTGCCATCCACTACATGAAACAACCCCATAGACGGTCAGAAAATATCAAACCCTCCAATGACGGAAATCGAAAAGAACTCTTTGTGAACAGAACCTATAAATGCCAAGTTCCAGATGAGTTTCTAAACCGTAAGCCCCGTTCAAGAACGGCAGAAAGAAATGACTCGAGACCCATTTGAATTCCCTGAGTCGATATCCAGACATTTGTCTTCCCTTAATTGGGAGAGATGGACCTGGACACGCGGATTGAGAAAGAGAAATGAGAGAACTTGGAATCAAATTGGGTTCGACTCGCTACAAAATCGAAATGTACAAAAGAAACGAATCCAAGTTTTTTTTAAAGTCTTAGTAATTCTTTTTTGGATTTTGTTCCAAAATATATTGCTAAGGATGTTGTAAAAGGATGTGTAATATATATTTTATACCATTGCTTGAATTTGTTTTAGTAGTGAATTTTTTGTTAAGTTTGAGTGAAAAACAATGTAAATTTAAATATTTGTGTGCAACCAGTATTTAAATTATTTGCTGTGTTGCCCTAAATTTCAAAATAAGGTTTGTATTTTGTATTTATTGTGAGAGAACTGTACAGCAATATAGTTACCTAAAAGTTATTAATAAATGAAATAATGTCATTGGTTTCTACACTTTTCCCATTTTTTTTTGAAGAACGCAGTATTTTTAAACATATCTTGCCTTCTGACATAACATACAATTAAATACACTAGATTAAAAATCCGAACGTTGAGAATTTCAGATTTTCTACGGAATATAAACATAAATGACAAATGCCTAATTCGCACAGGAAGTTAAGGAATAAATATATTAATGGATGCATTAACCAAAAAATATTCCATTCATAACAAGGAATAGTATTTTCTGTCAAATGTGGAACAAATAATTTTACGGTTCGATATTAATTTATTTCATATAAATAAAAATAGTACAACTTTAACTACTTCTTCAACACTAAACCCTTCAACTTTAACTTGCTTTGAATAATGCATATTAGAACTAAATCAAAATCTTATGCAAATATTTCTAATTTAAGGTTAATTAAATTGGTTCATTAATGCCATTTTTATATTCATTCCTTTATTTAAAGCTTTTAACATGAGCCAAATATCTCTCATAAACCGAAAACATCTTCCCTTAAACCACCGAGATAGTTTGCTGAAATTGTAACTGCCATTTAAATGTTTTGAGCAATTTAAGGTCATAAATACTGTTCTGGTTTTAATAACTGTCAAATGAAAACCAATGGTTGGTTGAAATCAATGGAATAATAGAGAAATTTAGCAAGATCAAAATGAACTATTACAGTCTGATCCGACCTGGAAAGCGTTATGTCCCATGTAGATTTAAGTCACTTCTGGACATTGGAGTTGGGCATAAATGTATGCTGATTTTTATTCTATTGCTTCATTATTTTGTTGAAACTTTGAGTTTTGCCAAACGGAATTACCTTGCTCGAACTTGTCATCATTATAGACAGGTTTTTTTTATTGTCAGTAGTTTTGTTATTACGTAAAAAGAAATTTAGTAAAAGTGACTCTATAAATAAGAATTACAACAGTGTCCATGTAGATATTTGTTTTATTCTTGACCAATTGCTACAAGTATTTATTTGTTTATATTTGCTTTTTTCTATTTACTTTTTTAATGCATATATTTCGGAATTAAAAAAACATCATTTATTTCTAATAAACATTTCGGCAGTGATTTTGTCAAGCCACTGCATTAAAATTCCGCGTTAAAGAACTCTAAAAACCATCAACAACTTGAAGAATTTTTAAAGAAAGTCCCGTCTGCCCCACGCAGCTGACTAATAAAATGATAATGGGTGCCCTTGCCCATGGAAAACGACAAGGGTCTGTGAAGCTAATTAGTTTTGATAAATTTCAGCTCTAACTTGACGAAGTTTCAACTGACATTTTCGTCTAAAACTAGATTTCAATTTACATCAACCTTTTTAACCGCGAAACTTTAAATAAACAAATTTAGTAAACCGTATCTAGCAAAAAAACAACCTTGAGACATTTAAATCTCTCTCGTTCCTTAGGGCTATATTATATTTCCATTTCCAGTACTATTTGACTGAAAATGAGTCAGTTTTCAGTTCCAGTCTTGTCTTGCCAATGCAGCTCACTGCCGGATCAGTGCGCGCACTTCATCAAGTAGCTCATTAGGGGTGTTCAAGTGCGATGTATGAAGGGTGGGACGCACATCTGCCGCTGGTGGCTGTATTG
The DNA here is from genome assembly GCA_019343175.1 of Oedothorax gibbosus. Lineage (NCBI taxonomy): Eukaryota > Metazoa > Arthropoda > Arachnida > Araneae > Linyphiidae > Oedothorax > Oedothorax gibbosus. The sequence continues at coordinate 834,791 of JAFNEN010000168.1, forward strand.
CAAAAGCGACTGTTTCATTATGCACAGTTTCGCGTCATACTCGTGGCAAGATATTGCTCGGGGACGGGCGAGTCGATGTAGAAGGGGTTTTTTAGTATCCTGAAAAGTGGCCCAAGTCGAATATATTGAAAATATCTTCCGAGTGAGAATGTTTCTTTGAAAACACATTTTCCTTTACGTGAATTTTAATTACAAATATCGCTCTGTTAGCCATATATGTTTACTTAGAATGGCAATTAATTGATACCCAATTGGTATGAGGGCTATGACCATCGGTCGTCACCGAGTAGGCCAATCCGGATAAGGCATGGATGTATCTCTGGGAAAAGTCAGATTTCGACAGAAATGAATCTTGTCTCGAAAGAAAACCAAAACATTTTTTTTATTCCTGACTTGAATCATCACATGTTGATTTTTCTGTGCCACTGCTATCAGATTAAATAAAAGGGATGATTTTTTTACCTAAGTGAAGTTAAAATTAAGTTTAAATCTTAAAATGCAAAGGAATTTCTCCGAGTCCTAATTCAAAAGAAATTACATAAAAGGAGAAAATGATTGATGCCCCCTCAATCGTTGAGGAGAAAATGTCACGCCACCTAGTGGTTGCGGCCTTACACCTTGGAGATAAAATACGAGATGAAGATATGCTCCAGGACAGAAGATCTGCATTTAATGGTTAAAAGTCAAGTGAAACACTTGTTTTAGAAATCTGTAGGGGGCTATAAAAATGAAAGAGTAAAAATCAAGTTTGAGCTCTTCAAAGATAGCTTCATTTCTTAGTGCTCAGAATTCTAGCCCAGTTTCTTAGTGGCAGAATATATTTTTCGGTTTGGAGAATATTTTTTAGTTACTTCTAAAGTTGAACTAACTACCAAATTATAATGGATGAGTCAATTTTGAGTTTTATGAGAGAGAGTTTGAGTTTTAGGATATAAACTGATTAAAATCTATTTCAGAACTGTTTTTAGGTAAATCTTAAAAAAATTATACAACATTAACCATCGTTCCTCAGCTTCTATTGAAATAAACTTTCAAGAGACATGCCATTATTAAAGCAAAGAGTGTAGAGTTAATTTTTGGTATTAAAATTTGCATAACGTCATCATATTGAAATGAGCGCATTATTATTTCTTAAAAATCTTAAGCCTACCATCTACTCGTCAAATTTAAATCTATATTATCACCTTAATCATAAACGATATATTTGCCATTTTTAAATAATGTAAGTATTTATACTGAAAGTTCGTTATATTTATCATATTAGTATTCGGAGGCTAGATATAGATAACTGGAAACGTTCAAAGCAAAACCAATCTATCTTAGTATTATTTGAACTGCGGCGAAACTATTGAATTCGAGTATTAGGAACATCGTTCATGCAGTAAGTTTTAAAGACTTAAAACTTACTGCATGAACGATTAGCTAGTTTCTAAAATTAACAAAAATAGCTAAAATTCTGAACACTAGACATTACATCAATGTTTTGGATGTAGCCCCATGAGTTTCGTTTAAGATCAATTCTTTAGTATCTTGGCCAATATTTTAGGAACGTTAATGAAAATTAATATATAGGGTACTTTGGCGGTACTTGACATTTTGTCAAAAAATTGGATGCTGCAATTATATTTTTTTAAACACTTGGGTATTCATTTTAACATGTAAACGATCCCCAAAGCACATTTTAATACCTAAAGTCAACTTAACACTTTTTATCTTGAAAAACAAGAAGTTCTTAAAGAACTAAAATAGCCTACTTTCTTGTTACTTAAATACTTCGTTTCTACTCTAGATTTACACACATTAAAAAAAAATCGCTAAACACAGCATCCAGCTATAATTTAAACTTCTAAAAGCCAAAATCAACTATTTTCCTTAATGTTCTTTCACAAATAACATTATTTATCGTCTGCTCGATTTATTTGTTATTCGAAGAATAATTGAATATTTATTAATAACAAAAATAATGAAACTACTCCAAACTGCATTAAAAAAATAAATGTAAATTAAAACTAAGCAGAATTATATGGAAAAAATATGCCTTGTCGCTTTCTTAGTAAACAATTAATGAACAATCAAAGAATCACATTGTGCTACATTTTATGACGTCATTCCAAAATGATTCATGAAAAAATTATTTTGCGCTTCAAATGTTTAAATAAAGTTTCTCATGCCATTGTTAATTTGGCAACAGTGATTTAAATGACTCAAAATTGAATTTCAGTGCTAATTCAATGGGAAATTCGCCGACAGATAGTAGATTTATGTCCGTCCGGACGTACAGACAGGTGGACAAAAAGTATGAAAGTTGGGTCTCTGAGGTCATAGCATTCTAACAAAAAAAGAATTTTTAACATCCGAATGATAGAACCGATTTTGGAAGGGAGGTACGGACAGATAGACGGACAGACGGACATCGACCGCATGTCAATACCTACTTTTTCATTTTTTTAAATTCTTTCGAATTAAAAAAAGAAAAGTAGGCTAATAACATCTCCGTGGAAAATTTATGTTCATTAGCAATTGGTGGAGCGGTTTTTCCACTCAGTTGTGCAAGTATATACCATACTTTAGCACAATCCCATACCTCAAACTTTTCTCACTTCTTAAATTTTTCCGCGTATTTTGGTAACTCCATTTTCTTTTGAGTCCGCCCCATACAAGATACATCACCCATTTCACATTCCCCTCTCATACACAATTATACAGTTTCATTCCTGCGAGCTCCCATCCAATCAGTGAAGGAAAATGACAGTTAAAAAAAACTGCAGCGGGTGATATCGTTGGACACCTAGCGTCAGGCAAAAGTAGTTCGTATTTGACAGAATTGTAACTAAAATTGTCTAGCAAGAATAACACAAATTTTTGTCACTATTAAACATTTCTTTACAGAAATAATATTCGGTAGTTATCGATGACATTTTTTTTTTGAAGACTAAAATTTCTGGACTAATTCATATGTACTATATGTTTTTAAATTTCCCTATATTATCAGAAATTTATTTGTGAAGTTTAACTCGTTTTTATTGAAACCGTTTCCTGAGAAGTGACAAAATTTCGCAGAATTTTATAAATTACTTTTATCGATTATTCGAAGAAATTAAAGAAATATTTTTGTCCGATGTACAGAAATTTTTCATATTTTGCAAAATATTTCATACAATTTAATTGTATGTTTTGATATTTTCACGTCACGATAGTCTTTACTCATAGATTCATTAAAGATTTTTCTGGAGAGTGTGAAAAATGAGATTTATTACACATCAAAATAGCGCCTTATCGCTTCAGTTTTTAGAACTTATTAAATTTACTATTATTGAATTTACTATTACACTGCTAAACATTTTGTGCTCGGTTTCACCATGATATTGGTTCCTAGTAGCTGCAACGGCTGAGTGGTGAAATGTTTAACCTTTTTTTCGGTGTTTGGTTGAACCATTTTTCTGGATTTGGAAACAAAAACCTGAGAAATGGTTCAACCGAATACCGAAAATATGGTTTAACGTTTCACCACACAACCGTTGCAGCTACTAGGAACCATATTTTTGGTGAAACAAAGTGCCTAATTTTTAACAGTGTATTATGATGTCGCTATTAGCTTGCATTGTAAGCAGTTGTTGGCTTCGTTACTTAATTGTGTTTTAAAATTACGAGATTCACTAATGATTTTGATTCGGTTGGATTAACGTCGTACTGAGGCTCGTTTCACACGCATAAGTTCCGGTGTCCGTTTTAACTGAGTCGGATACTCGCAGTGGCAATTCATCAGATCATTTGGATCTTTCAGATGCGTTGTAAGCTAAAACCGCATTTACGGTACTATCTCAATTAAGTTGATGGGGCAATATTAAGTAAGTGTGGAATGATGTGCTGCTTTATATTGTTACTGCTACAGTACTTAACTTCCGTGAATATCAAAATGACTTAGCATTGTCAATGCGATCATTCAGTACAGATAGTACGGCGAACAATAACATCTGCATATGAAACAGGCTTAACCCAGGAGCAGGCGTAGGCTATTGGTATTAATTAATAATGGTTATTTTTTAGGGGCATCAATGCCGCAGAAAAATTTACAGTTTAGGTTGATCGAGTGACCTAATAAGAATTTCAAAGGTTTGTCACACTTTGAAAATAATTAGGTACATTACAATATTTTTTTTTAAATCCTTCGGGTATAAAATACCAAGTGCGCGTTTTACCGTGTTAAAGATAGTCTGATTTTCGTTACAAGTTTATTCAACCAAGGGGGTGTTGTAACAGGGCACCCATAAAACTCTGGGACGAGCGTAGCTATAAAAATCAATGTGAAATGAGGGATATCGACTAGCTCTAAACGTCCAATTCCGGAAAGCACTTTTGCCAAGCAAAGATTGGCCTTCGATCTAACTACTCATACTTTGTCGATATATCGGCCCCTTTCTTTTGGGCTGGACTTGACTGATGACGGTCATGGAAGGCTTCTTGCCCTTCTAAGACGAAGGCTTGTACCGGAGCTTTTGTTTCTTAGTGTCTCGTGGTCGTTTCGTGTATTGCACTGCTACAGATTTGTGATGGTGATTTTTTTTCTTTATCTTTCTTGAGCATTCCATCATTTACAGATCTATCCATGTCACTTTTTTTATGTTAGTATTCGAACTGAACCAAGTTTCGTTGTATCAATTTAAAGACATCAGTCCAATAGGGTATTTGCTAAAAAAAAAAATTATGGGCTTAAAATATATTTATGCCAAAAATATTAGACCCGTATTTTTACTTTTTTCAAATACCCCATAAAAGGGGAGAAAAATGAATTTTAAAATTAGGACGAAAAATACGCCCGAAAACGCTTTGTGGCTGTCACGTGGTATCTATGACGTCACTAGTAACTATAAACAAACTTTGAAACACTATTTTGGAATCTACTTAAAGCAAATTTGAACTATCTGCTTGTGTAAAACTATTAGAGCCATCATATAACACTGCATATAACTGCATGTTGTCCTTTATATCCATATTTTTTTCATTAACTTTGTTAGTATTTGTAACTGGATAAAGAGTTGTAAGGATGGCTGTCGGAATTATTTGACTGGTGCGGTGAAAGTTTCTACAAATTATTTAGAATTTTCGTTGAATGAACGCAGCTCTCGAACTACACGAAGGCTGTTGGCGGCGGGCCTCGTGCCGCTGTCAAGTGACGACATCTTAAAGGCTTGCATAGAAGTTACTCGGTTTTGTTTCTTGATGTCAATTGGTCATTTCCTATCGAGCATACACTACTAACTGCAGACGTTTCTTTTCTGATGGCTTTAATATTTTCTTGATCTTAAATATATCATGCATGGATATATCCATGTAACTTATTTCGTATGATGTTTCTCATTTGACATTTATTGTCATTGGAACTCTGCTTTTGTTCCATGTGCCTACGATAGAGCAACCTTCCAACCTATTATAAAGCGACGCGACGCATAAATACTCATAATAATATATTCAGTTGCCGCGTTACCGAATCACACTAATAAGTTCGGCTAGTTATTCCTTCGTCCACAACATGTTATCTTGAAATTACTCCAGCAACAGACATAGCTCGAGTGCGATTAAATTTAAACGACTGAATTCGGTTTAACTGTGCTGGACGTATACATATATAGCGTTTGACATTGTAGAGGTTATACATTGTTGTGACATTTCTTAAAATTGTTATTAAGATTTTTAAAAATTCGATTCTTTAATGCTTAGATTTATAATCTTAACGTATAAATTATATTACTTGATGCTCAACTAAAAAGTGTTCATGTCATAAAAATTGGCCACGATGTTATTTTAAAAACTAAAATATTTATGAATTCAAATATAATAAATACATATTAGTTTAAAACTATTTTTTATTTTGTTGTTTGAGAGCACAGAAAGGTTATAGAAATGCACAAGATGGGAACTTTTTAGAGGTCTTTCATACGAATTAGAAACATACAATTTACTTTAGTTTTTGACAGATTAAAAGCATTACATCGCATCCAACACAGATCTACTAGCCATATACACCGAAAAAGTTTCTTACATAAACTTATTATTTCAAGAGTTAAATTAGCTATTACTAGAACGCATATAAGATTTTAATAAAATCACAAAGCAAACAGATAAAAGACTTTCAAGTAAAAAATTAATGTGATAACATTTAACTTGTCATACTGCAGAAAATCAAAGCTAAATTATCTTGAAACACTGAGCACAGAAGGAACAAAAACCGAACTTAAATAAATTACAAATCTGCTTAAAGCAGATTTCTAATTTATTTCGTTTTTTTTTTCAATATCCAACAAGGATTTGCAGATTTAATTTAATTTTTCTACTGTCTGTATTGTTATTCCTAAGTTTCAAAAAATTACTTTAGCATGAGATTTTGGATTTTTTTCAAAAGGAAAAATTATCTCTTGAATAATAAAATAGAATTAAAGAATCGTAGGCACATGAAATTCAATTAGAGTGAATAATTTAATATGCTTGAATGATGATGTTTTACTAAAAAAGTATGTCGAAAGATATCTTAGAATATTTTTTAGAATAGAATATTAGATGGAATATTTTTTAATTTAGTTTTTTTTTATTTGACTTGCCTGTTAAAGTTAGTTAAGTTTTTAAGGTTAGTATAAGGAAATTTTTAATTTCAAAATAAGTCTAAATGCAAACATGGGTAGATAAACATAAGTTTTGTCGTGTTTTCTTAAGTCTAATTACTTCTTCGAAGAAATAAATTTGACGTTTTTATTTGATTGTCCATGTCAGCTATTTAAAATACAATAATAAAGACGTCAAATACACTTGTTTGATAAAGTCAACAAATTCGACTAAGTCATTGAGTCTTCGTTGTAAGACACGAACAAAAAAGCTATTATGACGTCTTTGATGACAGAGAAAAGAAGTTTTAAATTTAAAAATAATATAGAGCATCCTGTTTACGTCTTCTCAGTCATAAAATTACGTCTTTAAAATATGTATTGGCGATGTGCGCAAGTAATTAGTTTGTCTTTTACATCTATGTGATTAAATTTGATTCGAGTCCTATTTTTTATTAACCTGTAACCTTTATTTTAATAAATTAAATACTTCTTTAACGTACTTGGTTTAAATGGTATTTTATACTATGAATAGGTGTTGCAAAACGTTTTCTTGATATAACAATTTCGCAGTTTTTTTATGAATCATACCAGCAGATCAATGTATCAACTACAACACTGTGAATTCCAAATGAATAACGATGTCCTACCTTTAATCAAACAAATTAATTTCACATCTTTCTTTTAGAAAACAATGTTTTGAAGTTCCGCCGTTTATGCCTTACTTATGATCTTATGGCCTTACGCGTAAATTTAATTCAATATTTGCTCCGTAATAATTCGCATTGAATACCCTTATTTTTAATGTTTTTTGACAATTTTAATCAGTGGCTACACTTCTTTGGCTTATAAACATAAAATTAGACAGATAGGAAGTTTACAAGAGACTTTTTGTTTAATCCAAAGTTACTCTTAACCCCTTAACGATCGGATCATTTAAGAAAAAAACGTCATAAAAGTGCCTTTTTTTTATCCCTGAAAATTATATAAAATTATATGTATGAACAATATATGCATTTATTTTTAAATTTTCATTTGGTTTTAACCTAAAATTAAAAAATAAATTTGTTGGAAAAGTCAACAGCCTCACCGTCATTTTTACGGGAGCGAGAAGGAAGGGGTTACAAGTCAAAGTTGCCCAGTCTAAGGTGCATGAAATACCTACAACACGCACTTAATTTGCCATGCGTGCTTCCATATATTTTTTATAAAATTAAAACACTGCAGTCTATTAAATATTATTTTTTGTATTTGAACAAAAATTAATTCCCGCTAACACTAACTTCCAAAATATATTAAAAAAACTTCAAATATACAGAATAAATTTGATACCTCGACATAAACCATGCCTCTCGGTAAAGAAAACCCCGTGAAACATAAGCCCTTTCACCCGAACTAATTTCTCTAAAAAAACTCAGATATCATGTACCTGTATAATTAACTTTTACCACCAACTAGCTTACCCCCGATTCATTTTGAGACTGTCTTCTGTGTATTCTTTGCATGATTCTTCGACAAAGTGTTTCTTTTTGCTGTTTTTTTTTGTACTTTTCCGGAGGCAAGTGCACCTTGCCCAACTGGTTGTGGAACAGTTCTGGAGCTTATGATTGGCTTCGAAAGTTGCTATGGTTACTCCGGATCGATTAACTTTGCCAAATGAGAGTTGTACCCTTAGGAAGGGGATACTTGCAGGAAAGAAGCAAACTTTGATTTTTTTAATATCTATTTAGATAGATATCAATTCAGCAGTGTAGATAAAGTGTATAGAAAAAGTTTGGTGTTTTGTAATTGTTGTATGAAAAAAAAATTCCAAATGGGTAATTTTCACCAATTTGATATAGTTAGTATGCATTTGAAATGTTTAAAGGTAACTTTTTGTCGAGTAAAATGATTTAAATTTAAAATTAGTTTTATTGGAAAATAATTACTTCTACATTATTCTTACTCTTGTCTTCTTTTATTTAAATTTAAAGGGAGTTGTACCACTATGTAAATGGGTTAGGGCTGTGTGCTCCTATTTTCATAAAGTATTGCCAAATATTTTTATATTTAACCATAAACAATGAGCTTTATCCATTAAATATAATATTTATCTTCTGTTAATATTAATCTCATTAATGACTTTATTTCCAACAAAAATGGTACTTACGTTTTTGTCTTTTCCTTATTCATTTGGCAGCCCTTACAAGGCTGCATTTTAACTTCGTTTGAAAGCTTTAAACATAGAAATAACAGGTCTGGGATGTTAATAATAGAACGATTTTCCATAACAAGTGGCCAGTTCAATGAAGAATGTCCAGCTAACCTCAAAAGCGAACTCTATGCTAATTACCGACCCTAGAAGTAAGAAGAGCTGAGAGAACTTAGGATCTAATACCAGACTAGAAATCAAACCCGGGTCGACAGCTTGTGACTCACATGCGCTAACCAGCATACCACCTGCGAGAACTTTATAAATAAGTAACTCTTCCATCCCCAGCTTTTTGAGAAGTTTGGGCTAAACTTCGATTACCCCGCAACACTTAAAAGCTAGTTTTACAAAAACAAAACTCAAACTTTGCCGAAATAGATGTGGTCGAACCTGACAAAGTATCGTCACTAAGTAATTATTCTCCTAGAATTAATTGCCTACAAAACTTAGCGCATGATGGTACACCCCTAAGGTACCCCCTGCGCAGTAGCTTACTCCTAAGGTTGTGATGGCATCATGATTAAGATAAGTGATTTATTATCCCAATTTTAGACCATGTTATTACAATTAATACACCAGCCATGTTAGACTGTAAATTTAGCTGTTTCGCGTTAATGAAAGGTCTTACTAATTGGTAATTTTTGTGCCCGACTTGAGAATTTTAATTATAGCGTAAACCTCTTTCTAAAGTTTAAAGTTCTCCTAGGTAAAGTATATACCAGTAGCACATTATTTCTTGGTCGCAATGCCATGGTATTTAGCCAAATTATGGAGGTTGTGTGGTTCTTGGTTGTGTTGATGTGCGTTAACATGCATTATTTCGTTATTTATTGAGACTGAACGATTAACTCTATTGTGATTATGCGTTAGAAATAAAGTATAGAAATTAAGTTTTTGCAAAAAAACAAAAAAAATATATATATACAGCAAATTTTACATTAGAATAGTTTTCTGTACACATGCAAGATAAACTAAGGAAGCCAATATGATCTTTCAAATAATCTCTCATGAAAACTATTTTAACTAAAAAGAATCACGGGTCATTTTACTGTTACTAAAGTTCAATAAAAATATTTCTCAATATGTCTTTACTACACATAGAATCACAGTAATGCTTCATTACTAAAACTAATAGTATACAGTTACATTATATCAATTCTGTTTTTCAGTATCATAATCCACATCTTCTAATTGAACATTATTAACTGCCTTAATAAATTAACCTTTGTGTTACTTAACAAATGCCAACCCTTAAGCGTTCCAACGAAACTTTCTTCTTTATTATCTAAACTTTCTTCATATCATTACCCTATTTCATGCTCAAACTAAACCATGACAACTTAACAATCAACAAGTTAAATGCTGTAGCCAATTAACATCAAGGTATTTAAATGCAAAATTATTGTCAACACATTTCCCCTTTAAATAACATTATCTTTAGTATTCGTACAATACTACATTTATCATACTTAGTTTAGCATCCCTTTAACATACTTCATTTTCAGATTCAACTACATCAAATTTCCAATATAGACAGTCACATCCTAATATAATATATTAGACACATAAACACCTTTAACTTTGAAAGACACCTCGCTTATATATTCAGTAAATAAAACCATACAATGCCTTTTACATCGTATTAAATATGCGATTCATTATCGAACTTCATTATTGAAACTAAACCATATCAGATTTCTAATGAAGCCAAAGTCAAACCCGATTGCGATTAAGTTTACAAATGCCACAGTCAACACCTTTACCTTTCAAACGGCACCTATCTGTATTATTCAGTAAGTTTAGTTACAGAATGGGCTACAATACGAATAGATATCCAATTCCTCGGTCACCGACTCTCTTTATCATTGAAGCTGACCCATTACACAGCTCTAGTTTGACAAAAATGGTGATGACATTTTATCAAAATAAGTTTCAGATGTTATGACGCTAAAAGCCCGGTATTTTGATTGAATAATAATTGTTATTTGTATAATACAAAATATACAAACTAAAATTAATTATAGATTTTTTTGTCATTGATGCTTTTTTTTACAGTTATATCCTGATTTCCTTAAATTAGTTGCCTAAACAAAATTATATTTAAATGCAACATGCTTCACGACAAGATCCATACAACATGCATAAACTCAAACAAACAAAACTTTAATGAAACGCACACACAGAAGCAAAGAACACACGATTATAAATGATCTCAAATACAATAAAACAAATGAAGTTTAAGAAGATACACTTTGTAAACTAGGCGTAGGAAATCAGTTGAGAAATACAAAGATTTAGTTAAAATTAAAGAATGAACTTTCTTTCTAACGAGCTTATAAACAAGTAGGTTTGTAACAGAATCTGTCACTTAACCCGCTTCCACACAACAGTTGTATTTAACAGGTAAAAAGGCGCCAAACACAGCATTAATTCTATGTTAAACATTGACATGCTAAATTTGGCTAATGTCTTTTATTTTATCTCGAAAATTCAATAATTACTTATCGTTTGCAAAAATTAATTTATATTTCAAAGATTAAATATTTAATATTCCTCGCTTTTAAATAGAATGAAAACATTTCATATCAACGTACAAAGAATCTCGTAGTGAAATATATTTGACGTCATTTCAAACTAATTGATGTCGCTAAAATAAATTTATTTTAATTTATTGTCTAAAAGAATTAAGTTTCTCGAGCGATTGTTGCGAATGGCAATGGTGATTTATTTCTAATAAAAATAGCTTCCTATGCATTTTAAATGAGCATTAAATTTTGCAGTTTTTTAAATAATTGAAGTACTTCGAAATCGAATTCTTTTCTGAAATTTTCAAAACATTCTAATTTTGATGAGCTGAATGTTTTGACGTATCACACTTGTCCGTAGCATTTGTAGTTTGGGCTATGAAAGTGGGTGACGGACAGACGAACTGAACGATTATAATACCTTCCACTTTTTACGTTATAAACTTAGTGTGGAAGCTAAAAGGGGGAAACCAATTGGTTGAATCACAATCAAATGAGCTCAGTGTTAGATACAATTTTGTAAAAGAAACATGCAGATTAGTTGGTCCATTGGTAGTAACAGGCTACAAGACACTAATTCATGCAGAATTTGAACAGAGTTGGAATCGAAATATTAATCTCTGACAAATTTGACAAAGATGAAAGAGGCATTTGTATCATTGTGAGTAAAATGGGTTAAAATTCAGATTTACAATCAAGGTTACGGAAAAAGATATATGTAACGCTTCAATTTTTTATTGCCTATAACCTATATAAATGCCAGTATTGGGCCGCCATTTAAAAGATTTTTGATTCAAACAACTTTTGGTATAAAAGACACTTACAACCCCGGCTAACTAAGTTAATGGTTGGTGTTCAATTACTTTTGGGGCGATCGAGTTACGAATGAAATGTAATAATTGAGGATTTATACATGCTGGCAGTAGAAATTTAGATGGTTGTATATGGTGTTAGTTAATAATGTAACCAGTTTTCAGTACTATTATAAATGGAATTATGAGAATTTTGATATTAACTCGATGTTTAGACTCAGTGTTAGATGTGTCCATCACTGAAAATATTAGAGTAATATTTATGATACTAGCTTTGGAAAATAAGCTTGAAATTGGCAGAAAAAGTAGTATTAATTAAAGTTTCAAGCTCGGGAAAAGGTTACTTTTGCCAAAAATGATTAGAAAAAGTATAAATTTGTGTCCAAAAGGACTATTTACATATCTGCATGATACAAATTATGTGTGTATTTACATGGGGATCAAAATAACAAAAATGTGTTAGGTATAATGCAAAAATGTTATATCTGTATATTATGCAAAATACCCCGTGATCAAAAATAGGAAATAATCTTTGTTCTTGTTTGCACTTATTTAACATTTCTTTTATGTTAATTTTAGGAATTTGAAAACATTGTTTTGCATAATATGAAATAAACTTTAATTCAAGAGTTTAAGCAGCATAAAATACCGAAAGAATTTTAAAAATAAAAAATTATTTTAATAAATCATTAAATAACGAAGTTCATTATTTCAGACGCACAACTACTACCTCATTGCTTGACTTAAGTACACCTCTAATTCTTTTCTCATTGCTTAAAACATTAACTTTTCTACTTAGTTTATAAAACTTGATTAAAAGGCATTCCCAACACTTTCTTTTAATATGCTCTCTTACATATATTATTGAAGCAATATAACATTCTAGTCATCAAATAAAGTCAAAAGATAATAAACTTAAATTTTTTGAAATATGGAAAACCAAACATTTAAAAGTGGACCTAACGACTATAAAAAAAAACCCATATAAACCCATATAACCCATATAACACCCCCCCCCCCTCTTAAAACATAAGAAGTCTCTTATCAAACCCTTTTTAAAATATCTTTTTATTTCATATAATTGTTTTAAACCAGGTGTATTTGACACAATTCAATAAGGATTTTTTTCCATTAAAATTTTATTCTTTAAGCTCTTAAGCTCTACATACAATTATTTATGTTAAATTACAGTAGTTTTAATTATTTTAAAATATCCCTGAAGGAAGCAAATAAATGCATTTCAAATTTAATATACTTTAAAAAATTTGCTTACAACATAATCCTTTCCCTCCTTGCTTGAATGCATAAATTATACAAGAATTATAAAATATTGAAATATTCTTAAGTACAAATAAAAAAATATTTTGATCTTACTTTTAAATAACGTAAGATTAATTGTTATGTTACGAAAATAAAAATATTTTATTTTTGGTTTTATAAATTAATAAACGTCATTTAATTATGCTTTTAATTGCGTCATTCAGTAATTCTAATAATATTAAAAAAATAAATTATCAGTTTTAGCTTCCACACTACGTTTATAACGTAAAAAGTGGAAGGTATTATAATCGTTCAGTCCGTCTGTCTGTCCATCACCCACTTTCATAGCCCAAACTACAAATGCTACGGACAAGTGTGATACGTCAAAACATTCAGCGCATCGAAATTGGAATGCTTTGAAAATTTCAGAAAAGAATTCGATTTCGAAGTACTTCAATTATTTAAAAAACTGCAAAATTTAATGCTCATTTAAAAAGCATAGGAAGCTATTTTTATTAGAATTAAATCACCATTGCCATTCGCAACAATCGCTCAAAAACTTTAAATCTTTTAGACAATAAATTAAAATAAATTTATTTTTACGACATCGATCAGTTGGACATGACGTCAAATATATTTCACTACGAGATTCTTTGTACGTTGATATGAAATATTTTAATTCTATTTAAAAGCGAGGAATATTACATATTTATTCTTTGAAATATAAATTAATTTTTGCAAACGAGAAATAATAATTATTGAATTTTCGAAATAAACTAAACGAAACTAGCCAAATTTAGCATGTAAATGTTTAATATAGAATATTAATGCTGTGTTTGTCACCTTTTTACCTGTTAAACACAACTGTTGTGTGGAAGCGGAATAAGTGACAGATTTTGTTATAAACCGTCTTGTTTGGAAATATATTTATTTCAACAAATAAATGTGAAATAGTATTTTCATCAAATTGAATGGTATTAAATGATTAAGTTTAACACAAGAATGCCCTGACAAGTGCAATATCACTTCTGTCAAAAAACGTAAATTTTGTTATCATTTTTTAGTTCAAAAAAAATCGTCGATGATAATCCCATAGCTAACTATGCTCCAGGCATGTATACTCGCCGCACCAATAAACACGTTAGATGGTAGTTTTTCAGAAAACCGTTTTTTCAATACGTTCAATCCCAATTTGTAACAAATACGGGTGCGGAACTTAGAAAGAGTAAAGAGTTCGCTGTTTTTTTTTTTTTTTAATATAAATTTGAGAGTATTCAATATGATCGGTCTAAAGGAAAATATAAAGTTTTAAGTGTGTATTATATTTCTTTAGCAAAAATACTTTACGTTTAAAAATAAATCAAACTATAGGTAATATTTTTAAAAAAATTAAACTTAGAAATAGAATTAAAAAAAACATCTTCCTTCTACGTTAAATAAATTTAAATTGAATTTATTAATAAATAGTAATGAATAAAAATATCTAGATAAAATACTGTAAAACTGTACTAGATGACGAATAAAAAATTACAATTTAATTCCAGAACGTTAAAACTTCTGCAATTAAAAAATATATTTAAATGAATGTACCACTCTTGTACTTACTTTATTATTTAATAATGAGAAAAAAAATCTAAAGAAAAACAAAATGTTCTAAACTTTATTATGACCATTAAAGACTATAAAATATTATCACGCAAGATAATTCATTTATTAATTTTAAACAAATACGAAACACCTCATTGACAAAGCAAAAATCTCAATCCAAACCTAAACTCACTTTAACATTCACGAATAAAAACATCCGGGAAAAAGGAAGACGAAAAAGTATAACATTAATTTTGATGTTTTTTCGAGCGAATAAAAACCCACCCAACCCTATCGCTAAGAATCTCCCCCAAAACGCACTGGCAGGAACGGGGGAGAATCCAACATTCACTTGGAGCCATGTAGACATCGCATATGTCATTGTGTGTTTCAAATAAAAAGTCACGGGGGGAAAAATCAGGATTGAAAAAAAAAAATCTAGACAGATTTCAGGTCCTGGGTAACTCATTACTCCTTTAGAACTGGAAAATGCCTGAAGGTTGGGACTGGGAAAGGAAACCGGACAGGAGTTGGAACATTAGTTGGGTTTGAGTAGTAGGTTGCAAGATGGAATTTCGGACATCGCTTAGTGGGGGGAATGTTGGGTCTTGAATTTGAAACTGAAAATTTGTAATTAAAGAAACTTTATACTTAGTGTTTGCATTTAAAAAGTCCGTGATTAAAAGTTGGATAATGCACAAATCTGTGATAAAAACTTGCATATATCGCATAGTAGTTACTCACTGGAGATATTTAATGTCCACAAGTACTCTTTAGAATTGATTTAAGGTAGTTTTATAACGAAAAGAAGCTTTTGCTTACAAACAAAATATTGGCCAAGTTTGTGTACTTATCATTTCAGTACTTATTCATTGCAAGAAGTAGAAAAAAAATATATACCACCCTGCATATTTAGGTTCTTTTTAAAATTAATAATTATAATATCTATCCACCATTTTTATATTTTTATTCCAATTATTACATAATAAAATACCCATTGTTTCTACAAAAAAAAATTGAAATCGACAAAAAAGGTTAATAAAAAAATGTGATGTATATTTCAATTCTTTGCAAAAGCTATTGTCATAAGCAAAATATCGATACTTATTTTCGATTACAATTGGATTTTCACTTTTACAACTATGCTTTTCGTTTTTATGGTATTTACGCTGAGAACGGTCATTTATTTTTTTGCATAAGAGATTATTAAAATGCGTACAAAAAAAATTGTAACAAAGTTTAAACAGCTGCTTTATTTATATTTTCGGTTGACAGTGTGGCATAAAAAAAAACTAGGTTTCCAAAGCTTTTTTGTCAATAAATGCTATTTTTACCAAGTAAAAAAATTTCATTTTTTTAGTATTGAGAGTTCAACAAAAAAGTAATCAATCGTAAAATGACGAAAAACGCTATTAAATGGCTAAAACTCAACAGATTAAACATCTCATTCTAGCCATCCGTCGCCAAACTTGGCTCTTCGGGACCCCTCTTCCATTAAAATGGGCGTAGAAATAGCAGAAAACCTCCTCCAAGAAGTTAATGGAAATGTATGGCACTTAGTGTTCTGGGCACGTCTCGGAATATCAGCGATCTTTCCCGTGCCGCTTCTTTTATAGATCAGATCCCCCTTGAAATCTCTTCCTTCGCAAAATGAGGAAAAGAAGGGATGACTTTCAGATGGACGACTCAAGAACTTACTTGGACAGAGGTGTAAAAAATTGGGTGTAAGGTTACTCCATAAAATTGTTGTGTATTGCTGCCGGCATGTATTGCTGCCGGCATGTATTGTTGCCGGCATGTATTGTTGCCGGCATGTATTGATTCCAGCATGTATTATTTCCTGCATGTATTGTTTCCAGCTGATGGAGTAACATTATGTCACAAAATAGTTTTCAGTTTTACGAAGTAACTTTATGCCCTATTTTTACAGTGGATACAAGACACCGTATAATTAACTTATATTTTAAGTAGTTAATGTGGCCACTCGTGAAATATCCCAGTGAACACTTTTTCTAATTTATTCCTTTTTCATAAAAAAAAATGTTGAGTACTACTTTAACGTACTACTTTTACGAGGCCGGTTTTTACCAGTTTTATGGAGTACCGTTACCCATGTTACACCAAAAAATTCAACACGCAGTGTGTTCATAAAAGTTAATTTCAATGGTTATAAAAATAGTGGTCAAAATGTGAAATGTAGCATTTACGCTACATAAGGGATATTTGCACCTGTTCTAGGGTGAATATAAAATGAAAAAAGTCATGTCCAGATCTAGACTCAACCAAACCATGCTAAAAGAGAGATCTGGGAACCTAACGTCATTTTTTAACGACGATTTAGTGACGAGTCCGATATTTCAGCTGACAGATAACTCGACCTAATAGCAACAGAGAACGCTGCGTTAAGACGGCTTACCAAGACGGACTTAACGTGCAACAGCATCATCTACGAGTAGTATACAGGGCTGTATAGTTCTGCATAATTAGATGTGCCCCAAATTCAGGGAACTTCTAACAGAACTTTAACCAACAACGCTACTGATTTTAGGGTAACTTTAAGTTTAAATCATTTCAATTACTAAAGAAATATTCATAGTGAAAAAGTATAGTTCATAGTGATATTTACAAAACTTTTAATAATTATAAAAGTAGTTCTTAATATTTTTAAATTAGCATTGAAATTAGTTTTTAGTCATTTAAATAGCTGTTGCCATAGAAAAAATAGCACGAGAAACTATTTAATATTAATAAATGAAGGAAAATTTACTTTTGTTATAAATCAATTTAAATTGGCATCATAAAATGTATCACAATGTGATTCTTTGATTTTCGGGAAAAAAAGGGAAATACATTTTTTGCATAAAAAGAAGGTTACTTTTAATTTACATTTCTTATTTTTTGCAGTTTATAATAGTTTCGTGTTTTTTATTAATAAATATTTCATTATTCTTCGAACTGCAAATAAATTAATGTGACGATAAATAATATAAATTTAATTTGCGAAAGAAAATGAAAACAGTTGATTCTGGCTTTTAAAAGTTTAAATTACAACTGGTTGTTGTGTCTGGCGATTTTTTCTAATGTGTATATATATTGTGTAGAAGCTGTTCTTGGTGACAGTTACTGTCTCAAACATACTTGTTTTTCTATAAGAAGTTCATTAAGTATTTGAAAGTGCCACACACGCATTAAAGTAGGCTATTTTAGTTATTTTCGAACTTCTTGTTTTTACTTAAAATTAAATTCTTTGAGATTTGCCAAATCAATTATGATGCTAACTATAACCCAACAATTTAAATATTAATGTAATTTTAAGTTTTAACGTATAAAATAACTACCAAAGTGCGTTCATTGTTTGGTATGCATAATATTGTTAATTCACAGCAACAATTATTTTGTATTGTTCACATGAATCGAGCTGCTCAAATAAAAAACATCATTTAATATTTTATTTAAAGAACGCATCGAATTGATTTCCTGCGGATTTTTTCGTTTTAGGATTTTTACGGGAATTTCCTTAAAGAATTTTCCAGGTGAGGTGCGATTTAATTAGAATTATAGGGGCGTTTTTTAGACTTTGGTATTTATATTTGTTTTTTCAGATAGCTGTAGATGATTAAGTGTGTCTTAAAGTTAGTTGAAAAACGAGTTAATTAAAAGATTACGCCAGTGGAAAAATCTTACAAAAAATATCTTCAAAGAAATCGATATCATAGTAATAAAACAGTAAATAATTGCATTCAGCATCTTACTATTGCATTTAATCATGAAAATACATCTTTAGTTCCCAGAATTTAGAAATGTTTGTTATGAAGTTAAAAACGTTATTTTAAATAAACTTTATTTGCATTTTTTACTTTTTTATAAAATTGGGAAAAAATATAATCAAGAGACCAATTTTACTGTAAAAAACGTTATATATGAAAGTAAAAACTTAGAAATGTATAAAGCGTGAATGTTATTTTACGATAAAAATAAAGTTATCTTTTTGAAGACAGCTAAATCTAATTGTGCCACTGATAGTGTTATATTATTTCTTTAATAAAATACATATTTGAGCCACAAACAATTCAAAATAAACAGTACATTTCCTTTTAACTGATCAACATAATACTTTTCTAAGAATTATTGCCTCGTTTTTCGAAGCCAGCATCCAATGTCTATTCAGCGCGTCAATAAAACCGAAATAGACTGATTTGTCTTTCCGCGGTGTATTCTTGGGATTACTGGCGGATTTTTGCCGGAAAGTTTTTGGGCTGCTTCGTTGGTTTTGAAATTTATTTTTTAGCCCTCTGGGGGTAGGATGTAAAATGCGATTTAGGAGGGGCGTAAATTGAATATTTAAGCCGAGAATGTCAGTGGATGGAGTTTGAAGAATGGTGTTTACAAAAATTTCCATGTAAGTTTTTTTTACGTCATAAAAACTCACGTTAAAACTTAAAAATTAGCAAGGTCAAAGATATTTTGACTAAGAGACAGATTTTAGAATCTTGATAGTTGAGTATCTTATTACAATTGAAGTCACTGTTTGGACCATTGAATACTGACGGGAGTCGGCTCGTCAATTGACCGGGGTACTAAATTGCGACGTCCGGGGGGGGGGGGGGGTTGCCGATAGGTTTCCTGTTTCTCTAGTGAGACGACAATTCAACTCAACCGAGTAAATTAAATATATTTTGTCCTTATGCTATTCTTTTACGGTTTGTTTTTGCAATCAAGTATTTTTTTTAACAAATAGTCAGTTTTTAATGCATCGATGTAAGAATAAAATCTACAAGTAAAGTTAGTAAAATATTCTAAACATACAATACTAAATTGAATTCTGAATCCACGGTGTAGTATTTATTAAAATAAAAGTACTTTTGATCTTGCATACACTAACAAAATTATAAACTATAATTCCACTTTAAAATCAAAATTTTATATCAGAAAACTTCTGTGCTTTTTTTTATTCAAATTGTAATTACCTAAATATATCAAACCGTATAATCCATCATGGAGAAAATTAAATTTTATTCAAAGAAAAGTAACCATCATTTACTTCGCGTCCAAGTAAAAAGTAATTTAATGGGCCCTAGAATAATCCTGGAAAAGTAATTTAATTTTGGTAACTAAATTTTAATACAACATTTCTGACACGAAATCTTTTCTCACCGTATGTTTATAGTAGCTCGCAGTTAAATTATTCTAATTTAATTGCTTGAACTTAAATATTATCAAACAAAAATATTTATTTGGAAAAATGCCGTCATTTTTTTTACCTTTTAATTTAAGTTATTTTCAATGATACATAAACAAATGAAATTATTTTTCACTTAATTTTAAAATTTAGATGTTTTGTATTGTAGTGGATGTATATACAGTGTGTCCGAGTTTTAATGGTATATTACAGGAGTTTATTTTATACTAAATATAACAAATCATACGTGACATTGAAGGGGAAAACTAACCTAGTTTTTTCTATAAGTGCTCAATATGTCCGCCTTTAGTGATACGGCACACATCCAAACGAAAATGCAATTCTTCCCATACTGTCTGCAGCAAGTCCGGAGTAATGGAAGCAACAGCCTGTGCAATTCTACCTTTCAAGGTTGGTAAATCGTGGGGTAGGGGTGGAACGTAGACCCGACCTTTAAAAAGCCCCAAAGGAAGAAATCACAAGGCGTGATGAAAAACTTGGGACAAAGCAACTCGGAAACTCGGACATGCTTTTACGAACACCCTGTATAATATGCAAATAATAAAACTGTTGTTAGAAGTAAAATATAATGTGAATATGTTTTGACTAATGATTAGTGATAGTACAAATATTTGAAATACATAAAAAATGGCATTATTATATTTGCTATGTATAAAAATTAGTTTTTTTTACTTCAAGCTTTCAAACTGAGAGCCTTTGTTCAATATTTTTTAACGATAATTTGTATTAAGATGTTGAAGTGTTACATGAAATATTTTTTAATAATTTTTCAAAGTTGCTTAAAATTTAAGTTGTCTAAATTATTTCAACAGAATATAAGAGATTTAAATGATATCAATTTATGTTATTATAATATAAAATAATTTTCGTCTTAAGCTGAATAAAATTTTCACTAATAAAACTATTTTTTTTATTCTTAACTTTATAATAAGAAAGTAAAATGTGGATTAAGGTTATGCTTTAAAATGTGGATTGTTACGACTGAGCAAATTAATATAATAGTGATATTTAAAAAACTGAGTGTGTTTTTCTAACAAATTTTAGTTTAAATAACCACCCAACTTCTTTGATTTACTTAATCCATTGCAATGAACCAATGTTTATGTGACAGTATTTAAATCACTATCTACATCATTGTTTCTTGATAATTATACACATTCGTAATGTAGGGGAGAGTGGGAGCTAATGGGACAAGGGGCAAAAAGAGGAGAAAAATATACTTTTTGGCAAATATTTCTACACTACAACGTTTGGTTTTTTACACTTTTAAAGTATTAAATAAAAACTTTTCATGAATTATAACTATAGTTTTAGTTATAAGACATATCATAGCTTAAGAAATTTTGTGTCAAATACTGTGGTGAAATACACGTGTTGGATCATTTATAAATAATAACACTGTGGGGTGTAAATGGGACAGAAACTATGGGGTCAAATGGGACACGAATAAACCTATAGCTGTGTATGCTTCTCTTGAAGAATCTATATAAATCTCTTATGACAAAATAATATCTTATTCAGTCAAGTTGCCAAAACTTTTCAAACTTTAATTTTAAACTCTTTGAACTTTTTTCGTCGTATAATAAGTGAAAGTTCAAGTGGCATTATTGATGAAATATTTTTTCACCTGCAATTTCATGAATTACATCTGAACAGTGCTTGCTGAAGATAAACCATTTGTTGTTGGTGAAATTTGCTAGAAAGCAAACTATTCTTTATTACGTTTGATTGATTTCTGAAATAGAAAGCGATGTACTCCCGGGTAAGCTATTTGAAGATAAAGACGGTCTTTTTATATTCACTTAACCTTACAAAGATGAAAAGTTTGGGGTAAATTTCAGAAGATTTAGCTTCAAAACTATCCTTTCCAGTGATTCAACAAAAGTTATGGGAACATCTTCGATTTTGAGTTTTAACTTTGATATTTCACCTTTAAATGGGTAATAATTGTTAAAAAAATAAAATTTCATTATGTAAATGGTGTTTCCTTTTAAATTTTATTTTCAGGTCGTTTTCCGACTCCTTTTAATTTTTTTTTAAATTTTAATTAAGGCGAATTTACCATGTCCCATTAGCCCTGCACCCTGTCCCATTATACCCCACATATGGGGGCTAATGAGACATTTACATGTTTGTTTAAAATGCTCAGCAACTAAAATATGGTAATGTTTTAACATCTGTCGAATGAATTTTTAAGTAAAAAAAATTTCAGTTTATGAACTTGTAAAAAAAGAAATTAAAATTATTGTACTTTTGCGGAAATACAGAGGTTAATAAAAATTTGTCCCACTAGCCCCCACTCTCCCCTACAGTATTTTAATTACAATCTAACGCATAATATTTTCTGTATACTCTTATTATTCTAATTTAAGATTTTATTTTTTAATGCATTTGGATATAGAGGTGAATTTTTCCGATAATACGCCAAGTCAAAGCCGTCTATTAATTATTATAAAATAAAAAAACTACGAACAAAAACAAAAAGCAATTATCAGCCATGTAAAATATATGAAAATAATTTTAGGTTTTTTAAAATATTTTCGTATGGCATGTTTACCAACAGGGGCGCTTCTTTCGCTCTACATATTATCATCTGTATGATGATCACTCTCTAAGCTGAAATTAATTCTAAAAATAAAAATAACTTTGTTCTGTACCTGCACACAAAAACAATTTCAGAAGAATTTTATCTGCTACACGATTTATTTTGTCAATATTTAACTTAGGAAACTATCAATTAGGCGACAGTCAACGCTTTTGCCTGTTTTTTTCTAAACACGGCTAGCAGAAAATAAAATATGATTGCAGGAAAATGGGAGGCTTTAGAAAAAGGCTTCCGAAAAATTATGAAAAGGGGTTAATTTATTTTTTGTTTTCTTTAACACGGGACGGTTTTCATTTATTTTTTATTCCTAAGTAAAGTTTAGCTCTGATATTATATTATGCTGCTTTATCTTTAGAAAATCGTTTATGAAGGCATTTTTTTTATTATTTTAGAGAAAGGGAAACTTAGTAAATATAGGAGCATGTAGAAAAGGAAAACGTTTTCGCGTTTGTTTTGTAATTATTAGTGCTTTGTAAGAAAACAAGTTAATCGAAGCTTTCAAAATCTTTTCAAATGTTATAAAGTATTAAACATCATGAAAAATTAAAATATTTTTTAAAATTTCTAAATAGCTTTAAAATAAAAGTCAATGTGGCCGAGTGCGTATAAATTGTGTATCAAATCTATTTTAATTTACAAAAACTGATTTTTAATACTCGTAAAAAAATAAGGTTAACTCCGAAAAGTGCGATTAAGTATTTGATCTAGGAATTAAAAATTATTTTATTTTTATTTTTATTTTTACATATGAAACGACGCGTATGAAACATTAGGAACTCAAAAGTGAGTAAAGTTTATGCAACGTTAACTTACGTAAAATTTGCTTTAATAAGATTTTTTAATATTATAACGATAAATCTCTATATTTAACTAAAGTAATTTTTAATACAGTCCACACTCTCTTATCAGGCTTCCATTAATCCGTCGCCCCTTCTATACATCGACGCCTTGATTGATATTTGCTTCCCGAACTAGAGCGTCTGATGTAACTACAAGCAATGGTTTTGCAAAAGTTTCGAAAAAGCGTCTAAAATAGACCAACCTCCAGGTAACATCCCAAGCAACCATCAATATTTCAATTGCTCTCTGCCAAAAGCCTCGAAGAAGATAGAAAATGCACGGGCATAGAATAAGTACGCTGTGGTGCGACTTTTTTTAAAGCCAACCGACCACAATCCTTAATCTGGTGCGTTTGGGAATCAGACGGTTTTTTAGCACATAATGTGACGGATAAGCAAGCGTTTGACTCTAATACAAATTGCCTGTCGCTTGAAGTTCCGTTGGGTGCCCGCTCAGGTGTCGACCTCGTCACTTGACCTGGGTTCTAAATTAAGAGGCGAAATTGGCTGTGTTAAAGATCCTAAAGGAGGCTAGAAATAGGCAGCCGGAAACGATGGCATGACAAATCATCATCTTATTATAATATATTTGTTAAAAATATAATAATATATTTAGATGGGGAAATGTGTAAAAACATACATCTTTATTTTTAGTAAATATAAAGTATTTCGGATAAATTTCAAATTTCAAAATTATAACTTCTCATATGTAAGAAACCTTTGCCAAAGCAATTTAACATATGCCATTATAATGGTTAAACTATTATTAACAAAATATTCGAAGAAATATATTAACTGATTTATACGAATACATAACTAACTGTTATACAGCTGCGTAAAAAAAAAAGTAGGTTTGTAACAGAATCTGTCACTCAGCTCATTTCAAACTGATGTCGCAAAAATAAATTTCTTTTAATTTATTATTTAAAAGAATGAAAGTTTCTCGAGTGATTGTTGCGAATGGCAATAGGGATTTAATTCTAATAAAAATGGCTTCTTATACTTTTTAAATGAGCAATACATTTTGCAGTTTTTTAAATAATTAAAGTACTTCGAATTCGATTTTTTTTGTGGGATTTTCAATGTCTTCTAATTTTGATGAGCTGAATTTTTTAACGTATCACACTTGTCCGTAGCAGTTGTAGTTTGGGCTCTGAAAGTGGGTGACGGACAGAACGATTATAATACCTTCCACTTTTTACGTTATAAACGTAGTGTGGAAGCTAAAAACCCGCTTCACTTCTAACATGTTAATTCTTTGAGAAATGGATCGTTTTTTTATTTTCCGCAACTGTACCACAATAACGAAAATGAAGATTATTTTTAGCTCAGAGTAGGCCAATTACTCATCACATGTTAGGAATAACGACAGATAATTATCATGGTGCATCCAATTTGGATTCTTAATAAAAGCCACCTTTAGACTCACATGTATCGTACCTGTGGGAAAAGTCGTCTTTTTTTCCGAATGGAAAGTCACTTGTAATCATTTTTAGTCTCACGTTCGAAATTTTTTGGCGACTAAACATATCAAATCTCTGTGTATGACACATGAAATATACTATATTACATTTACCTATCATGGTCATGATAATTATCAGTGTGCAATACGAAAAATATTAACTACATTTTCAGCAATGGTACACTCTTAAAACAAACGAGCGGTTTTAACTCAGTCTGAGTTAATTTCCACTCCTTTCCGTGCCGAAAATGCACTTCTCCTATAGGAGTGAATTTCACTCTCTTTTGGAGTGGTTAAAAGAAATAAAAGAAACAATCTGCGTCCTACACTCTTAAAACGAGCGGTTTTAACTCAGTCTGAGTTAATTTCCACTCCTTTCCGGTGCCGAAAATGCACTTCTCCTATAGGAGTGAATTTCACTCTTTGTTTTAAGAGTGTATAGTTATGGTCATGATAACATTTGTTTTATTTCTGAAAAAGATATTTCAAATTTTGTGCATATTTTGTAACAGGAACATTTGAACTTGTGATATACAATGTTTTACAAAATTTTTGTATACAAATTGCCCCATGTCACATAATTTCCCCAAATGACTAGATGACTTCGTGTCTAAGCAGCGAGGAGACAACATATGCCGCAAGGCCTTGAACTACAAACATATATAACCATAAGGGAAACCATTTACACAATAATTAAAATTTTACACATTTAGAATTTCAATTTTTTTACCGATAATTATCATTGCTTTCCTATTTAATGTACGAAACATATTTATTGATATTTTTTATGGGTTAAACTTTATTTAAATTTTCGATAAATTTCCAAATCAATTTAATTCATGTTTAATCAAACTTACCTTTTTAAATAAATTTTTAACTAAGTTTTTTTGTTAAAAGATTATAGTATTTTAATAAAAATTTATTTAAAATTAATTTTTCATTGAATAATTTTTTATTAGATTGACTTTCTAGCAAAAAATTACAAACAAGTTATTTCCATTGTTAGCCTACATGTAAAGTCATTCGTAAATCGCGAATTGAACAATTTATACTATACAACTTGTGATAATAATATCCTGGACAGGTCAAAGAAAATTTATGCAAATAACGGATCCGTTTTTGTTTTGAAACAATAAAAACCGATGATGATGATGATGTCGTGTCCATGGATAGAGACTATATAGGACCAAAGGTCTCATAGACCGCCCCAGCGATCTGCAGACAGTGGTCCTCATAAAGGTCTTCGTAGGGCGAGTTGGTAATTTGCTGCAATTTTGCCAGGATGGCTGGACAAGAGAAAAGATGTTTTGGATCCAGTTCCGAGTCGGGGCAGTTTCTGCAGCTGGAGTATTTTCTAGTTCCATCTTTTTGGATTTCCATACCTTTGAAGTGGCCTGTCCTTAATCTAGTTAGGGTGGTCGCAGTTACCCTATTGGTGGTTAACTCACAAATTTGGTGTTTAATTTTAACACTTCTGCTGTTAAATTTTGCTTTGGCCACTGAGTTGATGTCATTAAGAGTGGTTTGGGGAAGAACGTCATTGTTGAGTTTTCTTGCTTCTTTTGCCAGGATATCAGCCGACTCGTTTCCGTCGATACCAATGTGTGCTGGAATCCACTGCAAAATGCATTTCTTGTTCAAATTTGAGAGTTGAAACATTCCATCATGTATAGCCGCGATCATCTTTGACTGTTTCTTTTTGATAGCTTGCAAGGCAGCTTTGCAATCGCTTAAAATTAGTAATCCTTCATCTTTTTCCTCATCTAAAAGGTCAAGGTATAGCTCTATTGCCTTTTGTATTGCCAGGAGCTCACAGGTGAAGTTGGAAGCTATTTTTCCCACACCAATTTTATGTTTTTTAATGGTGCCATTTGCAAAGATGAAATTGATGCCGGCTCCACCGTCAGTCAAGGTCTCGTCCGATGATCCATCAGTGAAAGCGTAGACCAAGCCTTCTCCTGTATAAGACTCAATCGTCTTTAAAATCGTCAATAAAAACCGATAAGAGCATATAGTAAATAATGAATGTTTCCGAAACAAATTGAACCAACTCATTGTACATACAAGGTGCACAAACTATTCACTGTCACAGGGCAGATTACTCAAGACTGTTCGTGACATTTATTTATAAGAATTCACACAAAGTCTGGAACCTAAATTCAGAGTCTGAATCCTTGGCCACGAATGTCTCACCTAGTTGCAGAAATATTAGAATTAAGTTTTCTTTGCTATAAGTCTAAAGCAATTGTTAGTTAAAATTCTGTTGATTTAGTTAACGAATTTCCTTATTCCTACGTTTATTACATACAAGAACTATTTAATTTTCTTCTCAACGATAATATTAATTGCAAAGTCATTAGTTCTCTTTCTTTTAATGCACGTAATGAAATATAATTTGACTCATTGGTTTACTAGAGCAATAACTTTCAAATTATTTCTAATAAAATTAGTTTAAAGATGTGAGTTACAATGAAATAATGGAGCTATAAAAATTTCATTATTTCTAGTTTACATATTTGTTTATAAAATAACTGACGAAATCGATTTTACTTTAACTTACGTTTTTTCTATTATTTAATGCATTTTTCTTGTATTTTATGCATATAATCAAAAGTTTAAGTCGCAATTTAAAATTTTTTAAACTATTTAGATTACAAATAGATTTTTACTGAATATTTTCGAAACAATCACAGGTGGGCTAAGAAAATAGATTTTCAACCACTGAATTTATTTTTCAATCAATTTTAATTTGTTTATTGTGTAACCCAAAAGAAAATCCATGAGACGCTTCCAAAAATGAAAACACAGTAGGTTACAGAAAATTACATTTAAATAATTCTAAGCGGCATTCCAAAGTTAAGTACAAAATTTGAATTAGAAGTATGCATTTAATTATTGAGTTCCTATAATATTTAATTCTACATAGTGGAAAAAGTTTTCAAAGTTTCAAATAATGTATATATAGCTGTTTTACAGTGCGATGCAAATTTTTAGTTTATCATATAAAAAATACAATTCATCAATAAAAATGCGAAATTAGGCCATTATCTTCTTAAATTAGCATAATCTCGTATTTGCGTCTAAACTTTTACAACATACAAATTTATATTTTTATGCAAAAAAATAATTGTTATAGCAAATCAAACATTTATGTTTCAATTATAGCATTTCAAATTTTTTTTTTATATGTGCAGAGGACTTTTGTAATTCTACTAGCACAATTCTAAATTTTACAGCTAAATGACGTCATTGTCTAAACTTTTGAATCTGTATACTGTACATAGATATCATAGTTAAAGTATTAGATTAGCAGATCACGTGACCTCCAATGCTAACGACGGGACGCGCATGGATGCCAAATTAGGGGGCAAAATGGCCAGTGTTGCTGCCACTTTAAGGAGAAAAATACTACGAAAAAATATCATCTAATTCTAAAATTACAAAAAAATATCTAAAAAATACTAGCTGCATTTTGTAATCTTTTTAGTGACTTTAAATCCTTTTCTAGTATATTTTTTTGTAATTTTATAATTATATGGTATTTTTTTCGTAGTATTTTTCTCCTTAAAGTGGCAGCAACACTGGCCATTTTGCCCCCTTATTTGACCTCCATGCGCGTCCCATCGTTAGCATTGGAGGTCACGTGATCAGCCAATCTAATACTTTAACTATGATATCTATGATACTGTATAAAAACTGCAATATAACTCACGACATTTGATTATTTAACCATCGTCATTTGTAAAATATACTCTGTTTAAAGAATATGCACGGACACGATTTTTTTTATCACCATTAGCTTGTTGCTATGAAAAATTATGCTAAGCATATAAGGACAAAAATGAGATTAAAACCCTATACCAATATTGATGCTGATTAAGATTTGATTTCAACACCTTAATGTGAAAAGGGTAAAATGCATAGATATCATAATTGAAGTATTAGATTGGCTGATCACGTGACCTCCAATGCTAACGACGGGACGCGCATGGAGGTTTTTTTGGAGGTCCTTATGGCCAGTGTTGCTGCCACTTTAAGGAGAAAAATACTACGAAAAAAAATACTATTTAATTCAAAAATTACAAAAAAAACAAGAAAGGATTTAAAGTCACTAAAAAGATTCCAAAATGAAGCTAGTATTTTTACGATATTTTTTGTTGTAATTTTTGAATTAAATAGTATTTTTTCGTAGTATTTTTCTCCTTAAAGTAGCAGCAACACTGGCCATAAGGACCTCCAAAAAAGCCTCCATGCGCGTCCCGTCGTTAGCATTGGAGGTCACGTGATCAGCCAATCTAATACTTTAATTATGATATCTATGGTAAAATGGGACTATTCCACGTCGTGGATGGCAACAGCTCCAACGGTTTGTTTTCATTTGTTGTCTGGAATAACTCAAGTTTTGGTATTCGAAAATGAGTTTTCTTTAAATATTTTACGTATTAAATTTTTAAATGACAACTTTTTGATGTGCTGATGGTTGTTCGAAACATGTGTTACAGTAAGTTTGCATAGAAAGAAAAAATTCTTTTCAGCTATATCGGTCATTTTGAGAGTGAAACCGAAGCAACCAATGACATGCAGTACGGATAAAAATGAAAAAATGAGCGTTACATCATTTGAAACCTTCCCATTGTTGATTAAGATGTTGTACTTCAACAAAACAGAGTCAAAAATAATGTCAAAGAAATTTCACTTACCTCTGTTATCTTTCTGACGCATGTAGCCACTTGACATCCGCCAGATGCTGCCATGCCGAATTTCAGAGCCCACGTCTTGACTCTGCAAAAAAACAAAAGAATTAGCATTTGAAAAGAACATTTAGTCATACCAGTGTATGCATTTCCTCATATAATATGCAGGTAAGTCGAAATAAACATTTAAAATTAAAACCGTAACATTAATCATATGTTACACAGGTTTATATCAATGTAGGATATTTGCTTCTAGTTAAATTGTTAATAGTTATTAAATAGTTTTGATAACGATTACTCCTAATTGGTTAAACATATTTAAAATTTTTTAGACTTAAGGAAATAGACACATTTATTTAGTTTTGACAAATAATGTGGAACAAGATATTTGAAATTACATTAGAGCAACATAAATTACTAGACCAATTCCACCATCATTAAGAACATATTACATAATTACATTTTTTTTAATTGCATGAAATTTTTAAAGACATTCCATTAAAACTATCTTTGAATCCTAAAATAGGAATAAAAAATAATCGCTACTACGTTACTAAATAAAACGAAACATATTCAGTCAACACACATTTATGGAACATAGCAATCGAGAAAACAGATGAAAATACAATATTTCATTCCTGATTAAATTAAAAGCTTACATTTGAAATTCCACTCAATTCATCTAACGGCTTTTTTTAGTAACCAAAAAAACCTAAATAAACAATCTACCAGGACATTATTTATACCCCGACTCCTGACATTAACGCTTTTTTAAACACCTGCAACTTATGTGCAGTCTCCATTATTCATCATACGGACACGGGGCATTAGATAATATTTAATAAAAAAGAAAAACTTCCTTAATCATATTTATATATTTGAGATATTCTTAAAGTATGCATTAGGACACGACTTCAAATACGGCTTTATATTCATGGTGAAAAATGTAGCCAGTTTATGCAGAGGAACTGAGCGACCCATACTGCGAATATGCGGTCATAAATCGCGTGCTTTAGTAGCGCACATACATTTCTGGTGACACATAAAGCACATTCAGACATTAGACGTCGAGGGGGTTCTGTCAACTGCTCGGGCCCTTTTATTATTATTACGCTCGCCGTGGAATATTGAATGAAAGGTGATTTGATAACAAAAATCGGAGCAGTCTCTTTGAAAAGTGGAGTCGGTGAATATAAATCGTAGAGGGTTGGTTGTTTTGTGTTCAGTCGTTAAGAAATAATGGCTACCCAATAACAATCAAAGTTCATGGATGGAATACCTTTCGTGTGAATAATTACAATTATTCATTCATGTCATAACATGCAAGTAAATTTATCTGTTCATTATTGGAAAGGGATGTACGGTTATAATCCAAATGTTTCATAGCTGAAATATGAATGTTGCGATAACTTTTGGAAACATTTTGTTTTAAAAAAATTAATTTGAAAATTAGGCCTAACGTAGTAGAACTACTTGATCTGTTGTCAAGCACATAACATTTTAAGGTTATTAAATTATATTGATTAAATCAAATATTGGCATCCAGCGTAATAAGACTACAGCGTTGATAATTGATTTGTAAATTATTTAATACCACAACGCTTTATTTATGCGTTTACTTTTAAAACAACCTATCATACTTCCAAGATTATCGAGCGATGTAAAAAAAAAATAATGTTAAATTCCATAATAAATATATGCTTGTTAGAAAAATCTTTAATATCCGTTTTTAAATTTTATTCAAAACGTGCACAAACCAATACTACATAGATGCCAATTACTACAAATATTTCATCCAATATTCCAAATAACAAAGCTACAAATCGCAAGCTGCATTGGTTTAAGATAGATGCATCTGAACATTTACTAGTGTTGATTAAATTTGCTTTGAAAATAATATGGACACGATTTATTATTGTTGACTTTCAATAAAACGGAATAACATCGCTTATTGTCTGCTTCGGGGCTATTTAAACTACAAAAATAAACTTTTATTTAAGTGTATGACAAATTTATAGAAAATTAACTTGCACACACTGAAACAACATATACATTAGTAGAACTTTTTTTGGTGGAGTGGAAAGTGGTTTTGTTTTTAAATTCATTAACTCCTCAGTCTAAAGTTATTTCTCTGAACATAAATTTTATAATTAAAAAAACAGCTCAAATGTTATTTAAAAATACATAATTTAATTTACATTGCAATAAATTTTTCAAAAGGGGTTTTCAGAAAACAACTGAGCTATGACGCAAGTGGTTTTATTAATATTGATGCTATATTTAAGTTATTTCCTGGAAGTTCCTATAGCGCAACTTGTACTTCTTTACATGTGTAACAATTTCTAAATGATGTGTATTGCTGAGAAGGAAGGTAGGTTTGAATTATCGTCGCACTAGAGCTACACGAGTGCTATTGGCGACGGGCGTCATAATTTAGAATCACAGTAAAGGGACGAGCCGACACCCGAGTAGACACCCAACGCAACAGTTAAGAGCGACATCGTACGCAGCGTTGGGACTTTGAAGCATATTTAACGTGCATTGCCTCTACACGGGGTATTATTCATCGGGCATTTTTTGGTTGCACGGGCCGTTTATATGTCGGCAGTTATTTTGGCGATGCCCGGACCCGAACCTGGGACCTTCCGCGTGCAAGGCGAATGCCTAACCTACTGGGCTCCCCAGCCCGTATTGCTGAGAAGAATTCAGATTAAAGTTTGTCATTTTATATTTGGATGGTGTAGTTGCAAAACTGACATTCTCTAAAGTATAAGATATAATGTCCGGACCGTTCACTGGTGACGTTTGACAATGGTAAATTCATTTGGACGAAATCGTCAATAAACGGGCCGGATCCTATCTCTTAGTAATGATTTGGAGAATGTGAGTTTTGAAACAAAACCTTTTATAAGTAATGCTCAGAGGATTTAAATTTGGGGCATTACAAATCATATATGTATATAATAACATCTATAAATAATATATTTATCAATACAAATGGTTTTAAAATAGTTGAAGAAATACTGTATTTTAGTTATAATTTTAAACTAATATTATTATATGTTTGATATTTTATTCTTTAAAAAATAATTCTTACGTATTTGGATAAACTCTAAACAATTTTTTTTTACTATAATTATAAAATTTCTTACACTCATTCAATTTTACCCTGATAATGTTTCCTTTAACTGTCAGAAGATTAAAAGTCTAGAACCTATACAGCTGGGGAGCGGGAATTGGCTTGCCTTGCTTGCGATAGATTCCAGGTTCGGGCCCGCATATATATTGCCAAAATAACTGCCTACCTATAAATGGTCTGTGCATCTAAAAAGTCCGACGAATAATGTCGAGAGAGTGCACGCTAAATATGGTCCAAAGTCCTGACGTCGCGATTATAATTTGTTTGGGTGAACACTCAGACGTCGCGTCACTAGAACGTGGATCTAAATTACGACGTTCGTCACCAATAGCCCTCGTGTAGCTCTAGTGCAACGATATTTTAACCCAAACCCAAGACTATACCTATAAAAAAATACTCGATACATGTTTCCCAAACGAATGTGGTGCGTTGTCGTTTTAGTACTCGGAGCTATCTGAGCATCTTGTATCAGTCACCGCCATCTGCTGCACACCTCATGAAACCTGCCTCCCCTTGTTGTTCGAGGCAGCGCTACCATGCAATAAATGTTACCCAAGTATTGGGGGTGTTATCGTATTTAAGGTGTTACGATTATTGGATTTAAGGAGGCCATTGGGACCAGATAGAAATAAAATGAAGGCTAGATTGAATTAGCATGTCTGATAATTATAGTGTAAACAAGATAGACAAGTCGACAATTTTTGTATTTGTATTTACTGTTGACTACACTTTAGTTACATTTCAAACCGTGTTTTCAAGGTTCAAAAGGTTTGGAAAAAACAGTTTTTGCAATATATTTCGTAATAAGACGATAGATCAATAAGTTTTTTTAAAATAAGTACAGATTTTTAAAATAAAAAATGCTTACTAAAATGTGTATGAAAAATATGTATGTGTCCTTACGTCAACCGTTGTCTTAAAGCCACAAACAAACAATCCGACAGATAATTCTTCTAAACTAGATTGCTCACGCCTACAGTGACGCCACAGTTACGTCAAGCATTGTCATCTTCCCAAAAAATAAAACCACGCTCCGTCCTGTTCGAATGGTGCCACAGTAAAATCATTATATACATTACAGAAAAATTAGAATAGTTTCGATTAATACGAGAAACTATGCTATTCTCGAGAAATTATGCTGCTCGTATTTATGCTATCCTTTGCTGTCTTAGTAAGGGTCTCCAAACAAACATTTACAAAATATATATAATTATATCGCTGCACCTAAGTCCACCACTATTTATTTGAAACATTTTTTTCATCCTCTCTTACTCGCCCCCAGCCCCATTCTCCCAATTGAAAACTTTCCAACAAATTTCCCCACAAACTAAACCCACTTTGGAAACAACTCACAGAAAGCAGCTCCCCATCGATCCAATTTTAAGGTCCAGTTTCATTTTCCCACCGCACACTTGGGGAAAATAAAACGAAGAAAAGAAGAAAAACTTCAATTCCACCTTAAGATCCCCGCCTTCAAAGGCCCGGTCCATCCCCGCAAAGAATAGACTCCATCAGGAGACTGAAATATAGATCTCAGAAAAAAAAAAAAAAAGATCCTGGGAAAAGTATCGGCTGTTGGCCTAAGAACGTCTTAAGAAAAGGTAGAAGAAAACCTTGGAAGATAACCTTTTAAGGTATGGGGTGGAAAGTAATTATTAAAAGTAATTTTGATTGTAAATTTTTTTTATAATTGTTTGACCCAAAAATGAAACTGAAAGGAATAATGTAAATTAAGGATAAATAAAAAAACATGTAGTTTATAATGCTCAATATACAAAAGTTTACCGAAAATTTTAGATTAATTGTACAAACCATTCAAGATGATAGTATAATTATTAGGACTTATTTTTTAATGAATTTAGTACATTTTCGTCTATAAGTAGAATTCCTAAAAAACAAAATATTGCCATCTCAATAATAATTAAAATAACTTCACAGGACTCAATTCTTGAAAATTAGTAATGAAAAATTAAGGGTTTTTTAAATGCGGTTTGTCATTTTTCCTACACTAGGTCAGTTAAATTTTGATGAAATGGTCAACGCTTCTGATATGCCTCCTCTAACTTCCAGAAGTAAGATTTTAGCTTACATGTCGAACTTAATGAGCGAAAGAAAACGTTCTTGTCACCAGCTCATCGTTATTCGTGAAGACATTACAAGAAAACAAGAAGTTCTGAAATGAACTAGAATAATCTACTTTCCTATAACTTTATTACTCATAAAAAAATTTCTAAAAGTAAGGACAGACAGTCATAGTGTAAAATAAGATTTTCTGATGTCAGAACTTTCAAACAAAAAATATTCATTTTTTTTATCGGATGACGGTTACAGATGGACGGAATTTTTGACGGTTACAGATGGACAGTCGAATCTCTCCACAAAAAAATTCAATATTCCATTTTTTTATAATTCTTTCGTATACCTACCAAAGTAAGAAAAGTTCTCTAAAATGTCAAAGACTGATAAAATAATAGCAATCCAGATAGCGGAAACTTTAGTTACCAACACCAATATTGTATTTTGAGCGTAAATATTATAATAAAATGCCAATACCAGTTAATATACCATAGCAAATATGTAATGGAAATCAGCTAAATGATTAAAATGAACGAAGAATTTTCTAAAAGTATGGAAGCTCAAGGACTTAGGTCTTCCTTGTATCAAAGCAGTTTTTCAATTTTTCAAAATACATACTTTATTGATTTATTCAGAAAAATGCCTTTTAACATGTGAAAATATTTGCAAACCAAACACGAATGGGCAATTTATTGTTGACTATAAAAATAAGACTGGTCACGAA
The DNA here is from genome assembly GCA_019343175.1 of Oedothorax gibbosus. NCBI lineage: Eukaryota > Metazoa > Arthropoda > Arachnida > Araneae > Linyphiidae > Oedothorax > Oedothorax gibbosus. Next base: position 870,501 of record JAFNEN010000168.1, read on the forward strand.
ATATTTCTGTAGTCCATGTATATTTTCTAGTTTAATACACAAACTTAATAGAAACAGTGTGTTTTATTCTACTGTAAACAAAAAAAGAAAATTTGAAACATGTTATTCAGATAAATTACATTATAAGTTGAATACAGTTTTATGTTGCACACGTAAAGCTTTCAACTTTTGCTTTCTACTATTATAAGAAATTGTTTCAGGGTGGCGCAAATAAAAGTGGCCCGGTATGGAGTTATAAATGCAATGGAGATACTTGTCGAGAAAAACAATTGAAGCAGTCTGAAAGCTTCCAAAGTATAACTAAGATATAAGGTCCGGCCATTGACGACTTCATTCAGTTAAATTTACGATCATCAAAAGTCGAGCCGGACCCCATATTTTATACTTTGGAGAATGTTATTTTTGTGACTAGACCTTTCAAACTTTTGATATTTTTTTAATGAAAAGAATAACTGTTACAGATTGCATTACTTTGCGTTTCCGAATCACATCTTACTTTTGATTAACTTTACATTAATTATGAAATTTGATCAGATGAAATAAATTTGAGTAAGGTAGTGATATTTTAATTGCACTTAACAATGGAGACTAATACATGGATATTTGATAATGATATTTTAATACATTTTTTTGATATAACAAAAACATCCAAGTATATTTACACAGCGAATTGTCTTTGAAGAGATAATGAATAACATTCTAAATTTTAATAATTGTCCACCTTCCCTGCAATATCGAAGCGACGAATAATTTAATCAGGCAATTACGTCGACTAGAAAATGCTAACAATACTTTAGAATGAGGGGAGCGCGCGGAAATGGACGCATTTAATTAAAAGGTTTTCTTGTTTCCGCCAAATTTCTGCTCTAGGACCGGTAATTACAACTATGTGTCGACCTTAAGGAAATGACACGCTGGGATAAACGCCAGGACAACTTGGGTTAACCAGAGAGAAGTAGAAACGAAAACATTTTGGAAAGATTTAAAGGGATGGAAACCGATCCTTTAAGTATTTCATTTAATTATGGGATGCAATTAAACTATTTAGTGCATAGAGTAGGTCAGTTCTTAGAATTTTTTTACTAAGGCTAATTCCATATGCAACTGTAGTGTAAGTCACGATTTAAGATTATATAATAAGCTTTTTAAATTTGAAAAATCAATCAAATTAAATAAAGCAAGTTACATTATTTAGTTTTAATAAATGTAGATTAGCTATTACGCTTATTTTTTTCATTTAATGTTAAAAGTTGTAGTGATAATCACTTTTTACAAACGTGACTTACACTACAGAAACAATAATTTTGCATGGAATTACCCGTAAGCAGAAATGTTATTTTACTGGAATCAGTATACCAATAAATAAAAAAAATCTTTACTGCAACGCAATTATGAATATAATTTTATTTATATATTTTCTCTTTTTTTTCTTTTTCTAAGCAAAGAAAATACGAAGTCTTAGACTTTTTATTCAATATTATTTTAATAATTTGGTTTGGATTAAATAATGTCGCGCTAGAACTCTACCTACTCTAAAACCTATTATTTGAATCATTTGTTTTTATTCCAAGTGTCGTATGTTTACAAACTGTTATGATCTTTGGAATAAACACCAATAAATAACTAAAAGATATGCATGACATTACATTTTATGCTAAACAATTACGTGGAATCACTTGCTGCAAGCAGGGAAAGCTCCAATCAAGGATCTTAATTATTTTAGAACGCGGGCCTGCTAAGCCCAAGTGCGACGTTAATTCAACCAACCTATCTACTTTCTATATTTAAATCAGTTAGGTTAGTTTTGAATTATCATCGCACTAGAGCTACTAGCGACGGGCGTCTTAATTTAGAACCACATTCAAATATTTAAATTCAGTAAAAACATTTCTCGGGTTTCAGGCACTATAAGAAAGTTTAATGTTTCGAAAATTCGGCAATTGGTACAGATTACACGGGCATGGCATTCAAAAAGCAGTTAAAATTCCGGTATTTCTGGGTTAAATCTGAAGAGTATGCAGTCTGAAGTCTAAAATCCGAAGAGTACTGATAATGTTACATATGACTAAAACATACTAAAATTACGCGAAAACGAATAAAAGTACGCGTAACGAATAAAAAAGTACTCAGAAATGTGTTTTCATGCTCTCCTAACTTTAAATGTTTATTATCAGAATAGAAATTAAATTATTTTTGCCCAAATGCATGTATATAAAGCTTCAGTAAAGGCTCTTATATTTTTGTATCATTTAAAGTTACAAATACTTAAAAGTATCCAGAAATACTTCTTATAATACTGACTAACAGCATCTTTTATTCCTTACACTTACTAAAAACTCAAAAATTGGGGTCGATGACCCTTTATATACTTAATATATTCCAACAAAAGACCCGAAGAGCAATTTTAACAATAATTTAAAAACTTTACATTTCAGCAGAACACTTATTCATCGAGCATGAATACATAAAACACTCCCATACATATGCTTACAATTCACAAATTGTATAAGGAAAACAAATATTACTAGTAGTAGAATAAATATTACCCGTCTCTTTCAGTTTTAATAAAACGCGTAACTGACAAGAATTTGGTGCAGAACAAGGCATCAAGTACATGATAAACAAAGCGATAAAATTTAATGATACCGTCGTTTTGTGGAAGAAAGGATAAAAACCCTCGGGCCCTCATACATCGATTGCTATAGAGGAACTCACTGTAGAAGTTAGATAGAAGTGGAACTTACATTTTGACGAAAAAATAGACACTTTAAGAAATAGAAAAATATACTTTAGCATTTTTTCATTATCATTGTTTGTGTGTTTGTGATGAATCGCTTTCTTGTGAAATTATATCGACAATATTTCGTCAAATTGAGAATTTTGATGTTTTTTGTCAAAAAAAATTAGAATAATGAAAAAAATATGGTCAAGGGAGTTGAAAATCAAATTTATCAAATAAATAATCAACGATATCAAATATAAATTATTGTAATATAAATCTGCATATTTTGTAGATTTATAAAAATGTAAACAGATTACAATGAAATAAAAAATATATTTAAATCAGCAAACGACGACTATCTATTTTTCTGAACACAATATGCAAATTGACGCTTTAGCAACATTCAACCCATTCTTTTTACATTATTCTAATTTTTTGAATCCGAGTTGTAATACATAAATTTTGCATGAATGAGCGACATTTTTTATTCATATTAAATATAAATATTAATTATTATTCAGTATATTTATTGAAAAGCGTTTAAATAACCTTTTTAACTTTTTCATACTTCTCGCTTAATTGGCTGAGCTTTACTGTCGTAAATATTTCTAAACCCCAATGCAATACTTAATTCTCTATATTTTGGTATAGTACTTTTAGCTACAGAAAAGATAAAACAGAAAATATTAAACCACTATAAGGTATATGCGAGCTATTCAGCCAGGAAAAATTTCGTAAAATATAGGATAATTTTTTGTCAAGAAAACGAACGTTTTAACGAAATGTTTTGTGAAAAATGACAAAACAATGGTCAAGGATTTCTGAATTCGCTAAACCTCCCTTTTTTTAGCTGTTTTCTTTAAAAATCATTCGACCATTAGTTACAAGGTTTTCAACCGAACAAAAATTAAAAGAACTATCGCTGATGTTGTTAAAATGTCCAATAATGGTTAGTAATAAATTCGAAATGAATCTGCTGTGCCTTTCTGTTTATTAAGTGGAATTTTAAAGATTGGTTATGACCCACTTGAGATGAGAACACTCAGACTGTTCGATAAATTAAATATCGTTATAAAAATATTACGATGAATGAAATTCGAATGTTGGTACTTATGTGCTTAAGTTATTAAAAGTCACTTTGTATGGGTTAATACATAAACTAGCCAAATAGAAACCTATCACAGTGGTTATGATCTTATTTCTTACAGATAAAGGAATATATCTAAAAAAGTATTGGATAGTTAAAAATAAATCTGTTTTGAGTCTTGGGAGATTAATTAATCATTTTAAATTAGGACAGGAAATGTAAGAAAATTGGAAAATTTCATTTATATATTTTTGAAATAAAGTTATTTTTAAAGTTTTGAAGCGTGTTTTGAAGCGTCGAAAACGCAAATCAATAAACAGCCTTTTTACAATAGCATATCACTTTAGCATTCATAATTAATTTTCCGAAAATTCTTAAATTTGTTTTTGACCAGTACCAGTATGAAGCATCAAATAAAAAAAAATAATGAAAAACTAGTTGCAAAAAATACTTTAATTTTTTAATCGCCAAAATTTTAATTATCACTTATTAAAACAATGTTATTGGATCCTTCTAAGAAAATATCCATTTTATTTCCGTTATCTTCAAATTTGTTGTAATAGATGTTTAGTACTTTTCATTTACTTATTTACATAAGCTAATATTTATATAGCACAGTGTCTAAGAAAATTTACGCTTACATAAAACAATTTATTCTTGATTTTATGAAAAGAGAACTATTTCCGTGCTGTTTTGAATATCCCTTAAATTTTATTAATCCTAATAAATTAAGAATTAAAATCATTGCTTCATAAAAATATTATTCAATGAAATTTATTTCATAGGCCAACTAGAGATTTTATAAACTAAACGGCTTAAAACTCAAATTAAACATAACAAAAAATGACTTTTCATAAAATTTTGGTACTGTGTAAATATAGAAGAACATATGCGGGAAAATTATACTAAAACATTAATTTTTCTAAAGTTAAAACCCTAATTTTAAAACATTTTTTTAATATCAAAAAACCCCAAAAGATAATTCCCAAATAAAAAGCTTTCGTTACATTAAGACATTCCGTCCTTAATACTATTTGTATTGGCTCAACTGTCTAAATTTAACAAAATCAAGCACATTTAAAAGTAAACTTGTATAATTTTAGTTACAACACAACTTATTTATCACTTGAATTTGCACAAACCCCCCCCCCCCCTTCTAAAACCATTTACTAATAAATAATAATTTTAATGAAAAATAAAATATTCTGAAATCAAAACGTTATTAGTTAAAATATGAATGCATAACGTTTTGATTAAACTATGTATTTTGAAAGACTACAATAAAAAGTGGTCCTAATGATACATCAGCGTACCATTAAATTTCAGAATTTCTAAAGGATTCAAATCTTAAATTTAAAAATTGTTTTTGAATGAACTGCAATCAGACTCTTAGCTATAATTTGCTGTATCAAGTTGAGTTGAATTGAAGAGCTTAGTGGAAGAACGTGCTAAGTGACAAAGAGGTGAAAACGAGAAAATTAGGTTTAAAGTTTTTCGTTTGCACTCAAATCTGTTAAAATCGGTACTTGTAAAGCGTAAAAATAAACTAAACTTATAGTTTAGGAAAAAGGAGAAGGGTTTTATCGTTAAAGAAATTAGTAATATGTTCATTGACACAAAAATCTCCATTTTTTTTTCAAAAATGTCACTTAGCACGTTCTTCCACTAAGCTCTTCAATTATCGTCGCAATATAGCTACACGGCGGCTATTGATGACGGAGTTACATAAAATCTATTGGCGCAGGGCGTTGTAATTTAGTACCACAGTCAAGTGACGAGGTGACACATGAGAAGGCACCCAACACAACTTTTTACGAGCGACATTTCGGGAGTAGCATTGAGTCTTTGGAGCATGTTTAAAGTGTACTTCCTTTCACGGTGTATTATTCATCGGACATTTGTTTGGCTGCATGGGCCGTTTATAAGGTCGGCAGTTATTTTGGCGATGTTTGGAACATTTTGCATGGAAAGCGAACACCTTAACCGACTGGGAATTCGATGCATCAAATGTACAATTTGGGTTGCGAAAGATTGGTAAAAGGGAGCATTAAAAAATACACTTTTTACGTTGTAAAGAAATCCGAAATTCCATTAAATAATATTTTATTATACGCAAAAAAACTATTAAAAGATAATGGGCAAAAATTTACATTACTATCCTTAAAGCTCCATTTGCGTGGTCGGAATTAATTAGAAGACCCGGGCCCATAACATCCATCATTTAATGATGTCAGGAACAGGGATTAAATTAAACGTTTTGTCGTCGTTTGATAGACGAGTTCCAAAATCATTTGGTGCCACGGCCAAAAGAAAGCTCATATTTTATGGATAAAAAACTGCTTGCAAAGAAGTATCGAAAGTGAATGGTAATATTCAGGAATATTAATAGTCTATTGAATTAAAATCTTTTTGAATGGGCCGATAAAAATTGAAAATTTGTTTCAATTCTGGAATGGTTACATACATTAGCACATTATATATATTTTGATAAACAATGCTATTTTTAAACTGGTTTAGTTTAAAGTTAGAGTAATTAGAAACTTCTCGGATAGTTATGACATGTATCATTTAAATAAACTCGTCACGGGAAATTTTAAAAAATCATAAAATTGTATATGCATATTTTGTTTCAGGAAAGGGGTTCTTCGATTTTAAAAAATCGCTCCATTTACAAGTAACGATTGGTCCTAACTACCTCAAATGTTTTTAATTGTTATAGTTATATAAATCAACTATTAAAAAAAGTTAAAAGTTGTGATAAAAATGCTTATGTTTTAATGTATATATTGATTTACAAATTGCATAATTGAATAATGTTAGAGTAGGACGGGTACGTAAACACATAAAATGGTAGACTATTTCTATAACTTAAAGTTAAAAACAGAATTTTTCTTAATAATATTAGTGATGAAACTAATTTCTGAACCCCATACGGTATTTAAGTACCTGTAAGCTCAATTTGCATTAAAGAAGCTCAATTTCATTAGGCGTATAGTTATCATTGAGAACACTTCGACCAATTTAGGTAAGTTATTCCCTACTTGGCCATAAAATGTAATTACCCATTAACCTAATCGAGATGCTTCTATTAAACGAACACCTATTTGACAAAGATAAATGTACTACACATAACCGCTCGGAAATAGTTTATCGCACTCGATCTCAATTAGAGATATACTAAAGATTTCAGGTATATTGCTTCTGGTCGATTGAATAAACAAATGCAAAGTGATTGTTAATATTTTCTATACATTAAAAAACACTTTTTTAGCTACGTTACCGAAATTTATGTGTACGAAGTGTTACTAGTAGAGAAATATACCTTTTATTAAAATTATAACTTTTTGAATATTTCATAAAAATGTTTTCATATAAGACAATTACATAATATGGAGCATATATAGTATTGAGTGAAATTGGTCAGCTATTTTGATTCGTCTTATATTAAATTCATTTAATGAAGTATATATTTTAAATGAATTATAAATATCGCGATTTTTAAATGAATTATATTTTTATAATATTAGTTTCACAGCCTAAACATTCTAGTTTACTATAATAACAATTCCCTATTACAAGCATAAAACTCAAATAATATGCGCATAAGTAATACTAGAGAATGTGTCTTTTCCTCTACAAAACGAAAATAAAGTAGAAAATTCTAATATTCTAACTTAATAATATCATAATTTATGGACAAAAATTGTAAAATACTCATTAAAACAGCCGATAAAAATTATTCCTTAATTTTATAACGTAAACAGTATCTAAATACATAAGATTTCTAAACTACTAGTAACAAAACGAAAGGACAACATACACAGGCCGTAGTTTGAAAATGTTTTACATGGCATTTAACTGATTTGGGGTAAAATAGATTTGGAAAGTAAAAATTATAATGAATGCTGGGGCTTCTTCTAATCCAATATGTTTGTGAAGAAAGAAGTTCAAAAGAGGCTAAAACGACACTTCGAATCGTAAATATTCATGATGGTCAATGACAAAAAGAGCAATGACGTGGTTGAGAGAACAACGAAACAGCAACCAACTGAGAGGATAGACTTTATTTCGGTTAATTCCAATTTCTTGTAGTATTTAATATTATGTGCTGCCAATTGATCGATAGCCCAATTTCAATATTACTTTAATGTAATTTAGTGAAATCCAAATTATTTCTTTCATTACAGATTAATTCATAATAAATGTAGAATGTCACTAATTATTTACAATGACTATTGTTGGTGCTTAAAACTAAATGTGTTATTTTTAAATTAAAGCGATACGTTGTGTTTTTATTCCGTTTACTGGCATTTTTCGCGTTTGGAATAATTTGGTAAATAGTGTTGACAATAAAAAATATTTGGGACAGGAGTTGTCATTTTTTCAAACCAATGTATTAATAAATTAACCGATACCACCATCTTTAATAAATAAGAAAATGTGTCTGGTGTTTCTCCCAAAGAGTCAGCTGGGACTTTTCGAATGCCTCCAATCTAGCAAGTATCGAAAGTAGTTATCGAAAACGCAATGGTTGTCGCGTAATACAGGGTATTTGAAAGAGGTTTGATTAAAACAACAAAATTGCTGAATTAGTGTGTCTTGTAAGGATGTTATTCAGTTTTTGGGGTGTTGTATCTGAACAAGAGAACCATATGGGTATATTTCTCCTTACGGGAGGAAACGGAGATATACCTCTATAGCTCAGAGAGACTTATTAGAAAATTATCGTTTTCTTTAGTAAATGTTATTGTAAGGAATTTAATTAAGCTTATTATAGGTAGTTAATAAACTTGTTTGATGCAACAAGGGCTTCGAGTTCGAGAAGTATTTGTTTTTGCATACGTAATTAGATATGCAATCACGAATTAATTAACTTTTGCCGTAGCAAGTCGTGCAAAATGAATTGTAGATTATTTTGTAGATAAAGTTGAACAAAAACACTCAAAGAAAAAACAAAGATTTAGTTTATAACAATTATTCTACCATGAGTGACTCTTCGTTTCAACGGTTATTTATTAAAGAGATTTTGTAACTTTTATTAAAAACAACGAACGATGTTGAAACTACTTTTTATGACCCAAATGTTGCTTTAATGAACATTAGTCGATGGTTTACTCCGTTAAAACGTAAAAGCTCGAAACCCTTAAAAACCCAACCACATCAGCATTGAATGCAACTCCACAAAAGAATGTTAAGATAATGACAGTTAATTACAATTATCCTCTTTAAATTGACACACTTATAACTGAGACTTAAAAGAAAAAATGATTTCTTATCGTTATGAAACTATTAAACAAGATATTTTCAAAAAAACTAACTTTGTTGGTAATGGTTGGGAGATATAGTAAGTGAGAAAGGATGACGTTTTTTTTCTTTATGTTTATGTTATATAATTAGTATTTTCGAGCCCGTTTCACTCAAAGTCTGTCTATTTTATTTAAAAGTTTGTTTAACTGGCAAGGCCGCTTCCGAAATAATAGCTCTTTTTTCAGGGAGATGAAACTTGTTAGGAACTTTTGAGCAAAGAAAAACACAAAGCTAAATGACCCGGCATAATTAAATCACGAATTTTGAAGTTTTGAGTTTAGAAAGTTACGTTTGTGACTATAAGATATACTTCTTTTAAATTTTTCGAAAGACTTTTAAGCAGGTTTCAAGTTGTCCGTGCATTTTGAGACGGACATTTTTAACACCTTACGAAAATTCCAGGGATTTCTTTTTAGTTTGCTCTTTTTCGCGTAATCTAATAAGATCCACAAGTTTGCTTGAAGGGGATAAGAAGGTGTTAAATTGAAGCTAATATATTAAGCCTTTCTCTAAGCTGAAAGGCTACAGCTTTTTCTGCTTTTAGTAGCATTGCAAGGGTAAACAAGAATCGATTTTTCTGTTTGCCTACAAGCTTTCGTGTTAAAAAGATTCACATGTTATGCACTACTACAACTATATATTAACATTCATTTTAAAGAAATAATAGAAATATTATTTTAGAACTATCACAAAATAACCATCACAAATAACTATCACAAAATAAGCATAGTGCTAAATATTTATAATCTTACTAGTAATATAGTACTTATTTAAGAACTTTTGATTAAATTGTTGACACGATATAGCAAAAAATATTAATTAAAAAGTATTAGTTAAACATTATTTATTAAAAGATTTTTCTAAAATTAAAGTTAAACTAAAAAAATATTAATAAAAGTATGTTAAACTAATGTTTGAACGGCGCGATTATACGAAACAAGTTTTGAAATTTACTATAAAAAAAACATTTTTTCCCTCCACAACGAAGGGTTAAGGCTATTGGGAAAATTTGTCTTTTGGAGATCTACGTTTTCTTCCATTCATCTGTATCCTACTCAGCAATAGATGTAAAAATAGCAAAAAAAGATTTGAAAAATATATTTAAAAAAATTACTACACAGATTTACAAACAATTTCATTACAGGATAGAATACCAGACATTAACCATTCTTTCCTCCCCCACCTGTTCAAAAAAATCCGTATTCTCCCTCCATGCTAGTTTGTTATCTTTAATGTTGATTCTATAGCGGATTGGAAGAATAACGTGAAAAATAAAATGAACGCATCAAAGATACACCATACATGCTTTTTTAATTATTATTATAGATCTAAAACTAAACCTTGCAAAAATTTTAAACTACTTTAAACAAAACAATTTTATTTATCCTACTAGCTTACTTCCCCTACAGTCTCGTCCCTTTAAAAAAAGCGGAAAATATCTTTCAATTACTAAGCCCCGACTGAAAAACATTAGTTTGACACCCGACAAACTCTTTGCGGTGCTTAAGCACTGAAAGCACAAGGCGGAACAAACGGATTTAATGGGTCTTTGCATCTGAAACAACTTGGGGGACTTTTTTGTACTCACTTTAAGCACAGAAGAAAGAGAAAATGTCTCTTTAAAGTCGCTTTTTCAATGACGCCTCATTTCTTTGGGCTCGTTTTATTCGGTGTGTAATTAGACGCCGATACTGGGGGAGGGGGGGGGGGGCTTGTCTATTGTTAAGGGAAATTTAGTAAGGGATGAAAGAAAAAAAATAGTGTATATTATTTTGAATTGAGTTAGTTTTAAAAATAGTTGTGAAACTTTTTGTTAAGGTGTTAAGTTTTTTTTTTCAAACTACGGATTGTTAGTTCTTTTTGATGTATCGTAAAACAGGAAGAATTGGAACAGTTTTCAACTTTGAGCGTTGAAAAAAGCAACTAAAAACTTTTAAGTTTGGGTTTTGACTAGAAACTTCGGTTTGTATTTATTCTTTACATTTTGGAAATATTTCACGGGTTTTATTACTAGCTTAGTGGTGTCCTGATTCACCCTGTAGAAAGGGTCGAATGAGAACTCACGTTAAAACATTCGTTTTTTCCAATTCAAACATTAATAGAGTTAACTCGTTAAAAAAACTTAGGAAAAACACGCAATAAGAACACGTATTTATCTCCAATGAAACTTATTTTCCATACAAGTAAATGTATGGGTTTTCAAAAATTCTAAAAGAACCTTCAACTCAAAAATTTATAAATATATATTATAACAAAATGTATTTTAATGGAAATATAAATGATTTAAAAGGATTTTACTTCACTCGTATTTCATTCCAAGATACTTTAATGTCCTTGAAACGATCAGATGTTTATATGTTGCCTTTTGGACGAAGTTCCTTTAACCTTATGTAATTACAAATACTCTAATATATATTTCTGAGGAACTTTTTTTTGTATGGCAAGGCGTTTCTATTCACCCCATTTTACTGTCCATTTTGATTTCCGATTTTTCACAGAAAATTTCAAAAACTTAATGAAATAGTAAATTTAGTATTTGGTTTCGAAGTATTTTTTAAAATAAAAATATTTAAAAAAAAGATTTTTTGTGCAAAACCATTTACTTTTACAAGTCTACATAAAAATATATTTAAATTCAAACTATTATAGAAACAATATCTTTTTACTTTCCATATAAATAAATCAGTCTAATTTATATCAAATGCAAAAAAAAAGACATTCAATTTGAAGAAATCTCATTTTTCTATTGCTTCAGGAAATAAGTTTTCGATTTCATATTTTAAGCAAAATCGTTCTCCGTGTGCATCCAAAAGTACAATTTCTCTTTCCCAAAGAAAATCATATTTTATTTTTTAAATGTCGGCGGCTCAACTTCTATTTTCTCAACTTTAATACTAAAATCCGGGTTCGTGAAGACTTTAAGACAAGGAATTTCTTTCCCAAAATCTTATTTCTGGGAGAGTTAAAAGGAAAGGTTATGTGTATTAGGGTTCATATAACGAAAAATGTAATAACTTTAATCTATTTTTAAAAATAAATTTTAATTTCTCATAAACTTCATTAACATTCCGTAATGGGCAGGTTAAAGGCTGTTTCTGCAGAAATGGACAGGTCCTTTCTTTTAAATACCAATTGATTACGTGATTCTGAATGCTTAATAAAAGATTCAGTATTTCATACGAAATTGCCTTTTTTATACCTCCGGTGAAATTTCCAGGGCAGTGTTAATAAACTATTTTTAATGAAGAAAGACAACTATAAAACGTAAGTAGAATCTATATGGATCTTTAAAATTTTAAATATATATAAATTATCCTTAATTATATAAGTTGATTGCATAATAATGAGTAACCATCGACCAAAATGTATAATTAAATCCGTGAAATTATTTTTTTGAGATAACCAATTCTTATTTTCAAAAAATCAGACTTCTTATTTTTTATATTAAACTCTCTGATATACGTCAATGTCGGATTTGTAGGATTCAAATAAAACAATTTTCCAAGTTTATAGATTTCATTGCCACAATTTTCGGAATAAAGTGTACTTTACTCCGTTCGAAAAAATATTGATTTTTTCTAGTATAACAAGCATCCCATTGATCCCGGGCATAAGTTTAAAACTATTTATAGTTATCATAAATCTGAGCCCCTGAGAGAGAAAACAATACTTTTCGCTTCTGTCAACAAATATCAAAATAAATCTGAACATTGCGTGGCAATAAATCTTTGGTTTCTGTGCATTCGTGCTGGGGCGCCATGTTTTATTTCCAAAATGAGATATTTTTCGTCATGCTTTTCGACACCCTTCCGATTCCCGGGAGAAAAGGCAAGCTGCGGTCTAATGCCGGGTTTTGTTTTAAAGTTGGGCGGAAAAACAAATAACATCTCAATAGATTTATTTAATAGCACGCTATCGTTTTCGAAAAAAGCGTGGGGAAAGTGATAAAACGCAAGAAACGATTTTGGGAATTTCGCTCATCCCATGTAGCTCGAGTTCGATAAAATTGTAACTTTGTCTCTTTTATATAGTATTAGTTCCTATATGCGTTCGAGTCCATGAATATACGATTGTGTATATCTGTTTTTATACTGTAAAATCTTTTCAGTTGTACTTCTTAGTCACATTTGTACTTTTAAGAGGCCAACAGTGAAAAGATTTATTTTTCCATAAAAAAACAGTTAAAAAATGACTAAAAAGTAATATTAGTTGTTTAAAAATCATTTAATTTTGATTAAATTTTTCTTTTTTGACTTAATTTTTTTATGAATTACAAATGGAGACTTTTTAAGGACAAAAAAAATACTTGATTCTGATAAATTGTTTGATTTTTCGATTAACTCGTCAACCAACCAATCACCAGTCTTTAAAAGCTGTCTGTGTCAGGGCTTGGACAGTGGAATCAAGCTTTTAGAATTGCGTGTCTCTCAACTACAATTTTAGACATAATTTAATTCTAAAAACTTACAAATTATATATTTCCAGGCTTATTGCATGATAGGTGGAAACTAAAATTGTATTAGGAATACGTTTAAAGAAGGAAAACCTTTTAATAGGAATTGCTTGCAATTTAGAAAGAGGAAGCATAAATTATTAAGAAAGTTTAATATTGGTTAACTTTTTTAACTAAATTGTTCGTAACACGAAATAAAACGTATGTGAGTACACTGAATTAAATCCATATTGTTACTGAATAGGTGAGGCAGCTACGGTGCATGTATTTTTACTTTTTGGACACCTTTTTGTAATATTCAAAAATCATTTTTCACCATTCCAAAAATTCTTTTCAAAAAATCTACTTTTTCCAGTACATATCCGATCTATAAGATAACTGTAAGTAGGTGAAGTAAAAAAAATGAAATTCATACAAGTACACTAATAATGATCCGAACTTTTTACTTCTGCAAAAGTTGTCCTCCCTATACCATGACAATACCGTTCTATCCTGAAACACAAAATCTCCAAATGAACATTCCTTGTACAGCACTAGATACAACGTAGAAAAATACCACTAGCAAATAGTTAGTGAACGTCGATAGTGTGGCAAAAAAAATGAGTCCTAATGGTAAGAAGTTGATGGCGAAAGGAAAGATAAAACGGCTTACAGGTCGAATAAAGGAGACCGTTAGGATGCAGTGGCCAAAAAAAAGCTTCTGGAATTAATGATTGTGGAGGTGGTTTGGTCAAATACTTGATTAGACTTTGAGAAATGAAGCAGGGTTGACACTTAATGGTAGGCTATACAAAGTAATAGAAATATAATGGAGTCGCGGTAGTTTGAATAAAGAAATAACTCCAAAAATGCGATTTTCTGGAAATCGAAAAAACTTTCCAATTCCGTTATTTCTGAAAATTCTTAAAATTTTTAATGACACTCAATTCGCTAATTCACTGCTTTGTTACTTTAGATAAGTTATTTTGACTTTTAGAAAACTTCACTCAAAGTTGAAAGTCGTGTATTTCCTAATCTAAAGTAGTAGTTCTAAAACTTATTGCTACAGACGTGATTATTACTAAGATTTTTTTAAATTAAATTTGAAGGAAATAATTATAAATTATGCAAACATCAAATCTTAGTTCAAATTATAATACGATCTATAAAGTCAGATCATTATAAGTATTAATGATGTTCTGATCCACATAGTTTCATATTAAATTTCAAAATGAAATAAATTACGAAAAATAATATTACAAAAATGGACAATAGCCATAGAAAATTCATTTTCTTCTTTAATGCAACTACTTTCTGCCATAGTTGTTGATCTTTATACAATGTTTTCATAAAATTGTTTATTTTCTTCTAGAATATGATTTTTGAAACATCCTAATTTCACTGCTTAATTGGTATTACAAAATGATAAAAAGAACGTCAATATTTTTTTGTAAGATCCAGTTTTAAGATAATTTAAAGGATGATTAAAAAAAACATTTTTATTCATGTGTGCCAGATAAGGCATCACTAAAAATATTAGTACAAAATAATAAAAATTGTCAAAAAAGTATACAAGTTATTTTTAATATGTTATTTTAAAAAAATCTATTTCAAAGAAATCTGAGTCACTAAAAAATCTCAATCATTACAATTATATGAACTCATCTAGGGACTGTCAGTTTTTCAACAAAACAAAAAATTGAACTTTTAATTTTATTAAGATTCTAAAAGCTGTATAATGTTTGTAAAAAACAGCAATTTTTTTTTAATATTTTTAAAAATAACAGTTCTTAATTTAACATAATAATATCTATTTCAGAAAAAAAATCATACCGCTGTCCATTGGCTTTTTTTTTCAAGGAAATATACAGAATTCTAACGGCTAGCATTAGTTAGTCAGACGTGCAGATTCTTAAGCAAAACAAATGGTACAATGGTTTTTTAAAAAAATGTATCGTTAATTAAAAATCTTCCATAGTATTAACTAGTCACACTATACTGTTAAAAATTGTGCTTGGTTTCACAATAATAATGGTTTCAAGTAGCTGCAACGGCTGTGTGAACTTTTTCACCATATTTTCAGCATTTGGTTTCAGCATATATTGAAACATTTCACCACACAGCCGTTGCAGCTACTAGGAACCCTATTTTTAGTGAAATCCAAGCGCCAAACCTTTTTTTTAATAGCATATCCCTACATAGTTCTTTTTGTGTTTAAAAAATATAGTTTTCCAATATAGTAGAATCACCCTCCTAAATGTCATGCAATTTTTGAAACATTCAACATTTAATTTCTTTACTGAAGACAAGAGACAAACCATTTTTTTTCCAAAATAAGTTAATACTATATGATTACCTTAAAAGCAGAGACATAGCAATCTAAAGCAGTTTTAATTTATAACAGTATAATTCAGATTTTTTTATCAATGAATAATCCACATTAACAAAATAGTTAAAATAAACCCAAACACAACCTAATATTTTTGCTAGTTTGTTATTGCCTACGTTTCTTTAAACAATCTAATTTATTTTGTAATTAATCATTCCAAAATTATAAATTCAAGTCTAATTAGGAAGTCAAATTTTTTTCGAACTTAATAATACTTTGAAGTGTTGGAAAAGAAAAATCTGAATATTTATTGAGGTTACCATTTAATTTTTGAAAGAAACTATTTAATTATTGATTGCTTATTTTACTTTGGTGCGTCTTTTAACTTCAAATTGTATTAAAAAGGAAATGTAAATTCTTTTCATGGATAGTATTTGAGCAAACCTATTGAAAGCTTATAACATATCAACGTTCAAATATTACTTATAAAGAAACTCGCAAATATGTGTACCTTATATCTTTTCCAAAAATAAAACGCATTCCCAAGTGAGGAGTATGAACGAATAAGAATTTTACCGGAATAAATTTTGTGCTGGGAGAAGAAAGTTACATAAATGCTGGAATTTCCAACTGTTTTAGCAATTGAACAAAAACCATGAACATTGAAAAAAAGTCTGTAAACTCGTATCTGTAGAATGAGAAAGCAATACAAGTTGCTTGAAAATGCACATAAAGTGTCTGTAAGAAATATCTTTTATCAGATTTACCTAAATAGCCTGTTATATTTTAAAATATATAGGCTATTCCTTCTTAGTTTGTTTTCTCACTCACACACAGATTTTAAACGAAATTATTGATTTTCGCAGAGTAGTCTTCTCAATATGGAGAGGAGTCTTAAATGACTGGCCAAGTCGCAACTCCACCATAAACGCTCCTTTTACAGCTCCTCTTTCACAGCCGAAGCCATCGGGAGTCACAGACGTCTTCCGTACTTCCACGATCCACACTACAAAGTAAGCTTCAACTAAAGCACATGGTCGGCAATTGCTTTTGACTAAAGAAGACCTGCGCATCATAGGATAACAACCACCACAAGGCGGTCCACTCAACTAGCAAGTTGGCAAACTGTTTTATTTTCTGAATTTTCATTTGTGAACTGAAAAATTGCTGCATACATATTTAGCAGTCTTAGAATTGTAAGGTTTTTATGTATATTTGAAATAGTCCTTAAATTCCGTTCATCTAATAGTCAAATTTACGACTTAAATCAACACTTCAATTTTAATATTCTAATAAATAAATTCAATGGGAATTCGTTTGTTTGTATAAACAAATAATATATTTGCATAAAATGCAATAAAATTTTACAACAATCAAAATACATGTTAAGTTAAAAATACATGAACTTTACAAATCCAAAGGGCATATCAATGAAAATTATAGGTTTAGTGTCTTGCATAGTTTGATCGAAAAAATATTGCTGTAGCAAATAGACTCTTTCTAATGTGATGACTATTTAAATGTAAATCTCATGCAGTGAAAACATTGCACTTTTTTCGTTTCTTATGCCTTAGTTAGCAATAATATGTGTAGTATTGGGGTTCCAAAAGTGATTCTTGTAACAAGGTGCATTTTGCTGTCGATTTCAGAAACGAGGTTCTGGCATTGAGTTCTTTTCGCAAAAACATATCCAATTAAGACTTCCCTATCTCTCCGATGACTAGATACCATTCCTCCAGAGTATTCAGTGACTAACGTGGTTACTGCACCCAGAAAAATCCAATAACATTATTGTCGCCTGTGTGCCTTTTGTTTTCGCCAGCAAGCAGCGAATTCTCCTAGGCAGGGCCCACCTTTTACTTAAGCCAGCCTGGCCCTGCGCCAGTCGACAGAGTTAATAAGACAAATTAGGTGAAAGATCGGAGGGTTTTGTGCCAAATGTAGGATTATATTGTTCTCAAAGGTAGATACCTCGATTTGGCCTGATTCCAGGCAGAAGAGAGTCGAATCCCAGTCAAGAATCTTATAGACGTGGCAACCAGATTTTTAGGTTAGGGTTATTTTGCTCTACACTTTGAGTAAAATTTAAAAATCGCAATTCATTTCAAATTTATATCACATCATACTTCACCAGGCGTCTTTGATGTAAATTAATATGTCGATATGTTTATTGCTGCTTTTCGGTTTCTTAATACCTGATATGAAACACTAAAAAAAGTTATTTGAATTGCGATACTGATTGTTATAAAAATGACTGTTTAACAAAATTATGTTTGGCCGAAATATATGTGTTTATAATTTTTTCAATTAAAAAAACTTTTAAAAACTTATTTTGTTGTCAGAATTTGTACATTAATCCCAACAAAAAATGTAGTTTTAGATTTATGAAACGTTTCACAAAATCCAAACAACTATGTATATTCCACGTAGCAAGTCTTATAAACGGACTTTTGTGGATGAGTAGTGAATAAAAGACGTCAAAATAATGCCAACATAAAAATAATATAAGTGCAAAACAAAATTTATATAATTTTTTGTTACCTCATTAACGTCAACTTGATTACTACGTCAGCGAATTTGCCAAACTGTTTGATAGACGTCATTTCAACTACCAAACAATTTCGCCTTACGTATCGAAAAGTTTATACGACCGCAACTACTTTGACATCATAAAATGTATCTTGCTACTTAAAAAGTAATCCTTACTTAGGTTTGGCAAACTCTTCTATGCAAGCGTAGTAAAGGGAGTCCACCGGCTCCTCTAATTATGCGGTTACTTTTTGTTTCAAAGGTTGATTGAATATGTGGTCAGATTGAAGGAGATGACTGGTCTTTAATGGGACACAATCGGATATGGTTGCTTCTACATTTTTATTGAATCGAGTAGAAAGCAAATTGAATAAAGTTGCTAAGTAAAAAGAAACGCAATATTTTCTTTTCCTTGATAAGTTGAAGTTTACGTTAATGATAATTTGGTTTGTTTGAATGGAATTAAAAGGGACATGAAGCTAGAGAAGGTAAAAGAATTTGCAATAAATTGAGTTTCGTTCTAACGTCTGAAATATATAGTTTATATTTGGTACGAAGATAAATTTATAAAAATTTGATTATAGAATAAATAAAATTAAGAAAACGTTGGAATACAATTTTCTAAGAATGTAATCTGCCAAATTATGTAGTTTGCTTCAAATTGAATCTTTCAACTGGAAGAAACCAAATGCAAGTTAAAGTAAAATACAAAAATGTGAATTTGCCTTCAAAATAACATTCCGAAGCAATTAAAAATGTAACTTTTCACTTACGCATAAAATAAAAATGATATTGAATATATTTTACAGCAAAATTTAATATATTACTAGCGTCAGTTGCGATAGTGAAGTGCCTTAAACAACTTAAGATAAAACATCGAAAACATTATCCAGTTTTTTTTTCTTCTAAGTTTCCGGAATGATAAGTTTCGGAAGCACACACTATAAATACAGCAAAAAATGTCGAGATCAAAACGCGCTCTGGTCAACTTTAAGTTACAAGAAGATCTTGTCTCAAGAACGTGACAAATCGCTCACAGCAGGAGGCTTGAAAAGTTTCAGCCAACGTGGCCATCGAAAAGTTGGATAAAAGTGTAGTTTTATTTCTCTCAATGTCTTGACTTCGAGTTTGTTTCTACATGAAATAACACGAGACAACGAAAAAAAATAGGGTTTCAAGTGGTTGGATTTGAAGTTTTGTTTTGAAGTTCCAGACATCAGGGTCATTGTGACGCAAGTTCGTCCTATATAACCAACCACCTTGCGGGAATTTTTTTTAATGGCATATTTTTAACCCCACATTGCATGATACAAAATACGTAAAATCTATTTACATTTAGTTTGAAACAAAGATTTTTTTTAAAAAATTATAGTACTGTCTTTTATTATAGTGCGTCAAATATTTTCTAAATATATGCAATTCCATAGACGTTTTTTTTAGTTTCGTGAAATTTCAAAAATGTTAAATAGTTCAATTATAAGTAATAATACAAGAAAAATTAATATATATTGTAGTAACTGTGAATTATGAAGTTACATATACATTATTTTGAACACAAAGCGACGAAGGTTCCTTAAGTGTTTTATAAATTTGGATTACTAAGTGAACAAAGACAAATTACAAAAGTTAGACAGTTAACCCAGGCCATTTTGCAGGGGAAAACAAGTTTGGAATCCCATAACAAAAAAAATAGCCAGGTAGGCAAAAATAATCCGTCCATAATGGAAAAATCCCATAATTGAATACATTATAACTGCCATCACACCTCAACTGAAGCAAGCCTTCCATTGATCGCTTCTTTCCGAACGTCTCATTGAATTCCCAATGGCTAGGAAAGGGAATTCTGGAGGGGCAAGTATATTAGGGGAATTCCCTGACAAATTGTCCGGGTGCCGAAGGCAATTACGGCGCCTCTTTTCAAAAAGGAGGTTCCAAATAAGGTTTGGATGCCCTCGCAACAAATAAATAGTACGCGAATTGGGGATTTATCCAAAACTTCATTGTAAATTAGTTGTAAATAATGTCAACGAGATTCTTTTTCGTTGCAAATAAGGTTTATATGGCCCAAAAGGCAATTATGTTTCTCCTTGTGTAAAAGGAAACTCTTTCTCTAAAGAGCAGTTTTCATGGAAGAGGAACGTTTTAGCCGGGTTAGCGCTACGTTAAAGGAGTCACTTTTCCGCTTGCAAGGAGATTTTGGATTAAGGTTTTCCTCAACAAAACAATATTTGCTAGAATATTATTAGTATTTGCTTATAAAGTGTCAATGTATGTTTTTAAAAAATGGATCAATTAAAGTAAAAGTATTGTTTTATTACGAAAAATATGTATGGTAAAAATTAATTGAAGAATAAAACTTAGTGAGAACTAACGCAATAATATTCATGCTTAGTGTCTGAATGACGTCACGTAAAAATATTTGGGGCTTATAAATGAGTTAATTTTTTTATGACGTTTCATTGTAATTTTTATAAATTATCCATTCGTTTAATTAAAAAAAATATATTACCATTGATTAGTTTAGTGTGTCCAAAGCATGCCACTTGAATAAATAAAGCTCATTGTTCTTCGATATAAAAATATATTGTCTAAAATGATGTTCCCAAACTGCTTGCTGTACAGATTTAGACTTCTTAAAAGTTACGCTACATGTTCTGAACCAAAAGAACAAAATGCTAATACTATGTTACTTTCACAATACACTATGAACAATAAAACCTAATGACGTTATTTATATCTAAACTAAAAACATTTCTTTTTTTAAACTTTTACATTACCATGGGAGCCTAAAGCGTCCTGATAGTTCATGCAAATGCATAAACCATTAAAAATATTAATTTGCCACCCGTACTAACCCTCCACAATAACACTTTCTCCATTGGTATTCATGCGACCTTAGAATTTATGAATGCAAAACTTTAAACTAGAGAAAACTGCATACTTCCCAACTTGGTTTAACAAAGATTTAACCGATGTTTTAGTCATAACGAATTTATTTTTGATAATGTTAATCAGCATATCTAATACATTTTTCCATAATAATTAAAATTTTTTCATTTAAGGTTTATAAAATGATAAAAATTTTATACAGACTGAAGTGACATTTTACTGATGCACTCGTGGAATGATGAAATCGGTTTTGGCAAATAACAACGGAGAGGACCAGCATAACCAATCAAAATTTGGAGATAATGTAACCTCTGTAAAAGATATAGCCTATCAATATGACACCACTCCACAACAGTGGTTTTAATTTTACATTCCGTCAAAATAAAAATTAAAGTTTTAAAGATTAAAGTTGAATCGATTTAACTATTTTACAAATTACAATTTATCAGAACATAGGTTCAAAATTAATTTTTGGGGTCAGGCACAGAACTGAGGTGGTCAGAGTTGGCGTTCTTTTGCTACAATTCACATTAAATCGAAGCTTAAATTATGAAAAATTCCATAAACACATGCTGGTTGCTGAATGCGGAAAAGTAATAGGCAAAAAACAAGTTTTTTTATTATGTTCTAATTTCAATCTCATTTTACTCAACCACGTTATTAATGGCGGTAACCTGCAGACCTAGTAATTATAGGTGGTATGAAATCCAACGTAGACACTTTCACCCTATAAATAGGGTGCGCACAAAAACGTCAACGAAACATACTCCGTTCAGAGAGGGTTTTAACTGAATACATAGTGGTGCAATGTCTTAACGCCGAGTACCATGCCCTAAATAAAAAAGGACAAGGATGGTAAACAAGGCCAAAAATGAAAAATGCTAGCAATTATTTTCTTACAAAAACTAAATGGCGACTCATAAATTTAAAAACAGTCTAGTGTCAGTTGTAACTGTATCATTCCCACACCTAACAAAAGGAACCCCAGATATCCCCGTCTATTTCGCAAAAGGTCCCATGAATAATTCAGAGTGATGCAAAGTGATCGATGGACTGAACGTATGATCCACAATTCCGGCTTCTTCATATGGTAAACCTAACCACCCTTGACAAATCGTCGTAAACAAAATAGACAAAACTCACCAGATAAGGCAAAATGATACTTTGGTGGAGAAGTTGGTACAAAATAGCATTAAAGGACATGCTGGTGGATGTTACATTTCAAATGGCTGGGCTAAAGTTAAATATTGTTTGCTGTCTTTTTTCTAAGGACATTTTTATGCAAATAAATTCCATTCCGTACTTAGATAATAGAATTATTTATTTTGTTATTGTTTTCAGAAATGGTGCGTATGAAAAGTTTTTTTTCTGAAAAATCTTAACTTTCCAATGTCATTTTTACAATAGTAAATTAGAAAAATATACAACCCGTTAACGACGATTGGCAAGCTAATTTGCCAAATGAGCTTTTTGCTTAAGTTTATTAAAACAAAATATAAGATAAGTGAGACCATACAATAAATGTAGGATAAATTAAGTTACACGAAAAATGAATTTTAAAAACTTAAAGTTGACGTTTTAAGTAGAAACTGAAATTTTTAATGGTATTCACACAATCTTTTTAGTGGGTAAAACTTCATCTGATTATATTTACAAAACTTCAATTCTTTTCGGGTTCTTTAAATTATTTTACAGGCATAATAAACCAATATACTTAAAACATTAGAGCAGCAAAATTAGGCGTTACACTTTGCTAACTTCTTTGCATTTAACATTTTAAGAGCTTACCATTTTTAAAAATTTGAATTTTATCCTGGAAACTTTAACAGTTTTTTAGTTAGTTTTTAACCTGAAATTCTGTACCTTTTTATTAGTTTTAATTATAAAATGTTTGATAACGATTAGAATAAGACGTGTCAAAGAATTTGACACTTGGTCGAAGTTACCCTCTCAATATTCTAAAATTAGGGTAATCGTTGACAACAAGGTAAATATTTTTCGATGTCATATACCTCATAAGCAAGATATGTATATAATCCGTATTAACCACACAAAAAAAGCCAATATCTTTTTTAATATTTTCTAAAATTGTACATTTAACATTTTCAAAGTCATTATAAGAGCACCTTGGAGCAGTTTAATCCATAGTAATGCTGTCAACCAACACATTATGAAAATGCCCAGCTCGTACATCAAAATTGATAAGGTTCCTAGGTAAGACAGTGTTAAACAAAATCAAATTACAAATGTTTGAAAAGGGTAAAGATATTTAATATAACAGTTAAATAAATATTTAAGATTATAAAATTATTTTTATTATTAATAATTATACTCATTTAGTATGCTGTTAAAAATTATTCCAATGTTTAGTTTTCATTATTCTATATACTTTGAGAATATACATAACTTGAACCATGGAGTTAACATTTTCAACAAATACATGAAACAGAAAACAAAAATCAAATTTGTACAACATTAGATGACAATTTTTATTAATATCTGCCCGTCCCTTTTTTTTTATCGAGTTTATTTGAAAAACCAACCACACACCATTATTCTTCGCAACGTATCTTTCGCGACCACTGCAATTGTAACTGGCTTCCAGATGATATTTGAGCAAAACTTTTTCTCGCCCGATTCCTGTACTTTCCGAAAAATCTATTCTATTTATATAAATATAAAAGGAAAACAGTGCATATCTAGATGTGAATAAAAACGAATATAAACGGGGGGGGGGGGGGGAATAAAGTTTTTATACTCCAACTTTGCTACTATCCTATAGAGATAGAGATTTTATATTCCGTTTCTCCCAAAAAGATGCTGGGGATGTCCGTCATTTGACAGAGATGTAACTGAAATCATAACTTACACATGATGGTTCTGGTACTGTTCGCCGTACCTACGGAGCCGGATAATCGGGTAGCAATGTTAATTCAATGGATCTTACACATGCAACGGTAGCAAAAACCAAATTTACGGTTACCTGCGGTTTTCAATCAAGTAATGGCTAAGTGAATTTGAAGTGCAGAAATATGGTGCTGCCGTATATTGCCTCTCCAACAGCATTTGACAATGTTACTGCTCGAATTAAAACCACAAGTGAACCAGAAGTACGATTTTCGCTCATGTATGTGAAAATAAAATTGACTTAACATTGCTACTGTGATCTTCAGGCGCCGTAAATAAGGTGATAATTTACGAAATCGCTGCATCTGAATCGAACCTTTATGTTTAGGAATAAAAATTAGACCTGTCTACAAATGCCTTCAAAGCGTCCTTAAGTTTCTTGACCATGAAATATTCAATAAAAATAGTCTCTAAACAAACCTGAAAAAAATTGCTAAACAGTAGTTTTAACGAAATAGACTTTTTTGTTGCCCTTTTTATATTTAGAACTCACTTTCTTATTATTGCTAAAGAGTCGTGCAACCGTTACCTACAAGAAACCAAACCATAAAATTTAAATATTGTTCTTAGTGGTGTGGGTGTGTATTTGTCCAATCAGAAAATTTAGTAATTATTGTATTTTTAAAAACAATTTATTAACGGACATTTACATAAAATGTTTAGTAAAAACACGCAGTTGTTTTAGTCATCTAGTAATAAAATTAAGTTAGATTCACACTTGTATATTAAAGACTTTTTATAACAATATTTTAAGTTAGAGTTTGTCTATATTTGCCTGCTAGAATTTTTATAATTCCTGCGTAAAAGAAACTTGGAGGAAATTTTTTTTTTTATTTTCCCTTGTTCTCAGTTTCTGATAACATCAAAAAGTCTGTCCCAATGTCGCTCGACGTTCTGTTGTGTGCCAGCTCAGCTATCCACTTCGTTAATTGACCGCGGTTCTTAATTAAGATTCGTCTTGACCTCATTGAATCTCCTGGTGGAGGCTAGTAACAGACAGCCGGAAACATCCAAACCAAATATGCTCTTTGGCTTCGATTTTGGACTAACGTCTTTTTAAATTGTATTGTACGGGGAAAACATCACACTTATAAATAGCCTTAATGTATATGGAACTAGCGTACGTTATATTTGATAGTCGTGGCGAATCTTCAATTTAGTTTGGGTAGCAGTTACCTAAGGTGGGGTCTGAAACATTTGACTAGAGTATATTTTTACCGAGATGCAGGGTGTTTTGGGGCTAATTATGACCATACAGAGTAATTGTGACCTATGCTATTTATATCTAACAACTTCGTAAATGCTCCTCATAAAACGTGCACACAAAACTTAATAAACAAATTTTTAATTTTTACGATGTGCTTTTTCGTGATTTTTTGTGGAAATTTATTTATTTAGAAAATACAAACTACAGACAAAAGTATCCAATTACTGTGGTGCAAAGAAAAACAAAAAAAAGCAATGTTCAGCAAGGTGAAACCGTAAGTACCGGTTTCATCTGAGACCATTACCCCATAGTCTTTAACCGTATATAGTTGTTGACTGCTAAATTGTAAAAAAAACCTGCATTTTTACGTTTTTCTGAAACCTCTCATTTTGAACTAAAATTTCAAAATAGCTAGTTTCAATACTAATATGAAACAGGAAGTCACGTGAAATTCTGCTAAGGGAGTCCCGATTCGTAAAATCGGTTGCATTTTCTTTGAAATTATTGACGTTTGGTAAAGTTGAATCTGAGCAATAACAGTCAAAAAGTGGCACTAAATGCGTCACGATCCATTGGAAGCAGTTTTTGATTTTCAGCTAACTCAATAAGTGATTTAAAAACTAACATAGTTATATGAACACATTTTTAACGGAAGTTTTAACCGTATATTTAACTTCCTAACAGCTTTTACTATAAAGAAAATCTAATTCAGGCTAATTCCATGCAAAATTATCCTTTCTGTAGTCACGTGTGTAAAAAGGGATTATCACTACAACTTTTAACATTAAATGAAAAAAGAAATTAGTTTAATAGCTGAACTACACTTATTAAAACTAAATAGGGTAACGAGTACAGTGATTGGCCCCTCATTCATTATTGAAAATAATAAGATGTTAAAGCCCAAAATAGGTGTGACAAATGTTTTTAAAATTCCCGCCATTAACGTTTGTCATGTTGGCAACAACATTTTGGGCTTTAATTATTTGGGCTCTTATTATTTTCAATAATGAATGAAGGGGCCAATCACTGTGAGAGGGCCAATCACTGTGAGGGGGGCCAATCACTGTAATCGTTACCCAAATATAACGTGTTTTATTTAATTTGATTTATTTTTCAAATTTAAAAAGCTTTTAATCTCCTCTTACATTGCGACTTACACTACAGTTACATGGAATTACCCTTCAATGAAAAACTAAAACAGACCGTCATTTTTCTGTATTTCTAATCAAATCCACGCAGCATACGTTTGGGTAACACCTCTTCCAAACCATTCCAAATAGAGGAAAAATGGGAAGAGAAGCGAACGAATATATTATCCATTTGATGCTCGCTCCCCTCCCAAATGTACGGGAGGGACTCCTCTATTGTACTTTTGGCGCAGCACCTTTTTAGAGGGCCTCCCCTCCACCATTTGGTATCGTGATAGCGCGAATAATTTAATGTATCACAATTTATGAAGAGGCTGAGGCCATTTTTAAAAATGGTTTGCACTTTTTGGAGGAAATGTTGTAAATTTGGTGGGGAGAAAAAAAATGTGTTTTGGATTGAATGCGGTGAGTTCTGCTGTGTGCAGATCTTTATGCGAGTAAAAACGCATTGGTAAGTACTATGTATGTTCTTCATTTTTTAACTATTAATGTTTTATTTTCAGAATATTTTGTTATTTAATAGAAAATTCACTTTAAATATCTAGGATGTAAAATCAGTATTATGCTACTATTGTAAGACAAATATTTTATTAGGATTATTTTTTCGAAGGATTGAAGATGCAAGTCAATGTTTAATAATTATAAAGAATTTTATAACTTTACAAACAAGTATAAATTTACTTTGATGTGTCACATTTAAATCAAATCATTTCGCATTGAAATATTTCACATGTAAGTGTTCGTCAATATTTATAATTTATTTTTTCATCTAAAATTTCGTCTTAATGCTACATATTAGGTATGGTAGATAACATTTAGGATAAAAAAAGCTTTTTTATCAAGGCCCTTTTTTTAATTAACACTATGCTTCTCGTTGTATCTAACCAAGCCATTAAATTTATATCAATCGGTGGCACCACAAAAAAGGCTTTAACACATCTTAACAAATCTAAATATCGCGTCCTCACCAAGCTAAGAAAAGTTATAAACATACCCTAGTCTCCCACCAAACACAACCATATCAATTCGATATTATTCTGACATTGCAATGTCGGGAATTGATCATACTATATTGTCATAAGATTGCATACATTTAAATTATAAACATGCTTTTTTTATACAATTTTTCAAATTAAGTATGACAGCTACATCTTAAAACCCTACAAGTAACATTGCGAAGAAAGAATACCATGTGAAAATGAGTTAAAGTATACTAACGCTAAATATCACTCAATCCCCCCCCCCCCCTGAAAAACACAAAAAAAATCCTCTCTACCTTATCAGCTCGGTACAAGACTAGTTATAGCAGAGAGCGTTATTAAGAAAGAGCATGGTATCATTTTCTCCGCCCTCACTCAAAGTGAATGACAGCATGGGAGATAAAGGCGGCTACATTCTAGATGACAAATTTATCATTCACAGTTTGAAGCCGTAAAAACGGACCTCAAATGGGCAGTCGACGTTTTTATGTGCGATTTTTGAAATAAGGTGTTAAATTGAGCCTTTTCTAAAGTTGGTCGGTTAATGTCATATTACGATGCAGTATACAAAGTTTATATATTAGTATATACTTTCATTTGAAGGAAAGTGAAAAATAATTTTTACTTTAAATTTTAATAAAATATAGTCCTTACGATTTCGTTTATTATAAATAGAATTCTAAAGTTCTGCTTTCTATAACTATGCAGAATATTTCTTTCAAATGTTATTTAAATAAAAAAATAGTTTTCAAAGTATTTCAATGTATCAAGATTGTGCGTGAATTGAAAAGAAATTTTCTAATAATTAAATTTAGTTTAATCCAATATATTCTGTTTCAAATTATCTGTTCCCATATTCCGTCCTTACTTTAAAACTTTCCAAATTTCTCCTAAACCTACCAACTAACCACAAAGCTTATTATGCGCAAAGATAGGGGAAACTAGGGAGACTTAACGCATGGGGATTTTTCTTTTGAAATGGACATGTTAGGGAAATTACTGGTTGACCAATCCCATCAGAATTTTAGTGAATACAGCAATCACAGAATTATCAGTTTTGCATTTCTTCACCTGGTACAAGAATCTGGAAAACATTAGAATGGGAACTAGCATATGGTTATTTAATTATTAATTTTTAAGTTTTAATTACTCCAAAATATTCTTTATATTATTTAGACTATTTTTAAGGGTAGAGGTTGGTTCAATTAACGTAGCACTAAAAATATTGGCTTACGGTTAAAGGCATGTAAAACAAAAGTGTAGTAGGACGAAAAAACGCTTGTACAATGTAAGCTTTTCCAGACGCGTAACTATGCTCGTGTTTCCATTTATATTGAAATTTAAATAATAGTATATCAATTTCAAAATTAGCCCTGAAACTATAATTTTAAGTTAGGTTAGTTTGAATATCGTCGCACTAGAGCTACACTAGGGCTATTGGCGACGGGCGTCGTATTTCAGAACCACGGTCAAGTGACGAGCCGGCACCCAACGCAACCGTTAAGGGCGACATCGTACGCATCGTTAGGACTTTGAAGGATATTTAACGCGCACGTCGGACATTTTTGGCTGCACGGGCCGTTTATAGGTCGGCAGTTATTTTGGCGATGCTCGGACCCGAACCTGGGACCTTCCGCATGCTAGGCGAATGCCTAACCGACTGGGCTCCCCAGCCCAAAACTATAATTTTAAATGAACTAGGTCGCAACATTCGCAATACCATAATCCCTTTTAACACCATGTGCCCCAAAACAACACAAACTCTATCTGTTCTTCTATTAATAGACCACAAACAGCCTTATAGTGGGATAGAAAAGGATAATGACGGCTTGAAATACAGACAGAACATAGTACAGAACTCTTTACGACTGGAACAAAATTTTTATTACTTATTTTACGGCTTGCCTTGTTTTAGTGCTGCATATGTCAATTTAAAGAGCCATTTGGTACTTCTAGATTCTATCTTATGTCGTATTTAATATTTTGTGGATTCAAAAAGTATTTTTAAACATGGTGGCAACCCATGTAAGACGGCAAAATGAAAGTAATTAAATTTTTTCATAAGAAATAGTGTATAATGTAGATTTGTTGGAACGATATAATTGGTTTGGTTTTGGTAATAATTTTTTATTATTCGAAAATATTATTTGTGTGTTTAGGTTTTGTTATTGTCTTAATTCTTTATGAAACATAAAAGTAAATGAATATTGCAAAATACATGGGCTGTTCTCAAATACAAAAATATTACCTGGTATCATTTTTTTATTGAAGGCGATCATTTTTATTGATAATCGGTTGAATTGAATGTAGCAAAGCTAATATGAAAAGAATATGCAGTTGGAATACGAGTTGGAAGTATATTTATTTAGGCAGCAAAACAAAGTCCAAAAACGATTAAAAATTCGATACATTTCCATTGAGAGCATTAAAAAACTAGTTTTAAAACTATATACTAAGAAATATAGCAATTTAATTATATATAACAAGCGAGATTAATTGAACTCGTGAAACAATAAGTATCAAGTTTTCACTCGTTATGCTCTTTATTTATTCGCAACGATAACCGAAGTTCTTACTAACGAAGTTCATGGAAAAAAAAAACTATGGATTAACTTTTCATAATTAGAGGGATAAAAGTTTCATATTTCAAAAATCGACAGAATTCCTTTGACAGTCCCTTGCGTATGTTTGGAGAATTATTAGGTGGCATTGTTATCTTTTTAACGATTCTTCTAAATACATGTCCACCCCCCCCCCCAACCCCCGTTACAAAAAAAAAGCCCATAGATATAACTTACGAATAATTTGATATTTTGTGTATTATATAATTATGGGTTGGGCATATGCATGGCAAAGATCGATGATGCTATGCAATAACAATAGAGCAATGGAATTCCCATCCAAATAGCTAGAGATCCTTTGTTCGTTAAGTCACGTTCAATGTCTTCTTATCGGTTACTATTAGTTTTACGGCCCAAAATATCATGTTTTAATTTAACCGTTTATTTCATTGTGTGTAATAAAAAGATTCAAATTGAGCACTTTTAGTTATGGTTGTGTTACTGGTACAGCTGGGGAAAAAACGATCCACCCTTCGTTTTTCGGCTGCTATTGGTCAAGGAATTTTGCGAAAGGTGTCAATTTTCAGGAAATAGCGTAAGGAATTGAGAACTGGCAACCAAAATTGTATAAGGAGTCGTCTACATATTAAAATGAGTACCAACTTTGAAAATTCCAAAGGCAGCACCCCATTTTTTTACATAAAAATGTTCAGCACCTTCAAAATACCCCATGTATAAAAAAGAATTATTTATTGAGATATTGAAGCATTAATTTTGAACTCGTTTAGGGGGAAATCTCCAAATTGAAAAAGGTAATATTTAGGGTGCCTTTTCAAAACGACAAGCTAACAAAACAGTTAACATAATATTGCCAATGGATGCTAGAATTAAACCTTCTTCACTAATATTATGAATTTTTTTTGTTAATGTTTTTTTATTTTGGATTTTTAAATTCAGAAATAAAATGAAGGGTAGACGAGAAAATGTTTTAATTTTAAATTAAGTCACATATACGATTATTTATAACGAACAGATTTTCAAATGCGATTAGTTACAAACAGATAGACAAACATGATTATTACATTTATGTTTTACATTTTATGCAAATTTTTGTTTCATTCATATTGCTACAAAAAGTTTGTTTAAAATTCGGCACACTTTATCGGTAATATAAACCACATATTACAAAACGAGAGTTACGATCTTAACACGATATTTAAGGAAAGCAAAATAAAATTACAAATAAAATGATTTGGCAATGATTTTCAACCAAAGCAGTGGGTACTAATCATTTTAAATAATCAATGTGGTAACAATTAAATATACTAAAAACCGAATTCCAATAATATTTTAGGGTATTCAAATTTTTTAATATAAAACACACTTATTGAAATTGTATTGGAAATAACATATTCAAAAACATAGTAATCGATATAATTTAATGTTAATTTTACAAACAAAATACATTGTATGCACTTGAAAAAAGAAAATTTTGAGACATTTGACAGACATCAATAATTTGAATAAACATTTACCAACAAACGCTTTTTAACCACCAAACGATAATGCAAGTTAGGATCCAATTTGCTAATTTTTTACACGGTCCCTAAAATTCATTTTTTTCCGTATTTTTTTCAATAACTCGACAAATAATTGTTGTTGAATTAAAAAATTGGGGATTTTGGTTCTACTTGATCAACTTTATCGGTTTATGTAACAAAAATTTGGGGTTGTTATTCTTGTTTTATATTTTCATATTTAACCATTTCAGTCCCAATGACAATTTGGCATCATAAATTTTTTTAAAAATTCTGATCGTCTATAGCCATTTATGATATCAAAAAGCACATCATTCGATTCTTCAAACTTTTTTCTATTAGAAAATATTTTTCATTAATCCCAATAGATGTCAGCCCGATTATTTTTTTTAATTATGATCAGAAACATGATGATGCCAAATGGCATCACTGGGACTGAAAGGGTTAAATTTAAATAAAAAAATTATTAAAAATGAAAAATTGATGAAAAAACTTGTGTGATTTGTTTTTGGAAGATTGAGAAGTATATAATGAAAAAGTAATCTTTGTTTACTTCATTTTATTTGTGGAGGTATGAATAAAAGTTTGTGAAACTTTTTTAACATTATGGGCGTTCAACTTTGAATGCTTATATCTCAACAAATAATGCAAAGTAATTAATTTTCTTTTGGATCTGGTGTATTTTGAAGATGTTAAACATTTTTATATAAAAAAAATTGGTTGTTGCCATTGGAATTTTCAAAGTTTGTGCTCATTTTACTATGTAGACGACCTCTTATACAATTTTTGTTGCCAGTACTCAATTTCTTACGCTATTTCCTGAAAAATGACACCTTTTACAAAATTCCTTGACCAATAGCAGCCGAAAAACGGAGGGTGGATCGTTTTTTTCCCCAGCTGTACTAGGGCAACACATAAGCCTATTGACAGATGGATGTGTGATGTTTGATTTGGTTGATATAACATCTCCCTAGACTTTTCCAGGGGCTCGCGGACTTTATTATTTCACTGCGCAATTCATTTTTAACAAAATGATCCCATTTTGACAATAAGTCCCATGTTTTCATCATCCAAAAATATAATACTTTCTCAAGTCAATGGGTTTGTCGACAATTTTAAAATTAGGACACATTTTATGACACCCTGCACTAAACACCAATCCCGTGTAATTCGCATTTGTGTTATTTAATCTACGTCGCACTTGAAATACACGACGGCTATAAGTGACGGGCCTCGTAATTTAGAATCGCGGTTAAGTTAAGCGGCCAACCCCTGAGCTAGCACCCGACAACTTTTATAGCGACATCGTACGCAGGGTCAAGACTTTGGATTGCGACAGATTTAACATGTTCCAGTCCCATGTACATGGCGCTATTTATTGGATTTTTTTTGCTTAGCACGACCCGTTCATTAAATGTCAAAGACGTAAACCGAACCACGTAAGGTACCCTTAGTGACATGGCTCTTTAGACAACCTTGCCACTGCGGCACCCTACAACTGCGTTAAACCAACAAAGTTACATGGATTCTATAATCGATACATAATTATGAATCAATACAGGAAGGTGTGGAAAAATACATCGATTTTACTGTACAAAATCTATGAGTCGTTACTTATAATTTCTAAGGGCATTCCATTGGGCGCTTTTAGATTTTTATTTTTGAGAATGAGTTCTCCCGCAATTTCTTGTATATTTATTTTTACTTCCTCTGTCAGAAATAAGTTTTTGTTCTATTTTTAATAGTCGAGTTTTGGAATTTTTCCAGGTGCTATTAAAGACAGTCAAAATGGCAATAGCAGATATTAAAGTCGGTAACGGTCAAAACATGATCTTGATTTTTTTAAAATTCTAATTTAACATTTTTTCCGACAAATTTTAATATATTTCAAAAAAATTAAAGTCTGTAGTTTAAAATATAAATAAAGCTACACATTATTTGGAGGGCTCAGAATACAAGCGAACCAAGTCCATAAAATGCTTCTTTGTGCTACAGACGTTTAAAGTTGAAGCCGCTAGGCAGTAGCAATTGAAAACATTTTAATTGCTGTTGCCAAGGCAATATTATCTGAACTAGGAATTTTTTCATTATTGCACTGAAATTCTACATAGATGGTACAGCTGGGGGAAAAAAACGATCCACCCTTCGTTTTTCGGCTTCTATTGGTCAAGGAATTTTGTGAAAGGTGTCATTTTTCAGGAAATAACGTAACGAATTAAGAACTGGCAACAAAATTTGTATAAGGGGTCGTCTACATATTAAATTGAGTACCAACTTTGAAAATTCCAATGGCAACACCCAATTTTTGTATATAAAAATATTTATCTTCTTCAAAATACCCCAGATCCAAAAGAAAACTAATTTGCATTATTTGTTGATATAAGCATTCAAAGTTGAACGCCCATAATGTTAAAAAAGTACATTCATACCTATAAAGTATTTATACCTCCGTAGATAGATAAAATGAATTAAACAAAGATTTTTTTATTATATACTTCCTAATCTTCCAAAAACATATCACACAAGTTTTTGCATAAATTTTTCATTTTTAATATTTTCTTATTTAAATTTAAATAAGAAAAAATAAAACAAGAATAAGAATACCAAATATTTTTTACATAAATCAATAAAGTAGATCAAGTAGAACCAAAATCCCGAATTTTTTAATTCAACAACAATTATTTGCTGAGTTATTGTAAAAATACTGAAAAAAAAACGAATTTTAGGGACTGTGTAAAAAATTACTTGGCAAATTAGATCCTAACTTGCATTATCGTTTGATGGTTGAAAAGCGTGTATTGGAAAATGTCTAAAAATCTTTTCTTGTTTCAAGTGCATACAATGTTTTCAGTATTTTGTTTGTATAATAAACATTAAATTTTATTGATTACTACGTTTTTGAATGTATGTTATTTCCAATACAATTTCAAAAAGGGTGTTTAAGATTAAAAATTAAATACTCTAAAATATTATTGGAATTCGGTTTTCAGTATATATTCCATTGTTACCACATTGATTATTTAAAATGATTAGTGCCCACTGCCTTGGTTAAAAATCATTGCCAAATCATTCGACGTAATTTTATTTTGCTTTCCTTAAATATCGTGTTAAGGTAACTCTCGTTTTGTAATATGTGGTTTATATATTACCGATAAATTGCGCCGAATTTTAAACAAACTTTTTGTAGCAATATGAATGAAACAAAAATTTGCATAAAATGTAAAACATAAAATGTAAAAATCATATTTGTCTATCTGATTTCAACTTATTGCATTTGAAAATCTGTTCGTTATAAATAATCGTATATGCGACTTAATTTAAAATTAAAACTTTTCCTGGTCTACCTTTTATTTTATTTCTGAATTTAAAAATCCAAAATTTCAAAAAAACAAAAAAAATCACAATATTAGTGAAGAAGGTTTAATTCTAGCATCCGTTGGCGAGATTATCTTAACCCTTTGTTAACTTGTCGTTTCGAAAAGACACCCTAAATATTACCTATTTTAATTTGGAGATGGCCTCCGGTGGCCGAGAGGTGTAAGCGACGAACCTCTCACCGAGAAGGTTCTTGGTTCTGTCCTTATCCTAGACGTATTCGTGCTGGTGAAAAAAATCCTCTAAAAATCACGGGGTGCCCGAGTACACTGCGATATACGTGCTCGTGAAATCTGTGGAGTCGAAAGTCCCGACGGCGTTAGCGTACGATGTCGCTCGAAGTTCCGTTGGGTGCCTGCTCATGTGTCGACCTTGTCACTTGACCAGGGTTCTAAATTACGAGGCGTATTTGGCTGTGTTAAAGCTCCTAAAAAAGCCTAGAAATAGGCAGCCGGAAACGATTACATTACTAATTTGGAGATTTCCCCCTAAACGAGTACAAAATTAATGTTTTAATATCTCAGCAAAAAATGCAAAATAAATCATTCTTTTTTATACCTGGGGTATTTTGAAGGTGCTAAACATTTTTATGTAAAAAAAATTGGTGTTGCCATTGGAATTTTCAAAGTTGGTACTCATTTTAATATGTAGACGATCCCTTATACAATTTTTGTTGCCGATAATCAATTTCTTACGTCATTTCGTGAAAAATGACACTTTTCATAAAATTCCTTGACCAATAGCAGCCGAAAAACGAAGGATTGATCGTTTTTTTTCCCCAGCTGTACATGCAACTCCGATGCTAACTCGAAAATGATAAAAAATGGACTTGGTTCGCTTGTATTCTGAACCCTCCATTTTATAGAACTAGGCTTTGCCGTGTAAGGATACCATAAGCTAATATCGTGCACATGCACTTAACGCAATCTCACAGCGACGGCCGAACATTAGTCTACGGTGTCCGTACCGTGCACAAGCACATAATACACGAAGTAAATTTGTCTTTCTTTACAGCACAATTCATTAATAGATTGACATAGTTAAGGATTGCGTAAAACGAAAAAATTAAATATTTCTAATTAACATTTCTATTCATTTTCATATTGATCCGCTATAACTAAATCAACCTAAATTCAAATTAATAGAAATGAATACGATAGACACAAATTAAAACTTTAATTCAACAATATAACAATAACAAACTTCCCCAACGATCGTCTAATTATTCAAAACTTGTCCAAGTTTCTTCACTTCTAAGAAAAGTCTTCCATTATCAGGAATAAATTTTCATGGACCTTCATCCTCTTTCGAAGTATTCTTTCCACTTGGGTTGGTCTCCGAAAACTTTTGCTCATTGTGGTCATTCGGTCTGCCCAGTTTTCAAGCGAGGCATAGCCCCATTCTTCTTATCAGAACTAGACCGTTTCACTCCTCTTTCCATTACTGCACAATTGATGGGAAGGAAAAAAATCTTTAGTTCAGTATCACCTAATATAAAGCGCCAAGATAAACAGTTGAGTTATTTTATGGGCCGGGTAATAGCTGTGTGGTAGAAGCTAAATACATACTAACCGAAGTATGTGGGTTTGAAATCTTTTTAAGAAGACCGGGCTTGTTATTTATTCGTCAGATAAGGAAAACATTTGGGTCATCGAAAAAAATTACAATTTCCACTCCGTTACCGATGAGCGCAAGTAACAGTAGACATAAATTAATTAATATTTTCATCAATCGTACTTGTAGGTTATTGAGCATTTAGGAAAATAGATATTAGCAGATATGTAAATATTTATTATATAATTATATTTTTAATGAAATATTTATAGGTTGTAATAGAGTGAATGTCTGAAATAAAAAAAACCCCTGGTGTTTAACATTTATATTTGAATACTTTAAATGTTGTATTTATAGCATTTTGGACTGACTCGCGCGCGCGTTTACCAGATAAAAGATACAACTCTTAAATGATCTCCCCTTAAACGGATCGTTGGGAGGAGCATATATTTTGTGTTAGTGTCTTTCTCTAGAAGAAAATTTATTTATTGAGAAGTAGTCTTCATATGGCCCATTACATTCTTTTTATCGTTGTCTGATGGAAAAGACCAATAGTTTAGTATCGTGTATAAACGAATCTCAATTAGAAGAAATACTTATTTCTTTTACTGTTATTTATAATTTGAAGCTATTTGATATAAACAAAACCATTTAATTTTTTTAGTGTTATGGTCAGTATATTTTTCAAATTAATATTGTTGTGGTTTATAAATATCAGTTTCATTTCAAACAAATATTTGCAGAAAGAGCTTGGAATGGTATGCAGTTTCATCGTATTCATAAGCATTTGCGAAGGGAGAAAAAACCTATCTAACCCTTTGCAGTACTTTTTCTGCCGAAAGAGTCTTAGCAAGGCGTAACGGATGTACAGATTTCCCTCTTGTATGTACTTGATTTGATTACAATTATCTCATTTGCTTAAAAATATTTTTGAATTACTCAATAGTTTTAACCGGTAAGT
Source organism: Oedothorax gibbosus (assembly GCA_019343175.1). Lineage (NCBI taxonomy): Eukaryota > Metazoa > Arthropoda > Arachnida > Araneae > Linyphiidae > Oedothorax > Oedothorax gibbosus. The sequence continues at coordinate 908,027 of JAFNEN010000168.1, forward strand.
CAGATTAAATTTCTAATTAGTTTTCCAAGTGCGCATTGGTATACTTATTGCATTTTCATGTATCGATGCTATGTTCCTTCATTTATAGGATAAGTTAGTTTGAATTAGCGTCGCATTAAAGCTACACGAGAGCTATTGGCGACGGGCATCGCAATTTAGAACCACAGCCAAGTGACGAGCCGTCACCTGAGAAGGAACCAAAGCAACCTTTAAGGGTGTCATTGTAAGCAGCGTTGGGACTTTGAAGCATATTTAACGTGCAGTGTATAGCCAGCACATTCGTATTTATAAATTCATTGTGGACCCTGATAATTTAACTTTAACTTTAAAAAAATTATATATCATGTTTTAGTAAGATGTGAAACAACTTTTTTTCACTATTAGAAATGTTAAATAAAAAATATTTTTTTCACTCCACCCTAACTGCATCCCCTCTACTTGGGGTATTAATCGTTGGACATTTTTGGCTGCACGGGCCGTTTATAGATCAGCAGTTATTTTGGCGATGCCCGGACACGAACCTGGAACCTTCCGCACGCAAGGTGAACGCTTTAGCCCACTGGGCTTCATAGCTCAAGGTCATTCATTTTTAACCTTTTAGTTAGTGAGTAAAATTTACAGCTCATTGCTGACAAGAATAATGTGTTTAAAGTCTACTAAAATATTCAATGAGAAAAAAATCAAGAAACAATAGTTTGGAAAATCGTCAAATTATCATTGCAGAGACATAAATCAGAATCCAAAATATAAATAAAAATGATATTTAAAATGTGACCCAAAATTGACAGTAGCTCAATTTTAATATATATATATATATATATATATATATATATATATATATATATATAATATATATATATATATATATATATATATATATATATATATATATATATATATATATATATATATATAACGCAACCCTAAAAAGTATAGATACAAAAAACAGAAACAGAAAAGAGATAGGCTTTCAAAACAACTGCGTATCTCCTGTTCGAGCCTTCAGGCCCATTGACGGGAAATGGCTGTTCCGGATACTAGTTGTAACAAATAAACTTCTCGGATTTTATTTTTCGGATCTGCTGTTCAGACCGAGAAGCGGAAGTCTTTTAGTTGTGTTTTGGGTAATTTTTGATAAACGATTGCGTTTAAGATACAAGATATCTTCATACGTAGAATTGCTTTGTCTAAAATGTTTACTTTTCTTACTAGACGTAGAACCGACATGCAGTTTTTCCGGTAATATGGAACTGTTCTAGCTAATTTAAAAGAATTTTGTTAAATATATGGGGGAAATTCCGTTTGGTCCATTCATATTAATAATAAACATTTGTGCATTCAAATTATTAATAAAAAAACAAGCGCAAACATTTCATCATAGTTTTTTAATCTAAATTTTTCAAAAAATATATTTGTTCAAAATGCATTAAATTAAGACACTAAGGATTTTGGGTAAATACTGTATAACTTTTTTTAGCTTACGTGTTACTTCATATAAACGTTATAACTAAAATTTATTTTTAGTTAAGAAATATCAAAGACTGATTTCTTAATATATTTATAAAAAAAAACAATAATTTATAAATTTAGCAATAATTCAAAAAAATATTTCAAAGTTATTGTTTAAGAGGAAAAAGCAACCTACGTAAATCTTTTAAAGGAAACCTATGTAGTCGTTTATATTTAATCTGTAGAACCTACGTTAAAGGCCGTAAAATAAAGCATTTACGATAAAAATTCCATAGATTACAGCCCAAAAATCATTAAAAGGACATTAAGTGTACAAATCTAGCAATAAATATTGTTGCAAGTAGACCAAATCCAACTTTTTGTTAAATTTACCTTTTTAAGGCCTTGGCGGATACAGGATCTAACATCTGGCGGCATATTCGAGTAGCAGCTTTTTTTACCGTGTTAATTACAAAATCAATATCAGAGTTCGGATACTACGGAACAAGATTCTTGAATGAAAACGTGGTTTCAACAAAGCCATTTGGGCAGAACTGGAGGAAAATTGAAAGCTTTGCCAATTTCTTTCAAAGCGTTTTAAATGAAATGCTGTTTCAACAATACCGATAAAGATTACTGTTGTATCTTTAGTTATGTAAACATTGCTTTGCAGTAAATTTTAATTTGCTTAAAGCAAAACATTCTGAAAAAATTTTACTGGGTATCTGAAGCCAAATTTTTTGTCATTAAATGAGATTTATATTTAATAGACTTCCGATATAAATTAAAAGTTTTCTGTCAACTTCAAAAATTGTTTTCTACTTTTTTAAATTTGATAGTCAGCACTCAAGGTTGTCTTTCTTGTCCATTGGCGTGCTATTTCTTATCAACTTGAGAGCGAAATAGCAGTTGAAACTAAAAATATCTTTTTGAAAAATCTAAGACCGGGAAAACATACTTTTTAGCAAAATCGGGTATTCAAAGTCCAAATTTATTCATATAACTTAGATCATCTACGAAGATTTTGATTGATCCAACAGTTGACTTGGTCTGAAATACTTACGGTGCTCTTGTACGAGTTTAAACTAAACAACCAAATCAGGAATGGGCTGTTCAAACTTATTTATAAAAATTGCATATTTTGGGTGAAATGGATCATTTTAAGATATTTTTAAACTGATATTTAGAATATCTACTGCTTCCTAATGCAAAAGAACAAAGTACAAGTCCGTCATTTTGGATAAGATGCAAATTCATTTCATTTTTTAAAGTTTATTGTTCATGCTTTAATGCGTAACAGTTATTGTAGTGTTATTCATTTGAATAGGCTCTTAGGCATTTTAACAATTATAACCGGGGGCATGTCGTAAAACTAATCGACACACATAAATATAAAAAGGCTTTTCTTTTCGGAAAGAATATTTTTTTGTTTTACCCATGCTAAAAATACAAAAGTAAGCATAATCAAACACGAAAAATCACTGCAAATTATCCGAAACACACAATCCACTCACACGAACATTATACAGAAAACAAATTAATAACGCCTACCTATTCATTGCATTTTAAAAACATCGCCCAAAACTCAGCATACATGAAAGCACCAGAGCAAAAGGAAGCCATATTCTTAAGCACGTATTTTAATTATTACTATTAAGAATTAAGGGAAAGTTCTGAAGGAGCTTCAACACAAACTGCTAATAGAGAAAGAGCTGTGCTGAGCGTTTTCGCGAAGTCCCAAGGGACGCCGGGTAATTCCGCGGATAAGCACAATAGAACTGCAAATTAGCGGGTAATTTAGAAAAGGAAGCTCCAGGGCCAGTCTTGGCAACGTCAGGAGAAAGATGCAAAAATCCGCACCTTCTAATGCACTTCAAAGAATAGTATGTTGTTTTATAAAGATTATGTTCAGGCTTTTCGTCTTCCAATGCTTATAAAATTTAAGAGGTGGCATAGAATGTTTAGTTTCAAAATAATTTAAATTCAAATCGACAAGAGAGGAAAAAGGTTTGGATGTATTTTAAATGTACATACTACAGATAACAGACTTTGCTAACTAGTTAAACTAATAAAAACCTCTTTCCAAAATTATATATATTTTTTAAATAATAACTTTCAGAGTACTTTTTTTAATCAATGCATGTTCGTGTTTGCTTCATTTTAAAGGTTAATAAAATTGCAGTATAAAACGTTTTCGTTCAATACAAAAATGTCACTTATTCAAAAATGACGGGATAGTCGGATTTATTAGTGACCTGTGGTTATCACTTTTTTCGAGTGAAAACCGTTAATTTTAAATTAAATAAAAAATTATATTTTTTTGTGTTCTAAATAAAATTCGGGCATTCTATTCGAAAGTATTCACAAACACATGTGCAAGAAGGTTACTTCTAACACCGATGTTTACTGTTTTATGTCACTTTCAAAAAATCAATATGAACTTTTGGAAAATAAAGCCTCAGTAAGTCTACAAAAAAGTATTTTAAAATTAATGTTTTACATGGTAAAACATTAGTACAATAAACAAGTTGTGAAGATTTTAAAAAATAGCCTCTTGAAAGTGTTTCTTGCCATAATCCCCTATAGGACTGATTCGAAAAATATCCACACCTTCAAAAGAATCATCCCAACAAGCAATTAGGCTGTGGTTTGACCACTAGAACGATACTGGGCACCAAGAACAGAACCGGGTGCTCTTTTGAAGAAACCGACTTCTTAAATATGTCCGTTAAAATATACATATGCCATTGATATGAAGGTATTAGCATTTCTAACTTCAAAGCAGCCGTTGAGTATTTTAGTACATCTTATCCCGACGATGAAGTCGACATCTGAAGCGGGGGAATATTGCAATTGTAGGTTTCAGTTTTTTTACCTTCTGTTTTACATACGAACTTAACCATGACGAAGCTAAGTCAGACCTGTTAGGTTACATTGTAATTAAGATACTCTAATTTACCAGTACAGGGACTTGGCAAAAATGCTGCCCTATGCGGTAGACATTGCAATCCGACATGTATCGGCAAACAATTTTGTTTCGCCAGCAAGATTGGATGGCACATATCTATTTAAACTCTAGTAACTCATTATAGACGGCTTTGTGAACACCATATACATCTTCATTTCTAAATAAAAACGTTAACTAAAGGTTTTTTTAAACTCGCATTTCGTATAACTCTCAAGACAATGGTATTCATTTGTCTTATAATCTGTTTACTTTAAAGTTAAGCAGAAAGATCATTTTCGGGTGGCAAAATTTCTTGCCAATCGTCATTAATTAGTTAAAGTACCACTTTCGATGGACGCTTCACGTCACGAAAATACTAATTTACTGTAAAACATTAGAATACTGCTGTAAAAAGTGACCGCAAAATATGGTATAATTTTACACTAATGTTTAGAGCGTATCCGATAATAATTAAGGTGTACGTACACACTTGAGCATTTTTTCTTCGGTTTTTAAATTACAAAGACAATACTTTACTATTTGAAAAATCCTATAAATTCCTAAAATTTTGTGTACAAATATTTTGAAAATGTTGAAATGGTAATTAGCATTTGACACATTAATTAGTATGGTTTTTGAAAATTAATAATTCAATATATATAATAATAATTCAGTATATTTCATATTATTTCAATCAGTATATATAATAATTCAATATATTTAATAATTCAATATAATAATGAATTCAAAAAGTATATTTTCTTTAATCCTAATACCTTTGTTCTTTACGATGTCTCTGTCAGTGAGATAGTTGAGACTGTTAATTCTTTTCCTGATAGTGGGTCTTGTAGAACCACAAAAGATTTAAACAGATTTAAAATAAAAAAAAACTACCGATTTTGATCATTTATAGTTATTTCTAGTGCGCATAGACCCTTAAAAGGCATACAACAATACCACATTGCCCCTCTTCTTTCCTATCCTAACCTGGAGCAGGATAAAGCTCTTGAAATCCCTCCCATTAACAGTTCCGTCCCCTTCATCTCAGCCGTCTGCAAGTAAGCACCACACTAAATCACGAGGCCAAAGCCCCCCACATCTCAACCTGGCCTGACCATTAATCGCCACAGAGCAACACATGATAATAGGAAGATGCTGAATGGACACGGCTGCTTCAAAGGGAAAATATTGGAAGTGTCTGGTTAGCGGTTAAACTAAAGAATCGTGCCCGGCAATTTTACGCCAAATCTGGTAACCCCGACATATTTGTATTATGGAAACCTTTGGCGAAATTAGCCATTGCATTGCCAATTTCTAAATGTTAATCCATTGAAATCTTAAATGTATATAATTTATTCTGAAGGGTTTTTTTATACTAATCTCTTATTAAATATATGCTTAACGATTTTAAATGTTAACTTTTTTTAAATCAATTCACTGATGTTTTGTGCAAAATATTTGTAGTTATTTTCCCTTTTTTAAGCCATTCCTGAAAGAACACTTTTGTTGTTTCCAGTCGGCCGTTTTGAAATTCGGTAGTATTTTTGGTTATTTCGAGATGGCAACCATCTCGGCTAGTGCCGGGGTTTGTTGTCATTTCGACTTGGCGAGATTTTTTTAAAGTCGGCAAATCCGCTCTCGGTTCTTTAGGATAACCCTGGTTAGCTGGGTTTGTCGCAAAAATCTAGGTCCGTTTCACACGAAACGAATCCAACCATGTTACGGTGCCGGATGTTGGCAGTGAGATGAAGTTAATTGAATCTATGAGATGTGACGGAAGAATAAACTATATGTTTGGTTTACAGTCAAGTAGTGACAATGTTACTCTGCTGCGGGGACAACGTACAGCCGTAAATTTGTCCTCCATTCCAATTCACTCACAACATTACCAATACTCGATAGAAAACCGCAGGTATAATCGAGATTTTTGAATCCATCGAATGTGAAAAATAGTTTATTTAACATTGCCATTGCGCGGCACCGTAAGTATAGCGAATACTAAAGGAATCTTTGCGTGCAAAATGAGTCTTAATAATAGTGGTGGTGTATGTATAGGCAATTCATAGCATTTACCATTGATAGTTAAGAATGAAAAAATATTTATTTAGTAAAATAGAGCTTTAGGACATTATGTGCCTTTTCGTTATTAAAGAACTAGGGGTGAAAGGCCGATATAATAAGAGGGCAAAATGGACAAATGTGAGAATAAAGGACAGAGTATAGTGGGGAACCAATGGAATTTGGAAATTTCGAATTTTTGGGGGAAATTATGCGTCCGGTCAAAGAAAAGGTTTTCGAATTCCGTTTTTTTATATTTTCAACTTTAACATATAACGACGGTTGGCAAAAAATTTGCCTTGCGAAAATAGGCTTTCCACTTGTTTATATTTTTAAAAAAATTAACCCAAATGAAGACCATATTCCATAACAATTTATGTATGAAAAATTAAGTTAAACGAAAAACGAATTTAAGAAACTTAAAAAAGTTACCGTTTTATTCGGAAGTGAATGTTCTAATGGCATTCACGAAGTCGTCATTAATGATTTAATATAAAACCTATTTATCACTTTCAAAATATTATAGCCACTATGTTTTACACATACTGATTCGAAGGCCTTTAAAACATTTAATTTTAAAATTTCAGTAGCATTTGAGGTTCTTCCACCCTCAGGTTTCAAGATTGTGGTTAAATGTCTGATATAGGCTCCCTCCAACTTTTCCAGTATTTTGAAATGTTCCAACAATGCCTGGCGACTTTGCCCTTTAAGACATCACAGAAGGCCAAGATTCTTGAAAGAAAAAAAGTTTAAGGAGTCAACATCCCATATTGCGAAGACAGATACCAAGCTGTCAACGTTAGAGTTGACCAAATACGAGAGACAGGTTTTTGAAGTTCTTTTCTATAGTTTTTTTTAACTCCTCTATCTTTTGGTTGACAGTCTTTGCTCAAAGGTATATAGAAATCTCAATATTTTAAAATCTCAGTACTTTAACGCTTTAATTAATCTTTAAAACCGTTCAACCAACAATATCAAGCTAAAATGCTGGTAGATTTTTTTGTTTAAAAAAATAAAAGATCTCCTTGTGTGTTACAGAGGATACCACGGAGTTTACAAGCGCAAGAAATGCGTTCCAAACACCAAATAAAAACAAAAAAATGAAATAAAGATTCCTTTTTCGAAATTTCAAGAAACTTTTATGTTTCTTTGTTCATCATAATGTATTAAAAGACGACATATAGTTGTTTCTGAATTTTTTTCTTTTTAAAATGTTTAAAGACTATATTCTTCCATCTCCTAACATCGAAATTATAGAATTGTACAATTTATTACCGAATAGCATTTAATAAAAGAGCTGGCATGGAGAACCTTGCAGCAGCAACAATCAAAATCGTATCTTATATTAAAGTCTACGTGATCTACTTTCTGCTGGTAGAGTAAAAATTACCATGTTGAAAATTTCTCGCATTAGCTTAGCCAATCGAATTGTCTCATTCTTATCGCGGACGCGCTTTAGTATAAAAACAGAAAAAGGAGAGCAATGCATAAAAACATAATACACAAATTCGAAAACTGTAAAGTTATTTAAGAATGATGAAAGTTTAAAAAACCAATACCGTTACAATACTTTAATTTAAAACCACAGTAGTTTCATATGGAAAATTTAGTACCATAGGCAAACAAGGGTAAACATACATGAACAAATGTTGAACGTTGAAAACAGCCAGTCGTTAAAGAAAAACTGTATTGTAATAATTTGAATTGAAAAATATTTATATAAAATATTAGTGCTGCAAGGTTAACTATTCTCAGAAGTGGCATTTCATGCTGTACTATTTTTTTGAAGAATGACATTCTAAAAATAAATATTTATATTAACAGAAATTAGAAAATGCTCTTTAAAAACTATTAATAACAGTAAAAAAATATGCATATTTCTTATTCTATAAATAAAATTACTGACATCCGTTATAGAGTGTAATCACATTTTACGTTTACAATTATCTAATCATGCTTTTGATGATTCCATAATTTATACGTCAACACAAAATATATATTTAATACGAAATATGAATAAATGTTTTATTTACTATAAAAACCAATTGAATTTTTTTTACGCATTTAAATTTAACAAAAAAAGTCCAGATCCTGCATGCCTAGTGCGAAATTCCTCAAAAGTACATAATTACTCCCAATCCTACAGTAGCACGGATTCACACCCAAGAATATATTTGCGTACAAAGCACGGAAACATCCAAAACAAGTTATAAATGCCGAGACTGTTAGAGCCAGCTTTGTAATTCGCATTCAAAGCCCGAAAATATTTTTTGAGACGACTACGTGATTATTTTATCTTAGTACAATCACATCGCGTGAAAAATCTTAAGCTTGACGTCAGCTGCTACAACCCTAAGTCATAGAAAAATACATTCCGCCATTCTCGAACGTTACTGTGAGTTTAATAACTTTCAAAGTTTTCCAGCTTTTGTTATTAAATGTCTAAGGGGATCCTCTTTTTTCCATTATCCTTGTTCAAAATGTGATTTTGCGAAGAGTTGTTTGGAGGGTCAGACATCGTGTAAAGTAATTAAGTATTTATTTTGAGATGCATAACACTATTTTGAAGTGTGAGAAAACTATCAAATAATTCTATTCATACTGTTTTACCTTAGAGGCAGAACGGCATAAGTCTAAAAATGTCAAATTTCAGTTTTGAATAGAGTGATAATTCGCATGTATTTCCAAAAGTGCATTTTTGGAAAGAACAATTGCACCAAAGGATTTACAACATATTCGACTTACTCTGTGACAATATGAGCATGTTTAGTGGTTAGGCTATCACGTAAACTAGTGAAGTTGGGAAAAGTGCACTTAAGTCACAAATATCGGGTGTATTTATTAGAGTCTTTATAGATTCCTTTTAAGAAACATCAGTTATAATAATTGTTAAATATACTATTTTTGTTTGTGACGTACACTTTTTGAGATATTACGTACGCGTATATTGTCCGTATGCACAACTAAACCATTTTGTCAGTTGGAATTAGTCTAAAAACTATTATACAATAGAATTTAGAAAAAAATATTTTAGCGGTCTTTCACTTTTTTTGAAGGCTTTTCTTTAAAACACTTTTGAACATTATTTTTTTAATAAGAATTTCGAAATGTTAGAAAGCGTCGTGTCCTTAAAGTGAGTTTACCACCCAAGTTACATTTTTAAGGTTAAATTAAAAGGGGAAGAGAAAAGGGGTAGAGAGAATGGAAATCCTCTTTAGAGAGAAACTCATATTTACATTTATCTAGTCATAATAACTCTAGAAATAACTATTAAAAATTTAAACGAATATTTTCTTATTAAGTTACAGTTTCAGTTGTAAAAGTGAAATTTAAATTAAAAAGTATTTAAATACACCTTTTATTATATTTTTTCAAGCCCGAAAGCAGTTAATATGTTGCTTATAAAAAGGTCATTTAGACATCTTTTTTTATGCAAAAAAAGTCTTTATTACTCTTATCTGTTGTGCTACACGCAAAAGCTTTTATATGAGAACAATTTTCGAAAGACTCGCAGCATTAAAAGCTAAGCATTATTTTTAATTAGGAAGATTTGCATAATTACTGTCTCTAAAGTTGTTAAAAAAGTATTAAAAGGAATTAGTACTTTTGAATGTTTCTTTGCTGTCCAGCTTAAGGATTTAATAAGCTTAAGTATCTGGCTTTTTAGAAAATATTTTTGACAATTTAGACAAGTGATTACTAAGAACTTTGTAATGAGCAAACCTTTTTTAGAAATTAAAGCAATAATGCTACAAAGTTAATAAAAAATATTGCCTTAAAGCCCCGCTTCTTGGAAATTAAAACTTTTAAATGAAGTCATAAATGGTTTTAATAAAGACTAATATGGTTACTAAAAACTATGCATTTGAAGATTTTTATTTCGTTGCGTCAGTGCTTCTGTGCAATGAATATTGATTTTGTTAAAAAGAATTAAGCACAACACAAATAATTAATTCTCAAATAAAGTAATTTTAGTATTCCTCGATTGATTTGTCAAATATTTAACTGTTATTATTCAAACTATTGACCATGTTTAAAAAAATATGGAGCTGGGAAAAGATAATTTTTTAAAAAATAATTATAAAAGCTCCAAACTTTTTTACGTATTTAAAGGTTGTTGGCTGCTTAAATATCCAAGACAAAAAAAGTGAATATTTTTTATTTCAAAAGAATGTGTTAATATCTTCAACTAGTCTACAGTATTTCAAACCTCATGGAAATCATGAGTCAATAAATATCAAAGCTTATATAATCGATTTAGCAATTGAAAAACCTTCAAATGTTTCTTTGTATTAAAGTAAAAATTATCAAGAAACAAAACTTCTGTTTAATTGTTGATTTTTAATACAAAAATAGAAAAACAAACTTGCCCGTAATGAGCGAAGCGATGTCTGAATAGCCGAAATTACGCCGTTTGGCGCAACACAGTGTGCAAGGGAATCTTCTCAACTGCAAAACCCGTCAAGCAGAAAGGCGAGAAATTAATCCTGGCTCGCCAAGTCAAACTTGCGGCGAGTCAAAAGTCAAAACAAACTGGGCTCCATCATCGCTAAACTACAGCGCAGAGTTAACAATTAATTACTGTGGAAAGTCTTCCTCTACAACGCTGACCTCTAGAAATTGCAGATCGAGAAAGATGACTTGAAAAACTTGTATCTGATATTTTTCTATCATATGATTGAGTTGAGTATTCGTATAGACATTATTAAAGTGCAGTCTCACATGATAGATTATTCCGATATTTGAACATTCGTGGATATAATGTATACTGATAAGCAGAAACCAATGCTGTGTTTGATTGAATTGACATCGCACTAAAGCTACTTTAGTTATTGGAGACGGACTTCTTAATTTTGGAACCGTAGTCAAGTGAGGAGGCCGACACTCGAGCTGTAACCCCAAACAAGTTTAGTTTGAATTATCGTCGCACTAGCAACACGAGGCCTATTGGCGACGGGCGTCGTATTTAAGAACCATAGTAACCTCAAACAACCTTAAACGACATCATACGTGGTGTCTGGATTCTTAAATCCTATGCATCAATGGAACAAGTCAAGTATGGGTATTTGGTAAAATCGAGATATGCGAAAGTTATTGGCTACTAATAACAATACCTTTAACATGTTTATCTCTATTTCTAACTGTAGAACTGAAAAACCGAAGGATCCTATGTAGAAAACGTCCCATTATAATCACATGGGATGGGACATTTCCCCACGACAGATTTTGTTATTATTCCATTCCTCAACCACTCCACCTTTTATTAATCAATTATTTTGTTACTTAAAATAACCTAAGTTGCTACACAAACGCTCTTGCGAATTATCGCATCTTTCTGAACGGTTTTCTTCATACAGCCGTTTTAAAATCCAACTCTAATTATAACCAACCTTTTGCGAAACAATTCAACGTCACTTACAGCCTCTCCAAGCCAGCGAGGCTATTTCCAGGACCCAAGAGAGACTAGCTTGCTAATTGATTTCTAGGGGGGACGTATGAAGACGCTGGAGCCGCAACTTAATATTAGTCCTCTGTGCATGCAGCCAGGAAATTAAGAAGATGGTCACTTACAGGAGAAGCTAGGGTGGTACGGCCTTTGGAGAATATTACTTGGTCTTAGATACTTGATTTTAGATGTATATTTAAGACAAAGTCATTTCATTTGGTTATCCAAGTTTTCATTTATTTAAATTGTTTTTTAGACTTAAGTTATTCCACATATTAAATCGTAACAAATCAAGTTAAAATATTTTTTATACTAGCCCAAACAGCGTTTCTCAAGCTGTAGAACAAAACATGACCAAATCAATAAAAGCTTCCAAAGTTAAAAAAGCATTTGTAAATCTAAAATTAGTTTTACAGAAAACTATTAAACTCTTACATAAAAAAAACAAGGAAGTCAACTTTCTGCTTGAAACAGCAAAGCACTCTGCACTATTACACTGTGTCAAGTGTATTTACGTTTACTTAGCAAATTTGCATTTATGTGTTTGTAAAAATAATAATGCATTTAAGGATTCAGAAAAAATGGGGGGGGAGGGAATGTGATTGTATTTAATTCTGTTTTGAATGAACACAATTCTTTTTTTTTTAAACTGGTATTATGGTATTATTTGGGAAAAATCTTTGCAAAATGCAAAATGTCTGAAAGATCTAAAATAATGTCAAAAAAATCTTTAAAATGGAACCTCAAGTAGAAATTTCCCGAGTCCTAAGTGCAAAATTAGTATTTTTTTATTACAAAAGTGTGTTGAATTTTTAATTTAAAGATTGTGTGTATAGGTGTTCTATCAATTGTGACAAACGTTAAAATTTTAGCTAGTAGGACTTCATATCCAAACAAATTTATCTCTAATTTTCGATTCCTTGCCCAAATAACCACTTCACTTACAGTAAGATGGTTAGGTTAGTTTGAATTATCGTCGCACTAGAGCTACATACAGTAAGCTGGAGTTTTTAAATAGAAATCATTCCAAATGTTCAAAACTATTCGATTTTGTATGCGCCATTAGCCTAAAACATTCTAAATTACTTATTATTAAAAAAACGGTAGTTTATTTGTCTAACTGATTTGCATCATTATTATATTACGAAATGCTACCGTTTGCTTTTAAATTTCATTTACACTTAAAGGAGAAATTCCTTTTAAGATGTTGGTATTAAAGGGAATCATGACTGAGTGTTTATGTCATTAAGCCCGAAAAGTTTGTGATGAAAGTGGCATTTGTTCTAATTCCAGATCTAATAGTTCCACTCTTATAGATCTAAATAAAGCTAGTAACCACTAGAAAGAACATTAAAATGCTTTTAAATAGACTATTTCATTTGCAAATTCTCCCAATGAGAAATTGTTCCCTACTTCTCAACTCATTTAAATGCACTATGGTTCGGATTACCACAATTTTGAAAGTGAACCAGACACTTAAAAAATACAGTTTGGTGTGCAAAAAATATATAATTATCGAAAAAGTTTTCTATAAAATCTAATTTTTATAGTTGTCTGTTAAGACCATCTTGATCCATTTAAAACCTTATTCCCTATTTTTTTTAGAAAAGTTAATGTGTAGATTTCATATATGGTGTCGAGTAGTTTTTGCACGATTATTTGGAGCATAATTCTAGCATTAAGAATTTTTTAACTATTAGATCTCCAGGAACAAATAAACTAAGAGTTTCTTAATTTCTTAGATCATATATTAATATCTGTTTCCAACTATGAAAAACACATACAAATCTTTTGAAAAGACCAACAAGTTACAGAAACTAATGCGTGATATTAGTACTCGATGGATTGAAACATAAGATATCTAAGCCATGATCTCATTGATATATTCCATTTTACAAAAACTCTGATCCAACACAAGTAAATGATATCAAATTCTTTGTATTTTAAAAATATAAGAAACTTGAAAAATGCAGATAATTTCTCTATAAGATATATAAACAAATCAAATGTTTAATAATCTTTTTAAAATCCTAGACAATTTTAGGCCTGAATGTTTTCTCAGCCTATACTCAAAATCCCGGATAGCTCGACCCTAAACCGAACATTTGGTAACCATAACTATATTTGATTGTATTAGTTTGTGATTTCACTGAATTGGGAAACGAAGAACTTTCTCGATTTGAGTTGTTTACTAATCGAATGTTGAAAGGTAATTTCTTTTTTTTTTCTGAAATTATCGGAATCTATTAAAGACAAAAACAAACATTGTTTGCTGCTTTCCCGAATTAAATGAAAAAATTATCAGAATGTTTGATTACAAAGTAGCACCAAAAAGTCTTTATGGCGAATCAAGTCGAAAATGTCAAAGTTTAGTTGGTACACTCTTAAAACAAAAGAGTGAAATCCACTCCTCTAGGGGAAGTGCATTTTGGCACCGGAAAGGAGTGGAAATTAACTCAGACTGAGTTAAAACCGCTCGTTTGTTTTAAGAGTGTAGTTGGCTTTTCTTGTAAAAAACCGGTTACTTCATTAAGGTGACACAAGAACTATTTTTTAACTTTTCCAAATGTAAACTTTTTATATAAAAAAAATTCAGCAATTCATGTTAGATGTACGCAACCGTTTCTTTCTACTCTTAAAAGCTCGACTATCTCATTTATGTCTTCCCTTCTATTCATTCCCAAATAAATAATCTAAAGAAACCCTTTTAATTTAAAGCTCCAATGCAAATATTGCAAGAGAAACCTTTCGATTGCATCTCGCGGCTCTCCGGTCGCAAAATTAGATCACATCGAACAGGAGATTAGCATGGGTTGCAAAACAAACCTTTGGCTTGTTTACTGTGTCGGGGAAGAATAAAGGGCACATAAAAATCGCGCTGGGGATGCTTGTTAGGCTTGTCATTAAAGAGAGGGGAATAATAGTTTGGGGATAAACTTATGGTAAAATAGAGGATTTTCTGTAATAGGATATTCTAATTATGGAATTTAAAAGGATGCTGTATGTTGTTGCGAGATTAGTGTTTAGTCTATTTTAACTGTCTCATAACGAGATTTTATATTTACAAACAATTTTCTAATCAAATAGTGCTTATAATTTTAAATCATAATTATTTCATGGGTATTTATCCAAACATAGTCTTAATTAATTGGTGATAGCCATTTAAGCAAAACTCGATAAAAATAGTTTTATGGAATATCACTTTTCGAAACAGGGATTATCTCTTAAATTGGATAGTATCTACAAATTTTTGTTACAAATATATTAGGGTACAAGTTACAAAATGAATGTAATATAGTGTTCGTTAAAAAATAATGTGAACTAAAAAGGATGTGTAGAAATTATTAATCTAAAAACTTCTTTGAGCCTAAATATTTTTTTTATTCTTAGTATTTTTTAAACGTATTAAGAATTAGTATGAAACCTCAAAAGTTTAAGTTTTTAAAAAAAACTTTTATTGGTGTATTTTATTGTTATCATAGGTTAATAAAAATAAATGTAATACAAGTTTAAATGTCATATTTTCATTATTATATCATTCAACTAAAATTAAAAAATATATTTTCTAAAACAGAATAAACGCAACCTTAAAAAAAATTGATAGTTTTATTATTTGGTTAATCAAATGTTTGAATAAAATATTTGGCTACTTTTCCTCAACCAAACCATTAAATTTGCATTAAATTACGGAAATAAATTGCAACCACATTGAAAAAAAAACGAATGCAGTTTCAAGTTTTTAGTCATAACTTTCAACAAGAGTTTCCTCCAAGAAAAAAAACTAATCTATATAAAATTATACAAAAAAAATATTCAGAAAGTTGTCACAAATCGTTTAACAACCATTGTTTTTCGTTTTTTCTCCTGAAACTTAAAATTATTTTGTCATCTCTTGAATATATTCAAACTCTTCATTTTAATGAACAAGTGTAATTAACTTTTATTTTTTTTGAAAAAAAATCATCTCATTAACTTCGTTTTTTACTTATTATTTATTGTTAAAACTGTCGTAAAAATAATGACAAAAATAGTAACTTTTTTATTCGAAAAGTATATTCTAGTACTAGTTTTTTTTTACAGCTGAAAAGCATTTTTATTTTAAAGTATTGTAATTATGGAGACTCGCGTTTAAAAGTTAATTTTATTAATATTAAGTTAAATGTCCTAATATTTATGGGCAGTCAGAGAAATATTAGTTTTTAAGTGACATTTTTATTATAGTGAAAATTTCAACAAGCTACATTGAAAAAACATTGTTTTTAAACTAATTTTTAGAAGTGAAGGACAAATGTGGAATTTTATACTCCAGCGTTTATTGATTCCTTGAAATACTTAAGAAATACCTTGTACAAAACAAACATTTTCAAGTCATTTTTATTAACAAATAACTTAAGTCCTGAAGTATACCTTTATGGACTATGAATTTGAAAATTTTTAGAGATTTCAATCACCTCTTCTGGGGTCTTCAATTGCCTTGCATTTTTTTATTTAGATGAACTAAAACAACCTTTTGAATGTATTTTTGATTTTTGCTAACAGTCTATAATTAGTTAATACAAAAAGTGATGATGCTCTATAATGTAACAATGGTCATCTACCTTGATAGAAAACATTTCATACCATAAAGCAAAATTTGTATAATTGTATTACTCAGTAGAAAATATTTTTAATTAACAGTCGTTGAGCGATATAATTTTTGCCACGAAATGCGCAAGACATATCATAAGAGCTTATTTCACTCAAAATCAGCTAAGTGTCTCATACATCTATGACTAACTAACCCGTAATATCGTTGAAGAATGAATAAGAGTTAAGGGACTAAACACTCAATTTCAACATTTACTATAATGCATTGCAAATTCATCCCCCCCCCCATTCCCACTTTTACTCCTCAAATATTCCGCCCTTAACTCGCCATCTCCCCCTTGAGAAAGTTCTGAATAATTGAGAAGTAGGCTTCTTTCCCCTAAGACTTAAACAATAAGAAGTCACCCACATAATAAATTCAACTCACCAAGTTTGCTTTGAGCTAGCCTTGATATATATTTTGCTAAGACAAAGCTTTAACTAGCACTTAACTAACTGATTTTAAGTGAATTAAAAAAATAGTAAAGACTAATGTAACTGTATAAAAAAATAGTCAAACTAATGACTTCTAGTAGATTTTTTTTAGTTGTAAACTATTAAACTTGTTTTTGTTAAAAGAATATTTTTATTGGTTTGAATAAATAATAAAACTAATTTTTTTACTAAAATATCGCTTACAGTTTTGTTAAACCGTAGTAAAAAGTTTCTTCGAAGGAGAGTCTAAAATAGTATTAAAATCCCCCCCAGTTTGATTTTTCATTTGAAGTCTTTTGAAATATCCTCAAACGGCCTTAAGGTATCTGACAATTTCAATGAAAGTTAATAGAAATCCTATGGTTTAGGAAGTTACCTTCTTTCCTTTTAGTAGATTAAATGTTGGGGCTTTCAGACTGTAAGAAGATTGATTGAGGTAAAGTTTATAAATAGTTGAGAATTTTTCTCATTTAAAATGTGTTGATAGAATTAAAAAACTTAGACATGGAGAAATGTATTACTCTTGGCCATTTATTGTTTTTATTCTAAAATGAGCACTAAGACTTGTTTACATGAAGGCAATTTGTTTTTAGTTTAATTATATATCGTCACTTTATTTTCTAACATTTTTACGCTCTCGTGGAAGATTCCCGGGCAAAACCGCGACGGACAAAACCGCGAACGGACAAAACCGCGAGAAGTAATCCCCGCACATGAAACCCTTCGGGACAATATAAAGTATAGGGTTTATCTTTTAATGTAAAGTATAGGGAAGTATACTAAGATGTATATAATCGACCCAATTACTCTTCAAATTCAACCGATGCATTGATTATTGATTAGTAGATTGTAAATTTTCGCAACTATTATTTTGATTTGTTCTTTTCGAATTAAATTAACCAAGCGAATTAAGTGAAACTTTATATTAATGATTTTGGTTAATTGTACCAAGTAGCTAGGAAATGTTGAAGTAAAATCTTCGAGAATAGGCTTTACCAGATGTTTAGGAAGGTAACGAAATGTTATTTTTTTATAAATATATATACGGGCGATTGAATACGAAAAAGCATAAATGTAAATTTATTTAAATGCGCATTCATAGAAATGAGACCAGTTTGGTATTAAAAACCTTTAGGTTAGTTCGGAATATAATCTTTAATGAACTGAATTATTTTTACTGTTACTTCAGATAATCTTTCTTTTTTTCCCTTCTTTTTTGCTGAAGTTATTTTTATGTCTCTGTATAGTTTAGTATGGAGTGTTTGGTATTTAAAAAAAATTTTAAGTAGCAAGTTTGTAACAAACTCTGCAAAATGGAGTCTGACTGTTGTTTTTTTTGTCAGTTTAAGAAGATGGCTCATTGGAATAGTGGAGGTGATTCAAACACTGATAAGTCACGCATATTATTGAATATTGATGGAAAAAAAATTGTGAGGTATAAATAACATCATAAGAGAATGTGTAAGAAAACTTTAAAAAACTTAGGTATATATTTTCTACCAAGTCAGGTAGGAGAAACCAAAATTTGGTAAAGTTGAAACAAGGACTGGAAGTTGACTGACAACAATTTCGGACAGGAGGGGGGGGGGAGGGTATAGGTATTTCTTTCTCCTTTGTGTTAGAAAAGAATGCTGGAATGGAAAGGGGTACTTTGTACGTCCCCATCTCCTTTCGTCTCATACATGTATTCCGGTCTTAACAATAGGACAGCCATGAGGTGGGAAAGGGGTCCCAAACGGTCTTGTATTTCTTTTGTTACCCCAAAAGAATTGACCATGGATTGTAAGAAGAATTTTGACTATAGGGTCTATAAGAGATGACCAGATTCTGCCTGACAAAATACACAAAGAGAATGCGGCAACTGCTGCATTATCAAATTCATATACTTCTCGAGCTTTCATTTGCATTCTCTATTTCTCCCTTTCGCGGTTTTGTCCGTTCGCGGTTTTGACCGCGCGGTTCTGTCCTTTCGCGGTTTTGTCCGGATACCCTCGTGGAATTCTCACAATGCAATTGTATCAATCAATCAATGCAATTGCATCATCAAGTATATGAGACTTCAAAGCACTAAAGGTTTTTCTGAGAATTGAAATGCTTTTGAAATTTAAAAAATAATAAATTGCTTAGCAAAAATTACATTTTAATCACAGTTTGTATGATAACGCTCATTTTAAAGACTTACCAATGACCCAGAAATATTTTCAGGTTTAGATAGAAAATGAATGAAGCTTACATTGTTACTGTTAATCCTGAGTATATAAACAAGGAATCTCAACATGTATTATCCATCGGTCACGCATACCTTTTTCACAGCAACAGACTCCGCATTGTCGCGAATACAGGGTGGGGCAAGTAAAAGTGGACCGAGCAAGAAGTAGGAATAAAATAGAAATGCTGCCAAGTCGAAAACCAATGCAAAAACCAATGCAAAAACAGGTTTTTAGACAGATCGCTTAAATATTAAACCCAAATCAACTCTTGGCTAATTATTTGCCGTTATCTATGCTACAGTATGGCAAGAAAGTGGGAATGCACTAAAAAGTATTATATAGTACGAGGCAGGTAGATATAGTTGGGTTACATTTTCTGGTGTTCGGACACGATTCAGGAATGTAACAAACTTGTTTTTTGGACGCAAAACAGAACCTACCCGACGCCATAATTATAACTAATCGTTGCATAGTACTCTTTTATGGCACTTTGACACCTTTAAATTAGCAAACGACTGGCCACACTCTTTACACAAATTTATTTCAATATAAACTTTCCACAACGAACACCCCTGCTATAATGTGATACGTTATCCTCACCTGTACACTGATCAACTGACACAGCTCCCACTAAGATCTGAACTCGCCAAAAGTCCATATGTAGCTCTATATAATGCGCAGTTAATCCATACAACCAAACCAACCATGCAAAAACAGATTTGCCAAATCGAGACTTTCAAACGGCTTCATTGTTTCTCTCCAAGAATCGTCTTTATATTTATAGCTCCGTGTCGGGCCACTTATATTTGCACCACCTTGTATTTAACCGTTCAGACGAAGTCAAAATTACCCAATCAGTCCAAATAATTTACTATATTTCCATATGCACTGTGAACCATTTACCAATCCTGTATTTGCACATACGATTACACGGGAATCAATCCACAGTGGATTAACTCTTTCAGAAGATATCGCATTCTTACACAACCAAATCCATACCAAGCCTCTTAAATGTATTCCTTTCCGAAAGAATACAAACACATCTATTTCAGAAAGCCTCTTTGCTGCGTTGCAGAAGCACCATCCTTGAAGGCTTTCTGGTCAAAAGTCCCCCGAATGAGAAACGTGTAGGAATGTTCTTGATGGATGCTCCCTCTGCAAGACGCTGCGGTTGACATAAAGTCCCCATGGCCAAGCCTTTAATGACGCGTCCAAAGATGAAAAGGTCTACAGCAGGGAGACGGTCTTATTCCAATAGGCTAAAGTAGCAATCCCACAGTAGTACCCAAGCCAAATGGACAGTTCGGAGTTTGTTTGAAGGATAGGAGACAATGCCTGAAGCAAGTCTGGCGTCACTGTAGGGGTGTCCGTTCTTGTTTAGACGAATTAGCTGCAGCGTGCTGTGTGGAGTTTAAGACAATGTTTGAGGTAGCTGGGACGACAATGTGAGCGTGGCCATTTCACTGGTCCTTGTGTACAGTTAACACTTTCTCTTCAAGACATCTTTTTTGCCGTCTAGTACGATTCGGTAGTGCTTTTCCTAAGCATTCACACTCAGCTTTTTCTTAAATTTTCGTGGTTCGGACTTACGGTGCAAGGTGATCGGAGAGGAAATGTTAAGTCAATTGGAGCTTTCACAAGCGACGGAAACACAAACCCTACTTGCGGTTTTCAGTTGAGTAGTTACAGTGTTAAACGTTGTTTCAATGGCAATGTAGGCAGAAAATTGTACACAGCACTTCAAATTCAATTAACATCATATTACTATTGTTGATTGAAAACCGCAGGTAATTAGTCTTAAAAAGAACCTCTCACAATCACCACTGATTTCTATAGCTAATCACCGAAATGAAAATTTGAGCGAAATAAATATGACCTTGTGTTAATATTATCCAGAAAATGATTTCTAGATGGAAGACATTCAGTGCGTTTATTCAGAATTTTGCGAGATAGAATGTATTTATTTCTAAAATTACGAGTCAAGTTTTTTAGTTTTCTACTTTGCACCAAAATCAAACTAAAAATTAAACGAAATCTTTGACTTTTATACGATTGAATTATTTATAAACCAAACAAAAATATAAAGTTGTTCCAAACATGCTTCAATTTGACTTCGTAGTGGGATTCTAGCTTAATCTCGCAGGGATGAAGATATAGACTTGTTTCTCCCGTAAAAGATATCTGTAGCAATATGGAAATGTGGACTTAGCGGGAAGCGGAAAAGAAGGATGGGAGAAAGGCACGTGGTTGCAATCGAAATAAACATTTAGAGGAAATTGAATAGGAGTCGGAGAAAGATATGCAATATTTAACAGAGGCTTAGAAACCACTATAAATATTTAAGATTCAACAACAATGGATTTTTTTATCCTTTGTTATTTTATCAGCCAACAGTGAGTTTACGCATACTACAGAATTTCCAGAAAATCCTTTTTTGTGCTTTTTTTTTAATATACGATGATAAAAAGTTCAGGTTTGTGTTTATCAATCTTCAAAACTTTCTGCATTTCGCATTATTATCCCTAAATGTAAATAAATATATTAGCTACTGTACCGTTGAAATGACCATGCATTGAATTGTTGAAAAATTGTAGATACAATTTTTAAAAAAAAAACTAGATTCAGACTTAATCACAGGCAAAAAAAATTATAGATTTAGGCATATTTCTTCAAATGGTTTCTATTGTTAAACGCTCAAAAGGTAAAGTATTCATGTCGTAAATAAAAATAACTAGTATAATTAACCAAAAGAAAATTGTTATAAATACTTTTAGTTAAGATCTAAGCGTTTTAGTTTCGAAACTTATCACATTAAAAAATAATTCCTTTTAATATTTCTTAATGCAATTACTTAATGGTTTTCATACGTTAATTCAAATACATTAGCTTTTTGTACGATTTGATAAATGAGAAGCTTTCCGAAATTCATTTAACCACAAAAAGCTACAACAAAAAATGATGGTAGCACTCATTACACAACGTTTTTCCACAACTAAAACAAAAAAAGAACAATTTTCAGCATTTCTACTTCCCCCACAGGAAACAACAAAAGAACAGATGATCAAAAAAACCAAAATAGTTTCTCTACTAAAGACCTACACACAACAAAATCGAACCAACTCCCTCTCCCCAAACACACATAAACGCAACTTTAACGACTGCGCACAAAAAAAAATCCATCCTGAACATTTTGGTCCAAATATGAAGGACAAACCACAGCATCCTAAGCTGCTGCATTGGTTTGGAAACGTTTCAATTGATATTAGTTTTTTTAAACAAGTTTTTATACACAGGGTTGTTGAAACAGGGTTGTGATTTTGTATATAGCTTTAAAACAAGAACCTCTGATCAGAATTGGGTGAAATTTTATAACGCTCGTGACAAAACGTTTTTGTTTGACGAAAATAATGGAGTGATGAATGAAGTGGTGAAACAACAGAGTAAGACCAAAAGTCTGACGACAGATAGGTTATTGGCTGGAAAGAAAAGTGCTATGTCATTTATACGGACCTGATCCGAATTAGACCTGGCCTACTAACGTGAAAGAAGAACTACTATTACGTTATATACTTGTACAATTTAGCATCTTTATTGATCTGTAACTTCATTATTCCATGGAATTTCCAGGTAAGTTTCCATATGTGTGAACAATAACAGAATATTAAATAAACAAATAGTGATAGTTTCTCATACTAAATGCGAAATCTGCATTTTTTAAAAATCCATTTCAGCTCTTAAAAAAGCAACAAAATATTAAGTGCACAGCAACTTCATGAGTGAGTCTTATCAATCTGAAGACTCGATAATCAAATAAAATGTAGAAAAGTTTACAGTCCAAGAAACATAGTTTTCAAAGTCATAGTTAAATAGACTCAAACAAATTCCTCTTTCCAAAACCACTTTCATATCAAACTTTACTTAAATAGCTATTCATCCCAAATTAGAACCATACCAAACCAACCCGACCCGACACCCTCCTCACCCACCCTTCCAAATAAAACAAAAAAAACTCCCCAGCGAGCACAAAAGCAGAGGTGGGAGGATGTTGAGGATTCAATAATATCATTAAGCTGGGAGGATAGACCGTGAAAGGAAAAGACATAGGTGACACTGACGACGCTGCGACACAATGCACTGTACCAGCGCTAAGTAGCAAGCCTGGTGTTTTATGGTACAGTGTCAATGCTGGTCTGGGACATCTTTTATGGAAGAGGGGAGCTGCTGATACAGGTTTCTGGAACTTGCCCCCCCCCCCCAAAGAAGGTCTTTAATGAGCCAGGTGAAGGATTTTGAAGGAGACAATGGAGTTTTTGTAAGAAAATGCTAATTAAGCAAGGAAGTGTGTTGGGGATGAATAGGCAGGAAGAAATCAATAGAGCGATTTTTGAAATTAGAAAATGGTAATTTGGGAGAAAACATGTCGAAAATAGAGGATTAATTTGGCTTTTCAATAGAGATACAACTTCGATTTTTTTGAAAGCAAGATATTTAAATTTTACGCAAAAAAGGGTTTAGTATATTAAAATGCAATATTTCATTAAAATTGCTTTCTTGCAGTAAGCAGAAAATTTGCACCTATCTAAATTAAATATATACACAGATCAAGTATAAGCAACGATTTAAAATCGGTATATGTGTTATTATTCAATAAATTCAATCTTTAGCATCAAGTAGTGATTTTGTAGACATTTTTTGCATTTTAATGTCAAATTGTACTTTAGTACTCTTATACTTCTGGTAGAAATTATAAAATGTTTGCTTACTGCTCGTTAAATTATGACTTGTTTACTTAAGACCCGGGTCTTTTGTTACAAATTGTTAAAATATATATTGCTAGTGAGATGCAAAGGACTTATTTTAGTCGTTGGATTTCTAACGTATATGTATGAAAAAAAAATTTATAACCCATTTAATAACAACGATTTATTTTTCTTACCCTTAACTAATTTCAATGGTTTCAAATGTCTTTCCTAAAATTTACTTGGGTCTGATGTTTTCTATTTCAGTGAAACACTTCAAGTAACTATCAAATAAAAGTTTCAGAAACGGAAATACTACAATATTCAAATCATCATCTCCCCTCTACTGCATGATACAAAACAAAACATACCATATCCAACACATCGCGTTCAAACCCTTCTCGACGTTACTAAGCAAACCCACTGAACCAATAAACAGATAGGAAATTGATAGGAAGGCACCCATGTGCAGCATCTCTGAATTCATATACTATGCACGATAGGAAACACAAGAAACTCAAAAGTAAACAAATCTTATATGAATCGAAAGAAATTCTTTGATCTATCTCACTGAGAATAAGATAAATAGAAGAAAAGCAGGTTATTTTGGAGGCGGAAGATCATAATGGGATGCAGGGAGATTGGAATGCGAAAGTATGCATCCTCCGATACGAGAAAGCAATCCCATGGAGTTGGTTTTATTTAATTATTTTTATTGGGTTCTGTTAGAAAGTTTATTATTGGAGTACATCGAAAGTGGTCCTAAATGTGCTTATGAAACTATTTACAAAATGCAAGCGTACAACTTGATTAAATAATTGCTAAATTGAGATTTTTTTACAAAAAGATGCCAATACTAAACTCGAAATGTTACGGGTCATTTTCGCGAAATTGGTTTGAACGGCAAGATATCTAAAATGCAAGAATATATTTTTAAAATTCGCATTTAAAATATATTTTTTAGCATTCTAAAAACATAAAAAACTGAATGTGCATGGAAAAGTCTAATGGATTTTAATTAACACATCGTTAATAACAAATTTAAACTAAAACCGAATTTGATAGTTTTATTCTTTATTTTTATTATTATTCAAATCATTAGTTATTGGAATCATTTTAGTAATTTTAAGCTTTAGGTAATTGTGGAAAGTGCAACAAAAAACATCGTCCTGAGAAAAAAAATCTAAAAATTAGTGATTTAAGTTCATTAGTATCTTTTATATTACAAACCATTATATAGTTGCTAGATTAAATTATTTTTTAGTGACAATCGTCGTCATTATCCAAACAGAACGTAAATGCAATATTGACGTTTTTAATAAACTCTCAACGCGACAAACCGATTTCCATCATTTTGAAGCAAGACTGGAAAGCCAGCATGAGTGCACTCGAGGAAACCTGGTTATCACCTGGAAACCAGGAACGATGCCGAACACAATTACTGCAACCTAAACCACCCTTCGAAGAAATAAATGATGCGCGGCCGAATCGCGAAGAAAAATACTCAAAGAAAGCGGAGCATCTTAGAAAGTTGCTATTGAAAGAGATTCTTATCTCAAAAACAAGTCCACGAAGAAAAAAAAAGCCCCGAAAAATGTTCGATAAAATGTTTTTCCAAAATATGAAAAAAGAATTTTCATAATATATCGTCTGCTTGGGTTGTTCCGTGTATTCACTTATCGTAGGTAAATGCATAATGTTTTGCAGCCACTTATTTTAGGAAATATGTTTATGGCGAGAATGGCTTTCAAAGAATTTTTTCATCCTTAAATTTTGTGGTAAGTTTTTCCTGAATTTTACAAGAGTATTTTCCACTAGATATCTTTTGTATATTACCGCTTAGCATCTTCATGCGCACTGTTTATGGTCAGAATTTCTCAAAAGTAAAAATGTATTTTGATGAATTTATTTGCTAATATTTTGTAAGAAAGTTACTGTTAGATAAAAATTTTGTTCAAATATATTACTAGAAAAAAACTCCGGTTATCCCCAACTAAATGTATATTGTTAGGGTTTTATATAAAATGCATGCAACCATACCCTTTAATTTCGATTTATTTATTTAAAAGTTTTACAAACAACCGACTTAAAGTAAGAAGTTTTGACATAATTCGCCAAACTATTCGCAAATCTTCTCTCGCGAGAGTGACTTGTCCCTGGAAACCAAATTTAAGTTCAAATAAAGACAGATCGTAGAGCAGAACCCTAAATGCCGCTGATGGTATTTCTAAAGTACCCGTATTTGTATCGAAAAGATTATCTAAAAGCTTTAATGGAAGTTTCTTTCGTTCCGAGTCGTAAAATCCTCCAAATTCTGATCTAAACCCTAAAACATTAGACTTTCAAAATAATTGAAGAAATCCTTTACTTGCATTTTCCCAGACAGACATAGACATTTAATAAAGGATAAGTCTGCTTTTTATTTGCCAAGCCCTTTTTTCAATTTGCATTAAAGTTTTAAGCTTTAAAATTTTAACGTTCCCAATTATTTGCTTTAAAAATATTTTTGTGGCATAAGAAATACATTAAACTTAATAAAATCGTTATTCAATCTTATCTTTTACTAATATTCAGATAAATATTAAAAGATTGTTTTCACAGCTGGATTTAGACCAGAACGACAGCATCTGACTAGAGATCTACATGCGATTTTACAAAATAATTTTTAGTTGATGCGTCTTATAATTGGTTTTATTGTTATGTGCATCTTAAACAAAAATATAATAAATTTAATACAGTTTTTGCTTCATAAAATAAACTAAAGGTCTTTGTTTTATTCAAAATTTAGTTTTAAAAAACTTTGATGTTTCAAATGAAAAACAAAAAGTAAGTAGATCTTAATAAAGATATTTTTTTAATTTTTCTTATAAAACAATGTAATTATTTTTTGCATCATGGTTGTATGCTTCTTGTTACAAAATGCTTATTTTTTGGAAATTGATTTCAAAATAAGGACGCAAATGACAAAATGTATATTCATTAATCCCGGCTTATCTAGTTTAATAAAATAATGCATTGTGTGTTTCTTTTTACATTTTGAAAAGAAGTTTCTTATTTAATCGGCTTACAATTTCAATGACAAAATCTCACATTTTCTTAGTTCGACTTTCAATTATCAGTATTAATCCCTATACAATAACTCAATGAAAAACTTTAATTGGCCGACTTAAAAATTCAGTTATCAATTTCTAAAACAATTTTTTTTATTGCAAAACAAATGGTGCAATTTTTCTAAGGAGCTGAAACAATTGTTCGCAATTTTGTCTTCTGATACTTTACTTAATACAAATTAAAAAGAAAAGTGAAAATGTCGCAATCCAAAACATGAAGTTAAAATGTGTTTCATTTAAATAACTTCTTTTATTCGTGATAAACGAGTCTTATTATTTTAGATCGTGAAATTCTTTTAAAAAATATTCATAATATTTTCATTATTGGGTTGTTAGTTTTTAAAGGGAAAATTTTTTGAAGTAAGAGGCTTCACTATGGCTAAGTTGATAATATTTAAGTTCTTTTTAACGCAACAGCGGCTAGAAAGTTTTCGCAGAATTAAAAACCAATTAATTTTGTTTCGTCAGGCTTAAAGTAAAAAAACAATTTGAATCGTTTTCAAAACTAAAGAAGTTTCCAAATAAATATCCCACCCTAAAATTCTACCACTTTATATTATGGTTTAATTAAAATATATTTATTCTTATTCAAATCTGGTTTATCAAAGATTGTTCATTGATTCAGGGGGGAGGAGGTAATACCTGCTATAAAGTTACATGTAATGTATTTAAAAAGAAACATTTGGTTTTCATTATCTTTCAAAAGCTATATTCAATTTAAATAAAAGCTTAAAACAAAAATTGAAAAGTTATATTAAAAATGAATCTAACTTAAATAAATTAAATAAACTTATTGAATTAAATAAAATGCAATCTTTTCATTATAATCGAACATTTTATACTTTTAAAATTTTAATTCATGCTTTACTTCATACTTTATATATGTTAACCATATTTTTAGATATTTTTCTTTTAAAATATTGATTTTTATGAATGTATGGAAAATAATCGATGAATCATTCTGACTAACTATTGATAAATTTAACATATTATTTGAAAGTAATTATAAAGAAATTTAATTCTGATGAAAGTTTTATATCCTAGGTGCAAATTCACATCATGAAATTTTTTTTTAAATGTTTAAAATTCAATTGTTTTGGGTAAAGAAACGTAGCACTAGAGCTACACGAGATCACTGATAAAGTAAAAGTGAAGGTAAACAATCCCACTTAGAATTAATTTTAAAAAAAGAATATTTAGAAAAAGTCTTATTTTAATTGTACATCAGTAAAAAATTACACCATATAACCTTAAATATTCATGCAATTTGAATAAACGAAATTGATTATATATAAAAAAAATAGTTTAACTTTTTTAGGTACCAAACTAAATTATAGCATTTGAAGTTTTACAATGCGTTGGTAAAATATTAACAGCGTAAATAGGTATAACAGTATAAATATACCATAAAATAAAGTTCTAAGAGAACTAAAATAGGCTACTTTCCTATTACTTAAATACTTACTGAAATTCTTATTAAAACAAACAAGTGGGTTTGTAACAGTAAGTGTCATCTAAAACCGTTTCCATACAAGATTTATATACCTTAGAAAAAAAAATCGCCAAACACAGTATTCACTTGCAATTTAAACTTTTAAAAGCCAAACTTGGCTATTTTCATAAATTTTCTTTTGCAAGTTATATTAATATTCTTGTTCGTTTGCTAAATTTATTTGCAGTTCAAAGAATAATTATGTAAATTGCTTGGTTCACATCCTAGTCCGACATTTGACGCGTTGTAAAAAGTCGCGACAACAAGTTGCCAACTGCATATTGAAATTGTTTTTGAATGTCTGTAAATATCCGTGATAATGATCCGACATTTGGCGCGCTGTAAAATTTCGCGAAAGCCTTACAAGTTGCCAACTGCATATCGAAATTGTTTTTGAACGCATGTAAATAACCGTGATAACAAAAATACTAAAAAAAATCTATCTATCTATCTATATATATATATATGCAATACATTTTAAAAATAACTATTTCACAAACATGGTACATTACTAGTTGATCTTCCACAAAACCCTCATTTTAATGTTCTTTAACTTAGAAATAAACTTACGTAATGCAGGATTAAATAAGATCAAGTTACGGAATTAATTGCCAAATAATTCCTTTGCAACATTTGAAAGCGCAGAGTATTACTTCCATTATCTTATTTCTCTAATTAAATGTTCTCTTTACAAAAACGTTTATTCAACTACAGATTCTTTCTTCGTAATACCAAGACTTTTTCTTTACACTTGATTACTTTCAATTTTTTCAACCACTATTTTTCAAATACTAAAAAAATATCCCCCACGACAAAGAAATTTAATATTTTATTTTTTTATTTAAGAATTTTTCTTTGATTTTATTTCAGGTAGTGTTCTTATTCTTTAACATATGAATAAGTACATAAAAAGTATACGAAAATGCCAATTAAAATAATGGGAATGAAATTGTATCTTGTTACTTAAATGCTAATTATTTTAATGTATCCTCATCACTACAACAAGTAAGGTAACTGAATAAAATAAATGTTACACATTTTTTAAAATTCGTTTTTGGTGTTTAAGCTTCTTTATTCCAAAAATTAAATAAATAGCTTTAGAGCGTAATGATATTTGTTATATGCATATTTCATTGCAGTAAAAAAATCTTTGAAAATAATATTCGTGTATATGTAATAATATGTGAAAATCTAACGCTTAATCTAAAGTATCAAACAAATATTTAAAAACAAAAAACATATTTTATTTTTAAATTAGCCTATATAGGGGAGAGCGGGGCTAAACCGTGCACCATTTTTTTGGTCTAGATTTT
This sequence comes from Oedothorax gibbosus, assembly GCA_019343175.1. Taxonomy (NCBI): domain Eukaryota; kingdom Metazoa; phylum Arthropoda; class Arachnida; order Araneae; family Linyphiidae; genus Oedothorax; species Oedothorax gibbosus. Next base: position 937,852 of record JAFNEN010000168.1, read on the forward strand.
AAGCTAGACTATCCCGTCAAGTGCTATAGTCTAGCGGCAGATCGCACAAGTTTACACTATAGATATCGTTTCGCTATGCGTATGAGTATCAGTGTCTCAGTAAAAAAACTGTTTTTACGCTTTCTTCTAATTTTTGCCCAGTACTAAATAAAAGGTAAGTGAAGAATCTTTTCTTGTATAATAGTAACTGTAATATCATAATAAACTACATCTCTTAAACTCTCTCTTGGTTGGTAACGATGATTGGTTAAATGATAGAATTTAAAGTTATTTAATATAAAGGCAACATACCTACATCGATTGTAACTTAAGAGGAAAGTAGGCCTATCAAAAATGTTAAAGTTTTATATTTCTTAATAACAATTTTTTCAAAGTCCCTAAATAAAGCACAACTGGAAGAGTCAGCAAAAGTAAAAGAGCTGAAGGAAAAAATTCAACAACTGCAGGGAAAGGAAAAAGCTGAAAAGGTAGGGCAGAAAAATTCAAAACAGGTGAACATGGGACTCAAAAGTAAAACCAAAGCTAATCCTAAACCCAAGAAAACAATTTCTAAAACAACAGTATCTAAATTTCTAAACTTTCTAAAATCTTCTACAATTTTACAATTGTAATATACAGTTTCTTAGTTACGACCTTTATAATTAATAAAAAGTTTGTGTACCAGTAATATACTGCATTACAATCATTATTTACCTTAACATATGATTTTTAAACTGTACGGTATAGCCCCGACCCCCGGGGATATTTCGTACAAGGTATTTTTTTTTTACGTAAAAAGTGGAATAGTTCCAAAATGTTTATGTATGATCAGTAGCCAAATAATCAAAATATATATTGTTTTTATTCATATAACCTTTACTTTGTAATTTGTTATGCATCGACGAATTTATCTTATGTGTACGGTATAGCCCCGCTCTCCCCTACAAGAAAATTCACATTGAATACTAAGTGAAAAATTTGTAATTAAACGTCTCGAAAAACGGCGCAAAAGTTGCGAAATAAATTTCAAATAAGAAAAAACTGAAAAATAGCAACGTAAAAAAACTAAAGTTATAATAAAAACATCATGGAATTCTAGGTCTTCCATTAGCATGAAAACGAGCGACGAAATTTTTTTCGATGAGCTGAAATTGACTCCCAGAGTCGTTAGACGTGGTATTGTAATTCACTACAAAAAGGGCCAATGCTTAATGCTAAAACATAGAACATCAGTCCTATTTTTAGTAAGGTAACATAGTTATGACTTGCTTCTGACGACAAAACTGACTTTTTCATCGATGATATTTTAAAATTTAGCTTTTTTACTGTTGATATTTTTCATTTGAATTTTTTTACACCAGGTTAACCTGCATTTATACTTTCTTACCCAATTATTTTATTCATGACGCAAAGGATTTTTTTTTGTATACTTTCGTACATTTAGTTTCCTTTTTCTTTCGTAACTGTTTGCAGACGACGTGATTTAAAACGTTCATCGAATTGCGTTTCGACCCAATATGGGAAAAGCGAAAAAGTACTTAGATATCTTAAAACGTTGTGTTCTTAAGGGAATGACTATTGATAGTCGTTATCCCGACTGCTAGTCGAGTAATTTAATAGTCAGTACTTAAGCCGGTGCTGATTTTAGCTGGAGCCGGTCTTTAGACGCGTGCTTTAAAAGGATAAGAAACATTTAAAATGGTTTCTTTCCAATTGTCCGACTACTCTTTTTTTCTAGTCTTAATGGGTGTTTTTTCTTCAAAGTCACTAGAATAGAAAATGAAAGTAGCATCTGTGTAAAAGCCAAGAAAACCTTTCTGTTTTCGAAAACTTTGAGGAGCTACCCACGTTTTTAATATATAAAATAATAGTAGTTTAAAATAAGTCTAAATAAATAAAAATCAAAAATAATAAAAAGAATAATATTTTAAGCGTAGATTTAATAAAAAATATATAATTTTAAAATAATGGATAAAAATGCTTACAAGTGTGTTTCTAGTTTCTCTGAAATTAACTGTTAACGATTTTTAATTCAATAAATAATTAACTGTTACTTGGGATTATTTTACATTTTATTTTTTCGGGCCAGCTATTATCCCAATTGATACAGTCCTGTATATCATAAAAATTTTACATTTTCTTTTTATGCATAAAACAATTAAACTTAAATTCATTTTTGGTTCCTAGAAATTACTTAAATTGATATAATAAAACGTAAGACAGATTTATTTTAGTAACATCAAATCTCAAAATCTTTTACTGTCCAATAGGCCTTGAACTGTACTGAAGTAATGACGAATCAGCTGATGAAAAAGTCAGCAGGTTTGGACTGATCACATATACACTCTTGCTCGCCAGACTGGCCAAAAAGCGTTATTCTTAAGATTGATTATCAAACACATCATCTGAACATAGATTTATGACTATCTTTAACCCTCTGAGGGTTGGGTTGAATTTTACTACATGAATAACCCTCTGAGGATAAGCAAATTTGTTGAAGAACAAACTTGTTTTCAATGCAAGAGTTGAAAATTTAAATTATGTGCTGAAAATTTAATCTCTTTAAATTTTATGCATTGTTTTATTTTCAGAGCAGATAATATTAAGTGATTACTTCATTCTTTCAATTTTAAAGTTTAGTTTAAATAAAAATATATAAATTTTATAAATTTGTTTGGCCGGAAAACCTGACTTTCAGATCAGGGGTTTATATGTTTGTAGCCTTCAAAGGATAAGTTAGAATAACAATTATGACATAATTGATGCAACAAAATTAGTTAAATACCGATTTTCAAAATATTAAGGTAGCCGTATACCTTAAAAACACGAAATTTGAACAAATTTCCTTTTTGGGATGATTATTTAAAAGCGTCATTCATTGGCTTTATAAATCAACAAAGGTTTTGTTTCTAGTGAAAATAGAAAAAAGTTATTACGGTTTTAGGCAGCATTGACTTGACAAATTTCCTGACAAGTGCTAGTTATTAAATACTTAAATATATATATTAATTGCCAACTAAACAATAAATATAGTCTGAATAATGTTTTTGTCTGTTTATAGACGTATTAAAAATGAGTAACATGCAATCAGGAGTTAAGTAATTAATTTCTTTAAAATTACCATCTTAATCTTTTGTTGTTTAATTTAAAACAAGATTTTCATGTTTTACTTTATTACAAAACCCATTTTCTCCAAAACTATCGCTTCAAAATGTTTCATTTTTTATATATACTCAGAAAGTAAATGAAGGTTTAGGACCTTGGTCAAATTCAGATCTTGTAATCATTTGATTTTGTTTGTATTTGAAACACAGCTATTTTTTATAAACTTAACTTGATTGTTTGACTTTAAATGCTAATGGAGAATATAAATTTATGACACATATCTAAGAGTGGTTCATGAACCAACACACTCTAGAGTTTCCAATTTACAGAATTTAAATATCTCACAAATTTTTTTAGTTATCGTGTTTTGTCCATAAGCCGTATTTAGGCAAAATTAATTAAAATCCTTAAAATATTTTTTGTCCATTTTACAATTTTTCAACTTGCAAAAATGTCATAAAGCCATAAAAAGTTTATTTCATCCTTTAAAAAAATGAAGCCGTCAAAGGTATACGGCTACCTTAAGTAGAGAATTCAAGAAAAAAATTAAATAAGTAACAATAGAAAAGAAAAAATAAAGTATAAAACAAAAGGTTTAATACTCTGCTAGAACTACTAATAAAAGCAATTACCCATTAAAATAATATTATTGAAATTCATAATAATTAAAAGAGCGATCTGTTATTCGAAATTGCTTTAATGCAATATTCAGCTGAGTAATTTGAAATAACTAAAGAAAAAAATCAAACATTTTAATCAAGGGAAAACTCCTTTTGAACTTGTATGAGTTTAAACAAAAGTCTTTGTTTCAACATTTAACATGACTTTTTTAAATATTTTTTTTTAAGAAGACTGACTTCAACAGATTAAAAACTTTCAGAAAAGCGATTTTTTTAATCAAAGTATCAATTAAAAAGTAGCAAATGGTAATATGCGCCACAACGATAAAAAGACGAACACCGCTTTTCTCATTTCATTGTTTTCCAGTTAAATCCTTATTAATAGAGTTTTTCAAATAAGGATTATTACAATCAAAAAACTGATAATTAAGAACGCCTCAAGAATGAGGGCTGATCCTCTTTTCATTAATTATCGTTTTTCTCGTTATTGACGCTTCGCAAAACTCGGAAACTCGAATTGCTGGTTTAGCAAAGTTGTCATTGACATTTAAAACTTTCGTAAGATTTTTGCAGCTGCGGAATACATCATAGGAATAGCATAATCGAAAATTTAGTTCATGATGCTCTAGTGCACCATCCGCAGTGAAATTGTGTTAAATTTGTGTTAGAATATGTTTTACACATGGAGGTGTGTTCGTTTGTCTGAGATACACATGCGAATACAGATGCAAGACAGATGAAACACAGGTTTATTCAATAACCGACAGTCACAAACTATCTTACTATATGGACACCTGTTTTGTACAAGTTTAAATTGAATTTTGAAGTATAAAATATCTAAAATACAAGCAATAATTTATCCTGTGTGTGTAGAAAACATTATCGAAGAAAATATTACACAATAAACCATAGTTTCTCAAATAGAATTTCTGTTTTCTGATCAAAAATTTATAAAACCTTATAAATTGTCATCAATATTATGAGTTACAATTTTTTCAAACCTACAGCTAGAATATTAACAAGCTTTAATACTATTCTTATTAATTCTATATTAACTTAGTTTTATGTAACTTAATGGATTATTTTCTCTGGGCATCACACTAATTATTTCGGGTGTAACAATTGATAATTATTATTACTTAAAAGCTTTAGTTGAGTTGAATTATCGTCGCACTAGTGCTACACGAGGGCTATTAGCTATGGGCGTCATAATTTAGAGCCACAGTCAAGTGATGAGCCGACACCTGATTAGGCACCCAACGTAACTTTTCTTAAAGGTTTAAAGAACAGTAAGAACGTAAATTATTAATCAGAAGAATTGTTTGCCCTTAAGGAAAATGCAAAGGTAACAATAATTTGTTTGTGAAATCTTTGAACTTGAAGTGACAGGTAATTTAAATTTGAGCAATGGTGAAATGACGAAGTCGTCAATTAACCCATTAACAACGATGGGCACGTAAATTTGCCTAGCGAAACTAAGCTTTCTGCTGAAGTTTATCGAAATAAACAAAATATAAGACAAAAGCATTTGTCATGGACAATTTATGTAGGATAAATCAAGTCACACGAAAAAGGAACTTAAAAACTAAGCAACACTTTAATACGGAAATTGAATGTGTTAATGGTATTCACAAAGTCGTTGTTAATGGGTTAAAAGCTGTAACGAGAATCGCCAGATATGAGCCTTGCTAACGTAACGCGGCAACCTTGTGGAAGGGAAATCCGCGTTCAGATGGCTTCTTATAGAACTGTCAGAATATAGAATGGTTCCTGGAGTGTAAGGGAATCCAGTGGGGACAGAGTCCACCGGTTGGTAATTGTAGTTAAAGGCCCAAAAGACAGAAATGGTCAACCCACTAGCCAGTAGGTTTAGTTTGGTTGTATGAACGTCGCTACACGAGGGGTATTGGAGTCGGGTCTCATCATTTGGAACCATGGTCAAGTGAGGAGCGACCTCTAGGAGAGAAGGTTTATGCTTAGGCTATAATGGCCAACAGAGATAGTGTTGCAAGCGCACTAAAAAAATGGTTACAAAATACGTGAAACACACCAGATAGTGCTGGTGTTTAAAGTTGTTAGTCTGCTGCTATACTGCAGTGTTTACACTCGCGATGGAGAGGGCAACTACGCATGAGTGGCACTGAACGAAATGCATATGTCCGTGCATGATTATAGCAGCCAATTCACTTTTCTCAGGAGTACCACCTGTAACTTTTGTTTCTAAACCCATTTTCTCCCTGGAAAACAAAAGTGATTGACACACTATCCCTCTTAGGCTTTTTTTTTCACTATAGTTAAAGCCTATCGCATCCATTCGGCGCCTTTCAAGTGGCTTCATTTTTCCCCCATCATCTCCATCTTCTTTCCACCTTCACGGTAAGAATCACATCTTATATTTTTTTTCTAGGGAGATTCAGCAGAAATGTCCATTCGAGATTTCCACAAGCGTAAACTAATAATTAATCGCAAGTGGGCGCCAGGGGGACAAGATGACGGATGTCCCAAATGGTTCTTGCTTTTCGAAGCTCACGTGCGACAGTCAGAAATGTTCAATCAATTTCAGCGCGGGATCCATTTATAAAACCTCGACTTTTTCCTGGGCATTTTCTTTCGATGGATTTTTGTCATATAGCTTCGAGTGGTGGGATACCTTTTTCAAAGATCAGATAGATTTCTGTTGGGTCGGAAATAGGAAGGAATTTTGTACTTGGGGGAAAAACGATTTGAAGTTTTGACCTTATGATCGCTAAGAAGACTATTCATCAAGTAGTTTTTTTTTCCTTCAAGGAACTGAACTATTTAAAACGGCTTTTCATCTTAAAGGTAATTTCAATGATGTCATGCAAAAATATGGTTGCGAAAGTTAGAGGGTTAAAAGTAGAATTTTTCGAAAGGGTGCATTTTGAAATTTGTATCACGTTTTTGAATATAAAAAATATATAAAAAAATTTCACTATCAACCCTTTTTCACCTCTTGTCATATATCAATGAATCAAAACCATTTTCAAATCCTCGTTTAAACAGTACTAAAGAAAATTTAATTCAAATTCGAAATAAAATGTGTTTAAAGCTCTTACAATACAGACAAATAAAATGAAATCTTATGTTTAAAACAAATTAAGAAATCTTTCTTCAACAGTATTTAAATTAAATTATGAGAAATTCAAAAGTAGCTATGTTAAGTCTTAATTTGGAATGTATTTCCTAGCAAAATTTAGTTTTTGTTGAAAAAAGATTTTCTATGTATTTCTCACCCCCCCCCCCCCCCCTTCCCCTCCCCTTGCATTGTCTCTAAAAGTAACTATAATATTTCCATCTATTTTTGTAGCTTTTTGGTGATTCATGCAACGTTTGGATGATAAAGATTTTTAATTGTCATTAATTCCGAAAATAAGATTTAATATATATGAATATTCATACAAATCAGGTAAGGAAATGAAACAAATGTAAATACAAACTATGTATTATGTAAGAGTTGAAACTGATGTGTGGAATTGAAATAAATATTCATGAGAAATAAACAATGCCAGGTATGTATTGTAAACAATAATTTCCATGTATATCACTGCAAGGGATCATGTAAGGCTGGTATTTTTTTCAATTAAAAAGATCATGATGTGTTTTGCCGATTCACTTTATATAGGTGATAAGGAGCGAAAATTAAAAGCCACATTTGGGAAATCGGACTCGGCTGGCTTTTAAACTAATTATCTACTCCATCATATCTTTTTTGTTATTGAACTAATGATACACTCTAGGGCTAAAGGTACCTCAATTTTAAATCGTAGACGTAACCAGGTGATTGAAACCTTAAAAAAAGCTGGCATCCAACGCACACTTCTAGCTTTTCATTTGCCATGGAAAGGTAAACTGCAGTATCTGGACTAGTGACATGGACCATTGTTGTAAGCGCTTAACAACACTAACCTGTAAAAAAGTATACTAAATGATTGATTATTTCAGGACAAAAATGTTCAATTTATTGTTGTGGTTACTGTAGTTTACCTGCCCACGGCAGTATTGTGTCCCTTTTAATATGTACTGGATAAATTCAGCACTTGAAACGAGCAATGTCCCGCTTCATTAGAGCTCGATAGATAGGCTAATGAAGAGGAGCGGCTGTGTTGACCATGACCAGAAGCATCATCAAGTCGAAACACGTCCGGACAAGCTGCTTATTTGACGAAGCATTCACGTGCACAAGGGCCCTTTTCAAATCAGATTTCCCTCCACCTGATTAGACATAACAATAAGTGACGGATATCCAGGGGATATGTATAAAAATGTTTGACTTACGAAGTAGGGAGATTTATTTCTGTACAAAACTATAAAGAGTCTTTAAAAAGTGTGGTGAAACATCGAAGATGGAAAGATCGTCAATATTTAATGTTACAAAGAAATACATTGACGTGTCGTCAGGGAATACTTTAATTTTAATTAATTCTAAACTCAGTGTCATAATGATATATTTTTTTTATTCTGCGTTTCTGATTTCTGATTTACCTTATAACAAGACATTATCTGTAAATTTCTAGAAATTAACTAACTGAATAGAGTATAACTAAACTCATAATGGTATTTTTAAAGAAAAATGGATGAACTCGGAAGAAACAAAAATCGTTATCAATTTGATTCGTCGCTGTTTCTAAAATCAGAGTTCTATTTTTGGATTTGTGTGTGCAAACTGCTTAAATTCTGCATAACAAAATCTTCTTAATAATAAATTATTCTTACCACCAAATGAAACATTTTGTGATAATGAATCGAAAGGTTGATTTTTTTAGATAAAAGAAAAATTTTTATAGCTTTAGTGCCTAAAAAAATCACAAACATGAGTTTCGACAAAATATTAACTATAAAAACCTGAGATAACGCTTTAGTCATAAAATAAAGCATCACGTGAGCAATGACTAAATAAATGTCCGGAAGTTACTTTATTTATAGTAGGTATTAAGCGTTTTAATTATTATTAAGTCCTGCATAATACTCACGAATTTTCTAAAGAAAATCTAAATTTAAATGCATATTATAAGTGATATATTAAAATTTAAGGAAGGAAGTCCAATTTATTCCATTTGTTTATTCTTAAAATACATAAACTTAAAAAAATTATATAATATATATCAAAACTTTAAAATCCTTAACACTTGATTCCACATGATCCAGTTCTATAGAACACTGAATGAAAATATGTATATTTTTATATAAGTGCAGAATAACCATGTGATGCAAACTTTCCTGCTGATAAAGTAGATTTTTTACGAGCAGTTTTTATGTCTGTTTTTGAACTCTGGGATTTAACACGGATTGGTTTTCTAAGTCAATGTCAGGCTACCGACATGCAATATTTCGAGTATTTTAAAAGAGAAAATAAATCCTATAAACTCTTGATAAAGTTAAGATTATTTTTTTAAATACAGTTATTTCATTTAAGAGGAAATTAAAAGTCAAAACCCTTATTATAATCATCAATTTCCGAAACATTAACAGTTTTTGAAAAATTCCCCTTGAGAAACTATTTTTTTTTCAAATTTTTTTTATTACATATTAAATATTTTTTGAACTAACAAAATAAACTAACAAATAAAGATAGTAACATACCCTATTGGATATCGTACACTTACCTCTCGATGTCGACCCGATAGTTCAAATGTAGAAAAATATTGGAAATATATCAAACAATGCAATGCATCAAGAGACAGTTTCCAAATATGGATTTATTGTAACCAACATTTATACTATAACTATGCCTGTGTAATGCACACATTCGGGGAATTTGAGAAATAAGTTTTACAATACACTAACATGCATTTCATAGATATTGTGTATTTGGAAACCATTTTAGATCATTTGATACATTTTAGATCGATTTAAATCAATATCTTTCTGAAAACAACAAGTATTCAAACGAATCAATAAATCTAAAAAAACATTCTTCACGCTCCACTTGAAACTGTAAATATTATATAAATAAAATACTACATTGGTTTGACATAAATGTATCTCACTATACCGATTTTTAAATCATTAGATGTTTTTTATAAAATATATAGATGTTTATGGATACAAAATGAAAAGAGTTTTCTCACTTTAATTTCCAACAAGTAAAATTTTATTATTTTAGATAACATAGCAAATAGCGCCGGCAAAGAGACTAAATTCTGTTTCGCCAAAACAGACACACTTTTAACAACTCACAGAGAAAAACCGCAATTTTCAAGAAACAACGTCCAACAATCAAGCAATTTCCTTCAAAGTTTTCCTAAGACAAATCTTAACAAAACCAGAAATAGATACATCTAATAAAATATATTACACTGATAGATATCGTATTTTAGCTGTCAAACAAGCTAGATAAAGGATCCGATGTAGCACGATTTTGTGGGGGTTTGAAAGAGCGCTATGAAACATTTGTATCAAAAGAAAGTTTAGGCTTCTACATTACGTTCATAAAGTAAAAATAGAAGGCTATAGAATCATTCAGTTCGTCCGTTTGTCTATTTATCACCCACTTTCACAGCTTAATCTACAACTGCTACCGACAAGTGTGATACGTCAAAAATCCAACGCGTTGAAACTAGAAATCATTGAAAATCTCAAAGATTCGAAGTGTATTTAAAATTTTAAAAAAATGAAATACTAAATATCCGTTTAAATGACATGCATTTTATGATTTTAAATCACTATTGACAGTTAAATATTGTACCAGAAACTTTATTTGAAAAAAAATTTAAAGGAAATTAATTTTTGTGATGTGCAGTTTGGAATAAAGTCATAACGTATATCACAATGTATTTTTTAATGGCAATGGCATTATTTGTTAACTAAGCAACAAAAGCGTTTTCTATTTCAAAACGCAGGCATAATAAATGTTGAAATATAAATTAAAAATTTATAAATAATAACGTTTTGATTAAAATTATTATTTTAATGAGTTTTTCCTTGTTTTTTTTAAATGAAATCTAAAAATATCTTCGTGCAGTTATGTTTTGAAGGCAATAGTTTTAATGGTGTTATATGTTGATATGAAATGTTTTGCTTCTATTGAAGAGCAAGAAATATTACATATTTTTTTTTCGAAATTCAAATAAATTTATCAACTGGTGAGGAATTATTGAGCTTAAAACAAATGAAAATAGATATTATTGACATTTAAAAGTATTTTTAGATCTAAATGCTGTGTTATCGCTTTTTTTTCTGAGAGGCATGGATTTTGTGTGGAAGTGGTACTAAGTGACAGTTTCTGTTACAAAGATACTTGTTATATTAAATGAGACCAACCAAAAGCCTTACATTCTAATTTTAGGTTCTACTTTATTAGTACAGTAACTCTTACTATCCAAACTCCAACTATCCGAATCAGCGCGTTAATAGTTTTTCTCTCCATCCACATCTTCGAGATATTAACATTGTTTGGATGAATTGAAGTTCTATTATTGACTATCGGACAAAAAATCCAATTTTCCAAATATTGACCGGTCCCAATTGTTTCGGATACTTGGAGTTCTATTGCATGTGCAACTCTTTCAAACCAATGCAGTGTTGTAACTCGTCTGCTGTATGCACTGGAGAAATAAAGAATAAACCCATTATGGATGGTTTGGGGGCGTCAGAATGTACCCGTCAGCGCCTTTATCTGCCCTTCTTGGCGCCCAATTGTGATGGATTGGGTGGAGCTTTCAAGAGGTTGAAGAAATTCAAGGAATGGTTTGCTTCAGGATATCAAATAGAAATTCAGTTTGAAACAAGAAAAAGCGAATTGTCACTGAAACGCAATTTCGTCTATATTTCTAGCCTCATTTCAGTGCAATAACACGGCTACGTGATGTCTAGCAATTTAAAATCTCTGTAAAGTAACGAGGTCTACATCTGATATGGTTAGGGTTAAGTTTGTGTTGAATTATCGTCGCACTAGAGCTACACGAGGGCTATTGGCGACGGGCGTCATAATTTAAGAGGGATTGTCAGTCCCCTAGAGCTAATGCATTAGTTTTGGAATCACAACTTCCGCAGAAGTATTGCTTTGCCGTGCTAGCCCTTCCTCCCCAGGTATGGGAATCAAAATAACATCGAAATGAAACGAATTTGAAACGAACATGTTATCAAGTTATTTAATTATATATTTTTGAAATTTTAAGATGCCCTAAAATCTTCAGCAGATGGCGACACTATTTTAAAACGTTATCAATAATAAAATAACCGGATGTTATTTTCTTTTCAATTTTGTTTTAAATTAATGTTATGGTAATTCCCATACCTGGTGAAAATGGCAAAGCAATTCTTTTGCAAAAGTTGACTTCAAAACTAATGCATTAGCTCTATGGGACTGACAGTCACTCTTAAAACAACAGTGAAGTAACGAGCCGACACCTGACTTCTGATCCAGCACCTAAATTAACATGTATAGGCGCCTTGGTAACTTGCACTGATCTGAACTTAACAGTATTTCTGTTCTGGAGTTCGATGACATACCAAGCAAAAATAATCATACAAGTGAGTTTGGTAAATTATAAAAATTTCCAAAATGCCGAAGTAAAATTATAATATTTTAACTTATATTAAAAAATCGGATTTTTATTGTTTTTAAACTCATACGTGACTTATAATTCATAATATTTTTCATTTGACAGCGATACAGAACACGAGGCAAAACATACCATACAACTTATAGTTCATCGTCATCCACATTGATGCAAATTTATCAAAAGATAAAAGAACTTAATTTACCTAATAGATCGTATGAATTTCTAGTTTTATTTTAATATTTGGCACTTGTAAATCTTGTGACAAGTTACTGTAAAAACAAACTGAAGCAAACCGTAGTATATCGTGTGTAAGAAGCAAATGTAACACATTAAAGAATATCTAATGAGCCTAATATATTTATTTACGTAAAAAATCTTAAAAATTAAAAAAAAAAACGTTCATTTACTTGGAAAACAAACTTCGTAGCAATAAAATTACTTGTAATACATTTTAAGATTCTACCAGAGTATTTTCTACGTTTTCAAAAAGGTCTTTTAAAAGTAAGAGTCAGTTTCACTTATACTAATGGAAAACAATAAAAAGCAATTAAGAAAACTAGTGAATTTGAAACTCGAATTATTTTTTTATGTTTCTAACATTTACAGAAAGAAATGATAGCATATTAGTAGAATGAGACACATGAATAATAAAATGCAGCCTTTAATTCAAAGTCATTTTGGCAACTCTTTGCAATTTATTCAACTTTATCCATTTACTGTTACATATATCATTCACATCATTTACTTTAGCACAACGAAAAATAAATACAGGCAACATAGAAGATGTAAACATTAGTATTTTATCCAAATTGAAGAAGTATATAAAGTTGTATAACGTTATATTTCTTTTTGGAATATAACGTTATACAATTTAAATATATTATTACGTTCTTATTGAAATAGTAATGGCAGTTTTTGTTCATAATCTCTTTGGTTTCGAAACTTGAAACAGTTAAATAATCTTATAAAAGTTATCTATACATAAATTAAGAATCGTAAGCCATAAAATCTAGTTTATATACAAGAAATTAAAAAATATATACTAAACTTGAGCTTAAAATAAATTCATTCATATAGATAAAATATAATAATTTTTATTGAGAATTTTAACTTCATAAAAAATTATTCGACAATAAGAATAAAATATACATATGGAGCTCATTTTAGCTTTTAATAAAAATTTCAATATTTTAGCCAAATAATTGACGCAAACGTGCGACGTTAATTCAACTAAACAAAATTGCTGCGCAAAATACTACGAAATTATACCCTTAATGTTGGTTTTTTTACACTGCTTTGACCTAAGACTCAAAAATGAGCTATGTAAATATTTCTTATTATTCCTGCCATTTGTTAACATTCAGCCTCTTTGCATTAAATAACAAAACAATTTTAAAACTGTTTGAATGCAAATATTAAATTTTAAATTCTAGTTATTGAAGTCAAAGTATCTAATTTAAATACAATAATGACATTGTCAGTCATACAATAATGGCTTGATTTTTAGTAATAATATTGGTTCTATACTTTATCATTGAGTGTAGGACTAATTTTTAATGCGATATAATAGAGTTAAATTACAGAAATATTTTAATAATTTTTCAAAAAAATATGCTTTGTAGCTAATCACAAGAATATGAATCGCAAGTTATATTAAAAACACAATTCAAAGTTTGTAATTTGTTCTTTTAATATATATTTTATAGAGTAAGAAATATTTTAAACTTATCTATTACTAAGCGTACCAAAATTTAAATAATCAATTTCAAACTTTTGCAACATACATTGAACGTCAATCAAGAAGTTTTAAAATATTAAAAGGCAAATCCGTAAGGGCAGAAAAAAAAATAAGTTATTTAAAATAAAATTGTTAAGTAATGAGATCTTTTTTCACTTTCAAGCTTCTTTCCGGAAAGAAAATATGTATTTTTATTTTTTATAAAATACTAAATGACATTTATATAATTGAAATCAACCAAATCAAAAATTGAATTCATTTTTCTAAATATGAAGCGCAAATTGTTTTGGCTTCTATGTTATTTGAGATGAAGTTTGGAATAATAAAAGTGGCGACAGAAATTATTGAAAAAAGGATAAAAGTGATTTTACCTTTCATTCTTTTCATCATTTTTTAATAAGTTTTGAAAATCTTGAGTGAAAATTTATTAGCTCGTAAGAAATGCACCGTCTCATATTCAAAAATCAAAAACGTTACTTTGGACCCTTACTCAGTGATGAGATTTTACATTAAAATACTACAAAGATTCTACTAATATTCAATGGAAAGAAATACGAACACGAAATACGAATTATACCATGAATAACGCTTAAAGAAAAGGTCTTACAAAATAAGAAGGTATCATACTGTTAAACATTTCGACGTATTATATAAAAGATAAAGCATGGATGACACTGATAAATATAATTTTTGGATAATTGTTAACCGTATAACTGTAATTAACTAAAAATTATGAACACGTCCTGGTTACGTGCTTTTGAAATTCGACATTTGCTAATATAATGATTTGGTTATCTTATGAGATCTAATTAGACTAAGATAAGCTTGAAAGGCGTTAAAGGAAATATATTTTCATATACAATTGGGTACTTTGAAATACTTGTTTCTTTTACCTTTAGTACCAAAATTATTTAGTTGGTATCGACTTAATTATTTTATAAAAGAAAAAAACTGAATTAGAAACTGGAGGGCGACATTTATTAAGAACGAAACTGGTGTTTTCTAAATACAAGTGTAATTTTAAAATGAAGCACATGCGACACTAACAAACGATAGGATTTCGAAACCATAATACACAAACGCTAAAGAACCAAATGTACACAAGCATACAGAATTTTTATATAAACTAATACAAAACGAACGCTACCAAACCACCAATATATGAATCAAGACTCTCTTATAAAATGAATACAAATTATCAGCCTATCTAATGTAAATTAATGAAAATCTTTGTATAATGGCTCATCCAAATAAAAGACATTTCATTACCAACATAGAAGACATTGTCGCTATTCTAATCCTGACCTCAAGCATAGCTATCAGATATTGCTCACAAAATTTATTTCCCTGTAATGCTTTGAGTTTGCCGCAAGGACTGGTAATCGATTCGCTAATTAGATCACAATAGCGGTTAAATATGAAACCAAACGAGACAAAAGTAAATAAAGAATATAAAACCCCAAATTTAAACACTAAAAATACATAATACAACCAAATGACACGCATTCACCTAGACCATCCTATAATGCATATAATCGTCATGGAAGAGGATAAAGCTGAACATTTCAACGCCATTGCAGAATTTATTGAAGCGGCCCCTATCGAAAATGGATCATATATTGCATTCCCTGCATTTGTTTTGAATTCGCTGCTAGAGGAATCACAAGATTAATTGCTCATTAGAAGCCGATTGCCTTCGAAGGGTTGGACTTCAGGCGAATATGTACCGGGAAATATTAATTGCATTTTGTTCTCTGGAAATTTCGGCATCGATTGAGTATTTCGAGGAGAATTATAGTGTTCGGCTCTGCATTGGCAGAATTTGCTGGTTTGCAGTTATGTGGAGAGACCAAAGTTAGAGACGCCAACTTGAAAACTTTTCTGATCTTATGAGTTTAAAAGATGTAGATTTTCAAGTTAAATATGTTAGGTATATTTTCCTTTAAAAAAAGTATGTGTTGAGCTAAAAGACTCCATTAACCCCTTCACTACCAGGACGTACGCAGCGTACGTCCTCTCAATTCGCTCATCAACGACCAGGACGTACACAGCGCCCATCGTCTACTCTACAGTAAACATTTTCATCTGCAGCAACAGCTTTTCTATCCTGGTCTATAGGCTTTTGTCTTGGAGAAATTAAGCCTGGAAGTGAAAAGTTTAGTACAAAAAAGATGTCTGGATCATGACTCCAATGTTGACTTGAATTTGTATTTAGTTTCTCTCTAAAACAACATGACATAAAACATGTCTGCATTACGTTGTTTCGACGAATTGCTTCATAACAACGATCAAAAACTATTCAAATTTCGACATTCGGAGTCGTTTTCTGACATATGGTGCGACCTGGAGAAGTTTTCAAAATTATATTTGTCTTTAAGAAAAGTAAATATATTAAAATTTGAAGATAAAAGAAAATGCAATTTTAAAAGTTAGAATAACTAATATTTCCAACGTATTTCAAAATTTCCGAATAAGAGATTCTTCCATATTTTTTTTATAATATCTTACTTTCAAGAAGTTCAAAAAGTTCCAACGGGCAAAAATATAATCAGCGCACGGCACGCGCCATCTTAAACTATACAATTGGAAAAACACACATTTATAAAACACAAAATACAAATACCTATTTTCAATATACAAAATCCCCAATGCCCATATTAAAAATACTGGTTGTTTTTACTAATTCCAGTGTGGCATGAAATCTCTACAATCATATTCCAATAAACCAATGCTCTGTAACAGTTCATTTATCTATCTCAGAATGATACAAAAACTCTTTTATTAACTACTTGTACCTTATTTCACTCAAACAAGACGAATTCTATCTTTAGTTATGCGTAATAATGAATTAATGGATAGATGGTTAATTAAAAATATCAGAGACACATAGTTTAACCATAATTATATGTATCGATTAAATGTATTTTATAATGTAATGTGTATCAAATTTTAAATAAACCATTATTAAAATAATACAAGTTATAATATATATATACATTTTATAACTAAATAATACATAAATGTACTAATATCTTGTAATTGTTTTCAGTATTTTTTTTTATTTGCTTTCCGGTCGGTTATTGGGACAACTCGGTCAAAATTCCACATTCAAGAGACCTATATTGGTTGTGTTGAAGCTAAGAAAAGAGGCTACAAATACGTTACCATAAAAGTTTCCAAAATATATTTATAGCTGGGTGCTCATTGAACACAATAAAATCGCAAAAATCCTTCCATGTCACCTGAACGCTCTGTAATTTTCCACCGATCAATCATTCACGGTGCATTGAAAACAAATGTTTTGGTAAGAAAACCTGTCGATCTTTGAGAAGAGGTGCGGTAAAAAGAAAAAAACAGGTGGGTTTGTAATAAAACGAATATATTCTCCTCGCATACAATTGACATGACACTGACAGTAGAATCATGAAAGAAACAGCGGGTATTTTCTTTGTATTGGTTGCGCAAACTTGTTATATATTTGGTTTGGTTTTTTCAAAGTATTACTCTATGGCTATTAAGGTGGACATATTGCTGAAACCTTACACTATAAATAGTTAATTGTTCCACTTGTAAAGATATTGTTTTACTTTTCATTGTGGAATGGACAATCCAAACCGGGTGGAGCGTAGTTTGTGGCTAAGAACACAATACTTGATGTAACTGTACAGTTATTGTGGACGTGACCGTTCTAGTTTAGAAGTATTATGGCCGTTCCAGTTGTTCATTTAGTGTGCGGTTTATAAAATTTTGGTTTTGTGTTTAAATAACGTTACAATAGAGCCACGCGAAGGCTATTGGCGAAGAGCCCCGTAATTTTTTTACTGATAAATGACAAAAAAATCAAAATGTCTTGAATTTTTTTGCATTGATCCATTTCAAAATGCCTACAATAATAAAGCAAAAAAAAATTTCCAGTGTTGGTCTGTGTTATTAATTACATACAGGAACAAAATGAAATAAAGTCGGTAAATTGTAAATTAAAGTGTATTTTTCGCCTACATTTACCTTTGATTTCATTATTAATTTTGCGGGTTTGTCATACAAAATGTAAAGGAACTAAATCGACCATAGTTTGAAGCATAAAGGTTTAAAGCAGATTCGAAATGACTACGAATATAGCCACACCACAAGCGGAATTAAAACCCACACATTTTTTTACAAATTCTCCCTACGTCTATTATTTATTCTTCATATCATATTTTAAAACGCAAGGACTTTTTCATTCATACAAATTAAAGTAAATTGAATTGGCAATATATTAAAATTACTAAAATTCTTGCAACAGATTATCTTTGACGGCTAAAAGGAATTATGTGGTTACCATGCTTTTTTAGCATTGATGCCTGATCCAGTAGTCATTATTTGCTTAAATTGCCTAATTAGTTAAAAATGTGTAATACATAAAAATTTAGTAACTATTTCTTATAATTTATTTCACAATGTTCGCTCGAACAAGATTTAAAATAATATAAATAATATGCATTAGGTTATTCTAATTAGCAAAGCCAGTGATAACTTTTCCACTCAATTAGAAAATAACGTCACTGCTAGCTCTGGTTTCTAATAAGCTGGTTACATAATTGGTACTACGGTTACAATATTACGCTAACGTACAACCTAATTGGAAATCAAAGTAGATATATTATCAGCATCTAATTCGATTATTAAGAGTAATGGCCAATTAGAACATTGTATTTAAAAGATAAATACAAAAACCGAAATTGAATTATCTATTCCATCAAGCTGCCAATTAAAAAATTGGAAATAAAATAATTTTTTTATCATAATTGAACCAAAATGATTTATTATGTAGTTCTTTTGAATTAAAAAATGCACAAGGTAAGTTTACATTTGTTTATTATTTTTAGTGGAAATTTAGTATTTTTGAAGAATGTATCTGGGGTAAAACATTGGGTATTTGATGTTTTCTATCTTTTATAAGTATAAGTTATGGGGATATAGCATTGCTAAAAAATGTGTCCGATAACCAAATAAACTTTCACACTTCAGAAACAATGGTGTGAAAGAAGCGTTCCCATAAAGTTTGAAGTTAAAAGTTCACGAAACCGATCTAAGTGAGTATGTATTGTATTTGATGAACAGTTACCTAATACATTAGCTCTAATATCAGAACTGGTTCTATATGCAAATAACATTTCAATTTAACTACCTACTGTATGTCATTGACACAATATTTGTAGAGTAAAAATCACACAAAAAATACATAAAATGAACATTTGCACCCAACGACAATGGTTGAATCATAATTCAGAGAACTGATTCTAAAGCCTGTACATTATTTTGATGTGCAGACCCATTTTAAGGAAGCCTTGCTACTTGGGCACATATTTTGTCTCAAATGAGCCACTTAAACCTTAAAGACAAACCCAAATTCTTGCTTGCATCGATCCAACTTCGTGAGCCACTTGAGAAATGTCCGTGGTAAAATCGCGTGATGCCCGCCTTGCATCTCATTAGGGTTCCAACCATCTGAAAGAGGCCTAAAAAGATGTTCCAGCACAAGCAGTTGCTATTATGCGCATGAGACTGCCATGGAATAAATTTGTATCCTAACTATGTTTCTACTTTGTCTTGAAATATTCAAAAATGCGCGACCGCATTCAAAATAGGCACTGCCTCGTTGTTGCAGTGGATTGACAAAGTTGGGAAAAACACGGATCGGACTATTTTGGTTTATTTTTGTGTACAAATTTAGAACGAGACTTAATGATTCAAACCAGTTTCGAAGGCCATACTAATACATGTCAAAGTGGGATTGTGATAAACAGACTTTGGTACAGAGGATCAGAACTTTACCAAAAGGCTTTGTCATTATTCGCCTTACTGATTTCGCATCAAATGGAGTTGAAAATAAAAAAAATAAGAAACAAAATCCCAATGATTACCGATCAAAAACAAATACAATTGTGCAGATAAAATTTTACACCATTCGGAAAAGTATTCGCATTTTTACTTTCACATTACACAGCTTTTATTATTACCATAAAAATTGTTTAACTCCTACATTGTAAAAAAATCGGTCGTTTTTTCAGAAACAACTCTCAGCCGGTATGCCATAAAAGTTCTGTTTGATTTACAGAGAAAATCTGTTTAATTAAACCCAAGTTATAATCTATTAAAATTTAAAATTCGACAGACTTTTTCAGACACACCAGAGTTTTCCCTGCATAAACGTAATTTTTGTGAACTATGATGCAAAGAAATCAGTTACAAATGTTTCAAACCGAAGAGTCACAGATATTCGTTCGTATATCTCTTATGTGTTAGGCTGCTTCGCAAACTTTAAATGCACTTATCTGAATAGGTAAAAATATACGTTCGTTTTACATCTATGGAGAAGCTTCCACTTTGAGAAAGGTATTTTTAAGATAAAAATAGGACTAGAAATTTTCACTGTAAACTAGACATTCACAGAACTATAAATGCCGTTATCAGAATAGGTAGGTATTTATAATAAAAACAAAAAAAAGTTTATTCAATAAGAAATCCCAAGTAAAAGATGTTTAAAATTAAGTTGTGTGTGTAAAAAGCATCTGAAACATATTTACTTAAATAAGAAATTTTTTTATAATAGTAAAATATATATATATATATTTTAAAAGATATATGGTGTTGAATGTTACATACGTGTACAAATAAAATATTTAAAACTCTATAAGCTTTATATGGAGTATAACTTAAGGGTCCAGTAAAAGAAAAACACATTTTCCAAAGTATACTTTATATATAGGGTCCGTTTATTGACGACATCGTCCAATTGAATCTACGATCGTCAAAAGTCATCAGCCGACAGACCGTACCCTATATTTTAATTCGCTGAACAATGTGACTTTTGCAACTATATCCTTCAATTATAATTTTACAGTAAAGTAAAATTATAAATTAATAACCCTTTAATTTTAACCCTTTCAGTCCCAATGACAATTTGGCATTATTTTAGAATTTTTTTCTGATCGTCAATAGCGATTTATGATATCAAAAAGTACATCATTCGATTCTTCAAACTTTCTTCTATTAGAAAATATTTTTTATTAATCCCAATAGTTGTCAGCCCTATTATTTTTTTTTAATTATGATCAGAAACATGATGCCAAATGGCATCACTGGGACTGAAAGGGTTAAATGCTAATATATTCAATTAAACACTTTATTTTTCGAAACTTCTGCTATAGGTAATATGACAACCAATAATTAGACTTATTATTCTAAAAATGCACCTTAACATTTAAAATAGTTCTTCGAAATATATTTCTAAACTCTTATTCTGATTCGGGATGTTGTTAAGACATTCGCACACTCCTACATTCTTTTTGAAGTAAAAATATTTAATTTTTCCGTTTTTAATTTCTCTTTATACATCTTGTTAATGAGCATCTTCATTTTTATCATTGTGTTACTTTCCAAAACAGAATATTTATTTGAAATATATATTCTTTTGGGAGAAGTTTAGTTTCTTATTTATTATAATCTTTAGAAAAATGTCTTCGTTGAAGTGGAATTTTATTGTCATCTAAATGTAAGCTTAGTAACAATATACTTTACTTAAAAGTATTTTTTCAAACTTGTTAAATGGTAAGAAATTTTAATATTTGCTTGCATAAAATGGAAAGTATTAATGTTTTGTAATTATAAAAGTTTGGTAATTACTAATACTTTTAGGATTATTTTAGTTCTTTTATATTTATTATAATTTATTCGCATGGTAAAGCCCGAAGAAATAGGAACGAAGGTTATGAATAGAATAATTGTTTTCAATACTTTTAAAAGATAAATGTAAGCCAATTTCCAGTAAATATTTTTTAAAAAATCTATAATAAGCATATATAAATAATGTGGTAACCCATTTTTATTTCAATTATCAGCACTCGGCGAAAGACTATTGCCAACTGCGGTTTTTTTATAAAATAGTGTTCTACCATTTGGATTATACATTACGTCATGTGACTTGACTGTTGACGTTAATATTTTGTAAGAATTAACCCAAATCCTCAACTGAACTGAGGATTTAAACACTAATTTTAGGCAAAAATTATTTATTCCCAAAATGAATCCTTTATATGTTCTTGAATATAGTATTTTTGGGGGCGCGACATCTAGCAGAGACGAATTGCAGCAAATAGGCCATGTATAAAATGTTATGTGTCGCATATAAACTTTCTACTAATCTGGAATACTTTTATATTAGTATTCATCTGCTATTTAAGCGAATTTTCTTTTGAACATTTAGTGCAGTAAACTTTCACTATATATTATTCACCTTGGCTTCTAAAAGAAACCAATATTCTAACATAAGTTGAATAAAAAAAAACTATCGCAAAAAACGTATAACTCAAACTGCAAACGACACCTTGCACTTTGGTTTTGAATGATGGCGACTGAGAACTAGAACTACATGGTATAATAACCAAACAATGCATTAAGTAATTTATTGAATGAATTTCTTCCGATTCAAGCCAATTATCCAAAATTCTTATTATCCTCAATGTGGCTAAGTCCCAATTGCTTCGAATAATTGAAGTTCTAGTCTACTGCATTTTACTAACTAAGCTACAATCTTAAACAATAGAGGAATCCGAATTCCGAAACAGAATACTTATTTACGAATTCCTTTTTTTTTTAGTCACTTTTTCTGAGTTCCATTGACGAAGTCACAAAATGAGCCTTGATTTATGAGATTATGAATCGACGGCAAAGCTTCACGCCTCTTAGCATTGCGGGTGAATGTAACACGGCGTGTAGCCGCGATTACCTTACGCGCACCGTAACACTAATGAGAGCATATTTCATCCCGAGCCAGGGCGATGAATTTATAATGCTCGCAATTATCGGATTTTATCGCAATAATTAGCACCTACACATTTCTCCTACAAGATTTAATCGCTTTTGATTCTGTCCCATCGTCGAGTGAAACGATTAAAAGGCTTTGTGGGCACAAATTCGCTGCGAAACGAGGATGACAATGAGCTATGTCCATGGTTGACTAGGACCACACCACAAAAATAAAGTCTGTTGTCTTTTCAGAAAAAAAAACCTGTCAGGTGGTAGTCCATAACAATACCATATTATTTACAGAGAGAAATCTCGCTTACAAGAAGTTAACGAGTTAAGTATTTTTAACTCGTCAGTGATTGGATTTGGGTGTCCACGTGGCATGCAAACACGTAAGCATGACAAAGCTCATGACGTCCGACTGCAACCGAAATAAAGATTGAAACTGGAGGGAAGTTTTCATATAGCTTTATCACGTTTTTATATAAATAAGCAACATTTAGGTTAGAGAAAAATATATAATGTTAACAAATAATTCCCTAAAGATGTGTATCAGAAATTGTTACGAGAATTACTTGAAAAAACGAATTCCATACAAACTAAATGCCTAACACACTAATAGTTATTTTTAACTAACATCAATTCAAATAAATTCAAAGCATTGATCCACCACTATGAACAGTTATCAATCACCCTATCCTATTAACAATCCTCGATTCATCATAATGACTATGGAATACAAAGAGGAAGCCCCCACACCTATTGTGTTGAGTCATGGTAAACTCCACGTCTGCGTTGCTCGCCACATCAAAGGTACGGAAGGAAATAGCGTGAAGACTGGGATCCTCCCCGCTCGGCAGGTAAAACACCTTTACACGCGGGGCTAATTAATTGCATGGCAAACGATGGGGTTTTTTTATCGGAGGGTTTGCTATTGGTTGAATTAAGGGATTTGTCAGTCCCATTGAGCTAATGCATTAGAATCATAACTTCCTCAGAAGTATTGCTCTGCCATGTTAACCATTTTTCCCCAGGTATGGGAATCAACATAACATCGAAATGAAACAAATTTGAAACGAAAATAATATGAAGTTATTTAATTATATATTTTTGAAGTTTTAAAATGCTAAAAATCTGCAGCAGATGGCGACACAATTTTAAAACTTTATCAATTTATAATTAAATAACCGGATGTTATTTTCTTTTCAATTTTGTTTTAAATTGATGTTATGATGATTCCCATACCTGATGAAAATGGCATAACATGGGAAAGCAATTCTTTTGCAAAACTTGTGATTTCAAAATTAATGCATTAGCTCTAGGGGACTGACAGTCCCTCTTAACGTCGCACAATAGCCAAGCCCTGACCATCGCCTAGGTCTACAAGGCCCGGGGCTTGATTTCACGATATTTGGGGCACAAGAAATTGGCTATAAACTTATACGTTTTCTTTCGCACCTCGCAATTCTGTTTGCTTCAATGAAAAACTGAATTTAAATGAATCATATTTAAGTTTTCTACAATTATAAGCACCCTAATTGTTTTTTTAAATGTTATATTTGCTGATGGATCTTACTTTCAAAGTTCATAACTTTGCAGTATGCATATAAAGAAACAATATTGTTCAAAAAAGGAGCCCTAAATGTCTCCGGGGCCCCAACTTCTCAGTCAGGCCCTGACTACAGCTGCATGAGAGCCAACTTTAATCCATTGTGGACCCATTTGAGAATTGCATTAACACCTTTCTTAACAAATAAAAAAGTTAACGGAAATTTTAAAATTTGTTTTTACTTTATTTTTAATTAGTGTGTCTTGCATAAAGTTTTGGGTACTATGGTTTTTATTTTTCCTGTATTCTGTTTATTTTTATAAACTAAAGCAAAAAAAAATCATATGGCAAGTTTCTTGCTCAACGAGTTGAAACTGGTAATATTTTTTAAACAGCCAGAGGATTGATATATCAAATAACTGTCCATATTTATTTGTTTTGGTTGAATCAAAGTCACACTAGATCTACATGAGAACGATCTGTGAAGTTGATTTAGAACCACGGTAAAATGACAAAACCAACTTCTAAACTAGCACTTAACTCAAGTTTATAGTGACATCGTACGTGGCGTCAAGGCATTGGAACACTTCAAGTTTAACGTGCACCAATATCATATATACGGCACTATTTTCTGCTTTATCTCTGACTTAAAAATAAAGTATGAGAAACAGAAAGGGAATAGTTTTCAAAAACAGAAATATTTGACTTTTTTAAAACTAATTATTTAGAAGTAGAAAGCATATTTCAAAAAACATTTTACAGTTTTTGTCGTTTATAACACAATACAACGTAAACTATGCCACATTTGTGGAAAATTTTTATCATGTTTGAAACGCATATTTTGTAAAGAGATTTGTTTTGGTTGGATAACAGTGATATATTACTGGTTTCGAGGCCAGTACATCGGAAAGAATTTACGCTGCACCAGTCCCCTCTAAGTTTTAAGTGATTTTGGCTGAATTTGATTTTAAAAATGATTACACACGAACTTAACTTATTTTGTACATTCTTACAGGCTAAAAATACAAAACAAAATTGTGAGAAATATTTTATTTTTTTGATTATAAATAAAGCTCACCCATGTGGTTTTGATCTGCGTGTTTTATAATGATTCCCCTCACGCCAGTCGACAGCAAATTAGTTTGCGTATTACGCATCACTCAATTATTTAAAAAAAATTGTGTTTAGGCAATTGTAACTTGAAAACTAAACTTTTATTTGATTTTATCGATTTTAAATTATTACGCATCATGCAAATATTTTTGTAAGTACGTAATAAAATATTCTATGAAGTATTACCTTTTCTCTTGTGTAAGTCACGTGTGTTAAAAATGATTATCACTATAGCTTTTCAGATTAAATTAAAAACAGATATAGTTGATCTACACAAGTTTTTCAAACATATTTAAAAGTATATTTTGCATGTAATTTTATTTAACAGGACGCATTACCCAAAATTTAAGCCTGCCCAGAAAATAATTAAACATGCTCGAATGCTGTGAGCTAAAGATATTGTAAAAAAAAGATTCTTTTATAATGGTGGAGGTTTATTGAATATGATATAGTGGTCTGGTAAAATGGTTTTTGAAATTTTATGTTGATTTTTTAAATTTTTAATTCTTTCAGCTTGTGAATGGTTAAAACCCTAAGGCTTTTAGGTAAATTAATGTAGAGCTGCAAAAAAAATTTCCTGTGTTGAAACATATGCGTTTTACAAAATTTGGTATGGGATAAGGTCTAATGTGAATAGTTTTTTAAAAAAAATGAAGAGACAATTTACAAAAAAGCTTCTTTTTTGACCATTTTTATACATAAAGCTACATAACTTTTTTTGTTTAACTGATAGTTTAATATCCATACCAACTTTTATTAATAAATATTGTGGGAACATTTTGAAAAAAAATCCATTACAAAATTCTTTAAATTGTAGGAGGAGTAACATTTTGAAAAAACGTTAAATTTTTTTAATTTTAAAAAAAAACTTACGTTTTAATATTTATCATTTCTTCGTATATGTTTATTGAATGTTAGTTCTTTGTAAAAATATTTTAATTTGAATGCTAGCGATTAAAATACTGGATTTAATTTTTTGGGTACCGCGTCCCCTTAAAAAGGAGAAACTTTAATATTTTTGAGGGGCACATTTTAAATGGCATTTGAGGTTTTGCATCCTTAAAATATTTTTTGTTCTATGAATGTACAAGCTTTATCGTTTTTTGTAATTAATAGTCTATTTTTTAAAAAAAATTGCAAACATCTTTAAACTTTACTACAATTAATGGCTAAAAAGCTATTTATCCTCTCCTACGGAATCATTTCAGTTCGTGGAGTTTAAAGTAAATTGCCTACTAATAAGAGCGTTAAAAAACATTTAAATAAATGCTAGGTCACAAAAATCTAGAATATGTTAAATGTTAAAGTGCACTCTTTTAAACTATTTTTCTTTCAAATACATCAATTTTCCACTTGTTTGAGTAGTTTGATGTGCTATTTATGCAATTTAAAGTTGACTTTTAGAACTATCCTGACCTTATAGAAAATATTTTAAATTAAATAACTACCGCTATCAAAACTTGCATTTCGTAATTTTTGTGTACATTTAATTTTTTTGGGAAATACGTTAAAGTATTTTTTTTTAATTTGTATATTTTTAGAAACATGTTTTACTCTTTTTCCATCAAAAGATTTTTTACAATATTAAATGTTTTAGACATTTTTGCTCTTTTCATCGTATGTTAAAAAAATACTGATTTTTATTTGACGCTAAATTTGTATTAGGATCATTCTTCAAAACAGAGCGGATTTCTGTCCTGGCACCAGTTTTAGAAAATGATTATATTGAACTATAATATATTTCATTTGATTATAGAATCTTTCTAGCTCAGGAAATGCACGCATGTAATACATTGGAACAATATTATTTAAGGGTTAAATATTAAATAAACCACCTCCTTATCGTTTCCATTCTCACATTTTTTAAAGTTTTATATATTTTATAGTTTGTATATTTTTTTAAATCTCAATTTTTTTATATAAAAAAATAAGAATGAAACAGAACACAACAGTTCTAATATTCTTTAGTTGTTTTTACATCCCAGGGAAAAAAGATTAACTGAATTATTTTTAAATTTCAAAAAATGAAATCCGTCTTAAAAAATTAAGGAAAAGGACAAAATATGTTAGAAAGTTTTAATAACCTAACAATAAAACTTCCACATAAAGGTATTAAATTATAAAAACGCGATTATTTTATTTGAAAAACATTAAAGCAAGATTTATTTTTATTTTAAATATTGATTACAGACATAACCCTTGTAATTTCATCTAAACTCAGATTTTTGTACATAAACGCATAATTTATTGCAGATAGTTAAACACTTAATTTTAATAAATTCAATATTCATTAAAAAATTACTTTGTTAAAAAATTTTAATGTACACTTAAACAAGTAGTTTACATACTAACTTTTTGTGTTTTTATGGGGAAAAGTATAAAAAGCAATTTAAAATAAATTCTAAATTATTTTTTTCAATCCATTTTAATATACATAATTTTCATTACATATTTAAATTGACAGCTCTTTAGAAACTTTTATAGATGTGGTCTTAGCTTAAAATTTCTCCTAGTGCTTTTCAAAATGAATTGGGTGAGAGAAAAGAAAATTGATATTACAATTCGTAGCAGTTTCTTTTAACGCTACATGATCTATCAATTTTATACAAATTTACTTCCTTTTTATGTATCATTATCCCTTTTGAATGCATACAAAATTTTGAAATTTAAACAAAAATTATATTAAATTTTATTGATATTACAATAAAGGAAAGGAAAATCTATTTCCCTAAAATTCGTATATTTTATCAGTTTAAAAAAAAGCAGAATACTTAAATATAATTTTAAATGAACATTAATTTACAACAATCAAAATAATTTTTTAACTAACATTTAAAAATTTAGTTAAATATGAAATACATATTAAATACTAAGCATTTTAGCGTAATACATCTGGTAATTTAAGAAATCTTGGAAACATGAAAAATCTTGAAGTTCCTATGAAAGTACAGCTTTGGTTTATTCAGCAATAGCTGTATAAAGTATTTTTATACAACTTTTAATTTATAAATTTTATATAATTTTCTTAAATTAAGTTTAGATATTTACAATAAATAAATTACTTAAATTTTCTTTAAATACTATATTTACGTAAATCACTGAATTTAAAGACATTTGTTCAAAATTGAAAAAAAAACGTAATTTTATCTGATTACTTTAACAGCTAAACAAAATATGTTAGCATTATTAAAATGCACAACCGATGAAATAACTTTTATTACACGATCAAGGGATAGAGTAAAATTTTCAAACGCATAAAAAGTACGTACTGATTTCAAGTTTTACGTGATATACCTAAAGTACAAACAAAATGTGGAACTAAATAAATATCCATGAAGTAATAAGTTTCGTTTGCTAAATTATTAGCAATCAAACATCAATAACTTTATAGGTAATAATACAACTCAAACATAGATGTAACAAATTATCTTCAAAATACTTAGTTTAACGAAGAAAAATATATTAGAAATCAGTAATTTTTGAAATAATTATTATTGTTGAATGTAAAAGTACGTATTGACATAACGCGAAAATTTTGCAACTAAATAAACATTTACAAACACCGCTTTCTACGTACACACGCAATCCAAAATACGCTACACCCAAACAATGTAGAAATTCAGGTACATTTTGGCCCTTTTCCCCAAGAGAGATACTTGTTTCAACTCGCAACATAATAATCGATATTTTATGCCACAAAACCTCAAATAATACATATTTACTGCAACTTATCGGGCAACTAAGTAGAAACGGGTCGTATTTACAGGGAGAATAGTAAAATTGTTTATAAGATCGGAAGCTGATACATCCTTGGAAACAATTTATGCATTTGGCAATGTATTTCGGAATAAATCGCTAGTTGTAAAATAAGAGATTCGTAAAAACTAATGTATACACAACACACTAATGTATAACAACAGTACAGGATCGTATTTACGAACTTGTGAAGAACAGTAAAATAGTTCATAAGATCGGATGTTGATAAATTAAAAATCTATAACAATCGATTTATACGTTTAGCAATTTGTTTTGAACTAAATCGGTAGTCGGGAAATATTTGAATTTGTAAATAAAGGCTTTATAAGGGCTAATATAAATATATAAAGGATTTTTTTTAATTAAATTCGACTTACTCTTGGGCAGCGATTTCTTGCTGATCTACGCTCACGGTGGGTTTTCCTGGTAGAATTACATTGCAAATAGTCAACAAAATGAGCCATCGAGCCGACGTTGAAAGCATGTGGAAGCCGGCTGTAAAACGTGGCCCCCCACTCAGATCTGCAACCATGTCTGTCTTTTTGAGTCACATGGACCACAGTCGAAGATTTGGTACACAAAGTGGCTCTTGGATTGTTAGGGCAGCTCTGTCAAAAACTGTTCTAAGACCCGAATCGTTTCCTAGATACGCAGAGAATCGTTGGGTCCTCTCTCATTGGCCGCCGGAAGTCACGTGGTGTGCCTATCGATTCCGTAGGCAGCGTGGCGGTTTCTATTGGCCGCCTGCCTTTTGGTATCGTCTACGACAGACGAGGTGACGTCAATATTGTGACGTCACCACATCAGATCAACATCTGTCCACTGGCTCGAAGAGCGCAGGTAGAAAAATACAGGGAAATTACGTAATCACTTTACCTGCACCCCTCCATCTAGTTCGAAAAAAGTAATTTGAATAAAACTTGCATAGGACTAGGCACATTTTTTAAGATTTAGTGGAGTTAGTATAGTATCTAAGGTAAACCAAAAAAGAGCATCCTGACAGTAGAGTGTAAAGTTTAATGTATAGTTAGTTAAAAATGAATGTGCTTAAACCATTTGTGGAATAGAAAATTACTAATATGCAGGAGAATTAAGTAATCACTTTACCTGCTTTCCCCTTCCTATCTATTTTGAAGAAATAAATTGTATTAAACTAGGATCAGTTTTTGCACATTTTTAATGTTTAGTTACGTTCGTATGGTTTGGGACAACCGGAAAAGTAAAGAACAGCAAGACTGTGTAATTTGTAATGCACATTTAAGGGGACGCTGTACCCAAAAAATTAAATTCAGTATTTTTAACGCTAGCATTCAAATTAAACTATTTTTACAAAGAACTAACATTCAATAAACATATACGAAAAAATGATAAATATTAAAACGTAAGTTTTTTTAAAAAAATTAAAAAAAATTTACGTTTTTTCAAATGCTACTAATCCAACAATTTAAAGAATTTTGTAATGGATTTTTTTTCAAAATGTTCCCACAACATCTATTAATAAAAGTTGGTATGGATATTGAGTTATCAGTTAAACAAAAAAAGTTATGTAACTTTATGTATAAAAATGGCCAAAAAATAAGATTTTTTTGTAAATTTTCACCTTCATCATTTTTTTAAAAATCTATTCAGACTAGATCTTATCCCATACCAACTTTTTTTAAACGCATATGTTTCAACACAGGAAAAACTCTTTGGAGCTCTATATTAGTTTACCTAAAAGCCTTAGGGTTTTAACCATTCACAAGCTGAAAAAATTAAAAATTTTAAAAATCAACATAACATTTTTTAAAAAAATTTACCAAACCACTATAGGGTAATTCCATGCAAAATTGTCCTGTCTGTAGTGTAAGTCACGTTTGTAAAAAGTGATTAGCACTACAACTGTTAACATTAAATGAAAAAAAGTTTGTGGAATAGTTGATCTACTCTTATTATAACTAAATAATGTAATGTACTTTATTTAATTTGATTTATTTTTTAAATTTAAAAAGCTTTTAATCTCCTCTTAAATCGTGACTTACACTACAGTTACATGGAATTAGCCTATATCATTTTCAATAAACCTCCACCATTATAAAAAAATCCTTCTTTTTTTGCAATATCCTTAGCTCATAGCATTCGAGCATGTTTAATTATTTTCTGGGCAGCACTAAGTTTTGAGTAATGCGTCCCCTTAATAGAAAATTTATATGATTTAACCAAATTTTAATGAATTTGTTTTCAAAAGAAAAATTCAAGAGAATTACTTAATCAATTAACTGCTTCCGGCCCCCGTGTTTTTTGAATAGATGAATTCGTCAAAACTAGGATCGGACTAAGCGCATTTTTCACATTGAGGGATAATGAAAACGCTTGGAATAAATCAGACTATGCAATTTTTATGGCATTTTAAAATATTTAACAGTTAATATGATTGAACCACTTCCCGAATAGTTAATGATTAAGTTAGTATAGTTCAGGGGCTAAAATAAATTAGATTTTTTTTTTGTTTTTTCTTAATATATTTATTGAATTCTTATTTTACCGTTTTTAAAAATTTAAGATTTTTATAAATATATTTACTCAATTCATTCCTACACATTCATTAATTCACTATTTACCATTATATTTAAGTGTAAAATTTATTACTATTATTATTATTATTATTATGTATTTATTATGTTATGAAATAACTAAGTTGAGCATAAAATAAAATCAAGAAAATGCTATACATTTCAATAAAATTTAAAATATGATTTTACGAATAAGTTTAAGACTTAAAAAAATTATATTAAAACGTCAAATCGATTTATATATTTTTCAAGTTAATTGCTATAAATTTAATATTTTTTTAGTCTGTATTAATCCTAACTTGCTATATTTAGTAATGTATATTTATTTTCAGGAATTGGATAGTTTAAATTAATAACTATTTTTTCGCGCAACTAACTTATTTAAGAATCAATCACGAATACATTGATATTTTTCAAAAATAAAGTAATTTCTAAAAAGAATTACTCAACTACAAACCCATTTGAGATGTATTCGGTTTTTCCCTTAAATACAATTCTTTTTCTATCCTGTACATCCGTTACGCCTTGCTAGCAGTATTAAGGCAGAGAAAGTAATACATAGGGGGGGATCTTTAATCGGAATTCAATGATGATTTTCTATAAAAAAATATATATATGAAAAATAAAGTATTGATCTACTGTTCTTTTCTTGCAAAACATAAATTTCGCCAATATCAGTTGTTTTTCCTATTTATAAAAAAATGATTAAAAATTTAAATAGCTAACACGAATTATTCGGTTTATGCTAACAACATTTTACAGGCATTTTTGCGGTTCTTTAACAATACTTAGTGTTGTAACATTTTAAATATTACATTAAAATTAATTATAAAATAAATTGAATTTTTTTGCATTTAAAAGTTTTGCAATACTTTATTTGACTGGATGCTAAAATTTAAATAATTTTAACTGTTAATACATTCATTTCCATGTAAAAAAATAGTTCTCTGTACATCCGTTACGCCTTGTTAAGAGTATAGTGACAGATAAAGTTTTACAAAGGGTAATAATGAAGTTTTATATGGGAAGGAGCTTCAATTCGATCATTCTTGTTTCAAGTTTCTTTCGAAAACCTAAACTGAAAATCATTAAATATTCGTAATTTGGCTTTTGAAGTAAATTATCTCGTACTATTCCTGTAGCAAAAATGTTTACTTCATTATAAACTTAATTTTAAAATAGTGCAATATGTTTGTACTCATGAAAATAATTTTTTAGGTGAAACCAATATTTTTATTTAAAAATAACTTTCGAATAAAATGCATTTTAAAATCCTACAATTCATTTTTTACTTTGGATTAGGATTCTCCTTATTACAATAGTACTCCAATCATCAGAACTCTAATGGTGTTATTCCGTTATATCAATTTATACATATTTAAAGTAGAAAAATATTGCCTTTTCAATAAATTCAAAGCTCTCCTTCTTTCCAAATAGATTTTTCTCACATTTTCATCATAAATACAGTAATTATACAAAATAATATACACTTTTCTATGAAAAAGTACAATTATCCGAATTTTGAATTTCCGAATGAAAACGGGTCCCCATAAATTCGGATAACGTCTCAATTGATTCAAATAATATCTCACAACATTTTAAAGTTCTTGGAAAGCGCTCAGTTTTTTAAGTAAACATATTTTGGTGTAAAATTAACGCCAAATTTTAAAATTAAAGAATAACATAATTAATTGAACGAAAAAATTTAAGGAATACTGATTGAGGAAAAATATTTCATGATCACTTACTACCTATTTTAGTTTTATTGTACTATTTAAATATTTTCCTCCTCCGTGTTTAAATAGTTTATCTTATTTTATAATGTGGTTAATTTTTTTATACAAAATTACCTATCACAAAAAATTAATATTAGAGTAAAAAAAATGATAATAACATTTCAAGAAGTAAAAAATAATAATAATAATAATAATATTAATAGTGTCTCAAATATTTAGTTTGAAACTTTATTGATAGCTATTTATGGAAATAATTTTTATACAATGTCCATAGAATAGAAATAGTTATTCTCATTATTTTTTTCCAACTAATAAAAGTAAATGAGGACAGAAATGCCTCTTTAAACATATTACGAGTATTTATTCAAATCGATGTTTTTTCACATTCCTTTTACTACATAATTTGTTCTTAATTTTTCGAACGGAAATGGTTCGATAACAAAGAATATGAAATTTTGTTTTTCAGCTTTTTTGGAAGATATTAGTCATTCATTTGTATTAAAAAATAAAATAGAAAGATTGTCGAGCACAAATTTGGATTTTGGTGACCTTCCAAAAAAACCTTTACAAAAAAATTTAACAGTACATTTTAGAGTCATTTAGCTCTTGAACAAATGTTACAATGTACCATTTATTAAAAAAAATGGCAAATCTTATTTGAAAACTCATAGTCCAAAATTTCGTATTTTATGGCTTAAAACCACAACATTCTTAGAAGTTTATGTGCTCCATGGCAAATATTAAAAATTAGTTTAAAAAGTCATTGCAAAAGATACTTTCATTATACATATATTCATTAAAAAATATGCATAAAGATTATTAATGTAGGATTTTGATGTCTCTGGATGATAATAA
The DNA here is from genome assembly GCA_019343175.1 of Oedothorax gibbosus. Lineage (NCBI taxonomy): Eukaryota > Metazoa > Arthropoda > Arachnida > Araneae > Linyphiidae > Oedothorax > Oedothorax gibbosus. Next base: position 972,170 of record JAFNEN010000168.1, read on the forward strand.
TTCTGAATTAGTATTCTAAAATAAAGAGGAGGAAAACCTGGTTTTATGAAAGTTATTTGATTTATATATTGTATTATGTTAAAAGCATTATTTTTTATACATGATACAAATTTGAAAAGGTGTAAGCATATTTATATTTTAAAGTAAAATAAATAAAACCGTCGCTCTTGAAAAAAATGTGTAAGGTATTCTAACTTAATTCATATGTTATCAAATATGTATCTGCATAATAACTCCATAATCTTTATAGTATCTTATTAAGTTTTTCTTATAATACTCTTATTTCATAAATATTAATATTTTCATGTACAGCTGGGAAAAAAAAAACGATCCACCCTTCGTTTTTCGGCTTCTATTGGTCAAGGAATTTTGTGAAAGGTGTCATTTTTCAGGAAATAGCTTAAGGAATTGAGAACTGGCAACCAAAATTGTATAAGGGGTCGTCAACATATTAAAATGAGTACCAACTTTGAAAATTCCAATGGCAACACCCAATTTTTTTTACATAAAAATGTTCAGCACCTTCAAAATACCCTAGGTATAAAAAAGAATTATTTCTTTTTCATTATTTGCCGAGATATTAAAGCATTAATTTTGAACGCGATTAGGGGAAATCTCCAAATTGGAAATGGTAATATTTATGGTGTCTTTTCGAAACGACAAGCTAACAAAAGGGTTACCATAATCTCGCCAAAGCATGCTAGAATTAAACTTTTTCACTAATATTGTGATTTACTAAGTTTTTACCCTTTTTTTTAATTTTGGATTTTAAAATTCAGAAATAAAATAAAGGGTAGACGAGAAAAAGTTTTAATTTTAAATTAAGTCACATATACGATTATTTATAACGAACATATTTTCAAATGCGATTAGTTACAATCAGATAGACAAACATGATTATTACATTTATGTTTTACATTTTATGCAAATTTTTGTTTTATTCATATTGCTACAAAAAGTTTGTTTAAAATTCGGCACACTGGGTCTGGGACATATCCCGACAGACGAAATCCCGACAAGCCGAAATCTCGAATGAGTCAAAATCCCGAATGGGTCTAAATCCCGAAAATAGATTTTTGTCCATTTCTCGATTTTTTTTAAATATTAGAGATTATTTATTTAGTTATTTAGTTAATCAGTTAGTTAGTCAGTTAGTTAGTCACTTAGTTTGTTAGTCAGTCAGTCAGTAAGTTAGTTAGTCACACAGTTAGTCGGTTAGTTATCCAGTCAGTTAGTTATCCAGTCAGTTAGTCAGTCAGTTAGTTAATCAGTCCGTTAGTTAGTCAGTCCATTAGTTAGTCCGTTAGTCAGTCAGTTAGTCGGTTAGTCAATCCGTTAGTTAGTCAGTCAGTTAGTTAGTTAGTCAGTCAGTTAGTTAGTCAGTCAGTTAGTTAGTCAATCCGTTAGTTAGTCGCTCCATTAGTTAGTCCAGACTGACTAACTTAGTCTAACTGACTGTTAATCAGTGAACTGACTGACTAACCGACTAACTAATTAACTGACTGACTAACTAACTGACTAACTAACGGACTCACTAACTGACTGACTGACTAACTAACTAAATAACTAACCAAATAAGTAAATAAATAAATAAGTAATCTCTAATAATTTTTTTTTAAAAATCGCGAAATGGACAAAAATCTATTTTCGGGATTTCGACCCATTCGGGATTTCGTCCTTGTCGGGATTTCGTCCTTGTCGGGATTTCACTTTATCGGTAATATAAACCTATACTATTACTAAACGAGAGTTACGATCTTAACACGATATTTAAGGAAAGCAAAATAAAATTACGCAGAATGATTTGGCAATGATTTTTAACCAAGGCAGTGGGCACTAATCATTTTAAATAATCAATGTGGTAACAATAAAATATGCTAAACACAGAATTCCAATAATATTTTAGGGTTGTTAATTTTGTACTCTAAAACACACTTTTTGAAATTGTATTGGAAATAACATACATTCAAAAACATAGTAATCGATATAATTTAATGTTAATTATACAAACAAAATACATTGTATGCACTTGAAATAAGAAAAGATTTTTAGACATTTGACAGACATCAATAATTTGAATAAACATTTACCAAAAAACGCTTTTCAACCACCAAACAGTGATGCAAGTTAGGATCCAATTTGCTAAGTAATTTTTTACACGGTCCCTAAAATTCGTTTTTTTCAGTATTTTTACAATAACTCGGCAAATAATTGTTGTTGAATTAAAAAATTCGGGATTTTGGTTCTACTTGATCTATTTTATTGATTTATGTAACAAAAATGTGGGGTTGCTATTCATGTTTTATTTTTTCTTATTTAAATTTAAATAAAAAAAATAATAATAATGAAAAATTGATGAAAAAACTTGTGTGATTTGTTTTTGGAAAATTGAGAAGTATATAATCAAAAAAAATTTTGGTTTAATTAATTTTATTTGTGGAGGTATGAATAAAAGTTTGTGAAACTCTTTTAACATTATGGGCGTTCAACTTTGAATGCTTATACTTCAACAAATAATGCAAATAAATAAATTTTATTTTGGACCTGGGGTATTTTGAAGATGATAAACATTTTTATATAAAAATAATTGGGTATTGCCATTGGAATTTTCAAAGTTGGTACTCATTTTAATATGTAGACGACCCCTTATACAATTTTGGTTGCCAGTTCTCAATTCCTCACGCTATTTCCTGAAAAATGACACCTTTCACAAAATTCCTTGACCAATAGCAGCCGAAAAACGAAGGGTGGATCGTTTTTTTTTTCCTCAGCTGTACATATTTTTCCTTGTGCATTTGTCAAAATACAGAACTCTTATTGCTTAAAATGAATTTATTTAATTTATTGCATAATACTAACGACAATAGAATACAATTAAAGAATACTCATTTAATAAGAAAATATAATGGTATCATTGTGTGTTAGAAATTTCTAAATTAACTCTTCTCACTTTACACTTTTCATAATAAGAAAACGCAACATTATTTATTCTGTTTTTTTGGGGGGGTTTTTAGTCATGGTCTAGCAAATTTGACAAATTTTATAAATTATTATCTCAAGTTATCTTTTCTATTTGTGATTAAGTTAAAATTAACAATTTTTTTTTTAGTTTCTAATAACATTGACTAATTTTACAAGTATGTTCAAAGAATAGCGTACATTAGAGAAGTGTGTAGTGTGGTAAGAAAGGACAAATTATTTTTTAAAAAACGTATTTTTTAGTTTATAATTTGATTATAAATACAAATCGAATCTTAAAACCATCTACTTTTCGTAAATTATATATTTGACACAATATAAATATTCTTTCAGTCGGCCCAAAAACTTACAATTGTTTATGTCCAATATTTCTATTAAATCTCAGTAGAAGAATCCCTTCCACAGATGTAACACAATACTAATTTTTTTTAGAATTTAACTTACCAGAATGCTAGAATTTAACTTATGTCACAATTGTAAAGCAAACAAAATATGTTGAACGAAATATACGACAGATACATACGACAATACAATGCATATCCAATTTGAACGACATATTATGCGTAAGGGATTATAAACAATGTTATCAAAATATTAAGCATGCATGAAAACAAAACTTTTGAGCTAGATCTAACTTCCCTACAAATCTTCATATACTCCCCTACAGATATTAAATCCCAAATATTAAGTAGTAGAACCGGGTTTTTCGTAATTACCGTTAGGACTGGTATTTCTACTAAAAACGATAAATTTCAAAATTCTATACATAATGAATTTTTATTGATGTTCTACTTCTATTATTTGGAAATGATTTTTAAGATCATCTCTTCAATCAAATCTAAGATTTTCTAAAAATAAAACATTTTGTTTGAAAAATAATTAATTTAACATTTATGTGGGGAAAGCAGCCATATATTTCTGGCCATTTCCAGGCCATTAAAATGTGAGAATATCTATTATTATTGAAAGGTTAGAATATAAATTATGAAGCAGTTTGCGAATTTTTTTTAAAGCATTCATTAAAAATTGTGTGTTGTGTAAGGAATTTTAAATACATTCTTCATAATATAGGAAACTCATTAAGAATTCGCTAAATCTTGTGTAGTTATTTTTGCCAAACTCCAGAAATCTCCCGACTCCCATCTACAGATGTTATGTCAAAGCTCTTTTCAGCTCTTTAACTCCATTGTATGAGGCGAAATTTCATTATAATTCTTCCCTCGTGCTGGGCTTAAAAGCTTTTGTGCTGACACTAACTTTAGTTTAGGTGTCAGGAAAACTTTGCTTTGTTTTTTTGAATAGAAACTGACTACCTTAAGTTGGCTTAGTTTAAGTGGTACTTTTTGTTATGAAGAAAATGTGAATATAAAATACAGCCTATTGTAGTGTTTGGAGGAAGCAAACAATAACAAATTGTGAAATGATTTTTTACAATTTTTTGTGCGTTCGAGTAAAATAAACAATTAAAGACTTTCCTGCTTACGTTGTGCTTGCTTAGTTTTACAGCTTGTTTAAATCAACAATGTTACATTAGTTGTAAAAAAAAATAAGGTCATTTGTGGATCCTTCATATATTGCTATACTATTAGATATGCATTATATCTTACACTCTAGGACTCAAAGGCTAATTAAACGGAAAAATGCATCTTGGAAACAGTCCTTCTCAAATATTTGAAGTATTGTTTCCTAGATGCAGTTTTCCGTTTAATTAACCTTTGAGTCCTAGGGTGCAAGATAGTGTGCATATCTAATAGAAATCTTAATATAGAATATAAATATTTAATTTGCGAGTGTATTTGCACTTAAAATAGGAAAATAATGAAATTTTTATAATTTTGTTTGCTAAAACATTTCATTAATAAAAATTTATTTATATAAATGAAATTATTTTAATAAATTAATCAATATATTATTTTATACATTACATAATATTTAATGTTTTAAATAAAATTAATACATATAATTAGTGTAATTAATTAATAAAAAATGAATTACCATACATGTATACTTTCTTTCTTGATATAAATGATACTAAATGATTAATTTACAAATTACTAGTTTATCATAAATAAAATCAAGCCGTTCATATCAGAGTCCGCAAAATAAACTTCAAACACGAATCAATCATTTAGGTATGACATAATTTGACGCATCTTCACCATCGAATACTTGATAACATCATATATCACTGCTTTAGTTTATTTTAGTTGTATGTTCTGCATATTATTTTGATTTCGTTCAAAAATGTTGTTTATAATTAAAGCTTGTAGAGAATAGCTAAGCAATTTAACACTATGGAAGCCAATTTAACTGTTTTTCATACATAATGCTGACGATTTTCAATGATGGTTAATTTAATGTACTGAGAAGAGCTAATTTTAATTACTTAATTTATTGAATATTGCTTTTTAATATATTTTTAGTGCAAAAATATTTTTTCCTGATGATTTTCATTGTTAGCAATTTTGAAGAACGAATAAGCCTATTAACGAAATAACTGATAGTATATAAAACTAGGTGCATAGAATAATGTACAATTGAACTGAAGAATAAAAGCTCTCATTTTTATTTCATAAAAGAATGTAATACTGAAAGGGTTCAAAAATGCATGTTAATATCAATTGGAAAATGACATGAAAACTTACAAGGCAAAGACATTTAACAAAAGTTAAAGAGTGAAAAATAAGGGAGCAATGAATTGCAATAAGACATGTTCATATACATTGCACCTTGGCCTAACCTAGATATCTCTATATCTCATGTGGATAAAATACATATTTTATAAGCAAACTGGAACAACTCTAATCTAGCGATAATTTTGGTTTCAGTTCATTAATCTATTGCTCTATTACCCCATTGCTTTTCTACAAACAAATATCAACTGTTTTGAGTGTTCCTATAAAGTGTTTGACAGTTCTTTTTCTTATTTAAATTTATCAAATCTCTTTTAATACAGTTTTTTTTAAATGCGTTATCATTTTTTAAATGCAACCACTCTGAAAGTATTTACGTTTATTTTTGCAAATAATTTGAATCAGTTTTAGTTCGGTTTCCACAAATTGTTTTGACAAAATATCACATACAACTATATAAAAAAAACGCTTTGATATTCCAATTACCCCTTTCTCTTATCACACTTTCACAAGTAAAAATCTCATTTTTGTGGATTCTTCAATCGTCAAAACATTTTTTTTTTCACTTTTGACTTTTTTTTCCTTATGAGGTCAAGTGATTTTGTTCACGCTGAGTTTTAAAAAATCCAGTTATCAGTTTAAGCTGTATTTTAATTCCTAGTATTAATGGTAACAGTAAAACCAGCTACAGCAACAAAAAAGTGTTTTTGCAATGTTTAGTTATTGGTATTTACCAATTTGATGCACGGATTTTCGACCGTAAATCGAATACTGTTGTGGGAGAAGGGTCAAGTCAAACCAATTAAGTTTGAAATGTGTTCTGTAAAGTTTAAACTTGTTTCATTATGGACAGCAACCCGGATATATTGTTGAGACATTGTTTGGAAATCATTGCTGTAGTCCTTTTATCACTTCTAAGCACCTACGACCTGCGTTTTGGACGTATCCAAACTATCACTAGTAAAACGAAAGGAATAGGAAGATTTGGTTGGTTGTTGTGTAGACATATATATTCAGGTTGTGTGCTTGGTCAGCGACCCGCTTATAAACCTTCGTCAGTAAGACAGACACAACATACAACAACACACATAGGGGATCCATCTAATTTTTTTAGAGACAGAGGCAACTAGAGGATCCCAGAATTGGCTTGTCACCCAGAGTATTGATTTGGTATGGAACTTAGAGGACATTCGGACCCAACAGATTAACGAGCACGTACTCCGCATATACTCGGTAGGTCTTCAGTGGACCGGTGACTCGATCGCAGGACCTTCCGATCCGAGACGAGACGCTGACCACTAGCTCACATACGGCCCTAAGATTTTGGTTTAAGCCAGAGTTACTATATTCGGCGATTCTTTGATTTTGTGGACGCATATTTCTTTAAGGTTTGGTTTGGTTTGAATTATCGTCGCACTAGAGCTACAATTTCTTTAAGGTTTAAAACCAGTTTCTCAATTCAAATACAGTTCGAACTTGCATCAGGTTCACTATTATTACATGATTATATTTTAATTATAGTGTTCCCTAGAGTAATACTGATAGAGTTAAATAATACATATGCAAATCGATTAACGATCAAGTAAAGATAGCAAAGAAATGCTCGCTCAATCGCCGAAGGCCATCAGAAATCAACTATAAGTCCTCCTTTCACCAATAACCCATGTGTAGTTTTAGCGTGACACACTATTTCCAACCAAACTAACTCAGGAATTCCCTATGCCTGCCAAACGCCAAGGGATTAGCAGCCCTGCCTTCTTTACCTGCTCTCAAAGTTGACTCTTCCACAATCAAAATATTTGAGATGCTGACAAGTGACAGGCGAACTACGTAAAACAAATTGTAGTATAAAGTTGATCGTGAAACAGGACCGTAAGATAGTTCATGCATACTCATAACTAGGGACACAATGTATTTTATTCATATTGTAAAACTACATGTAACTTCAGTCAATTTTAAGTCATATTCCCATATTTTAGAATTAATAATAAAGAGTCAGCTAATATTCATAATATAATATAAAATTTCAAGAAATGACTGTATAATATCAAGCTTTGTACATAAATTACCACATTTTACTACTACTGTTCAAAATTATGAAAGACAAAGCTAAATAGTCGATGGTAGCTCTGTTGTCACCCGTTAATACATTTAAATCTAACCAAATTACTTCAACCGTACATTACATAACATATTATCTTCAGTATACTGAATCTCAAATTCACTAGTTTTATATTGACTGTACTAAAAACCCAGGAAATCGCAGCAGAAACCCATGTACCAAATATTTGACTGCAAATTTTGTGTATGTATTTATACTTGTAGTCTAAACTCTTAACATATAAATCAATAAACTAAATCATGTATGAAAAGAAAAAATTAATAAAAGTTTTTGCTTCATATTGTATACACTTATAAAATGCAAAAACAGGATAAAGGGTCCAAGTGGTTTTAGCACTATATAACATTATTTGAAAATACATTCAGCACTCATAAAACTTAGTTTTTGAATAAAAATGTAGCATATGAAAAACTTTTTCAAATTAGAAAAATGTCTCCGTCACCTTTAACAACTTGATCTTTCAGTTTTGATGAGATTTTTAATGGGTTAATTTATTTTTGAAACTTTTAGAAGCTCTCTTTTAGAAAAGCTTCGAAGTTTGAAGATTGTCAATTAATCTTACTATTTACAAGCAGGTGGCATTGACAATGGGTGTTATTTTAGCTTAAAAAAATTAATTACAAAACTGTTGTGTACTTTTGTAGTTTTATAATCGTCCAAGCCTTTAGCCAATAGAAAATATTCTAAATGTAGTTTTTTCTTTACAAGAATTTTATAGTTAGTGTTAGTTGAGGTAGATTAAGTAGTTATAGCTTACAAATATCTTTAAAAAATAAAACTTTCCACGTATGCAACTAATGATTGATTGCAATGCGTTTAAATGTGTTCAGTGAACCTTACAGATGTTATAGTTAAATTGTATTAACTGTAGATTAAAATGTAACAAAAAACATGCCTAAAATATTCCCAACCATATTAGGGTAATAAATAATCTGATACATTCATTTAAAAACATTTTTATCATTTAGTAAGTACTCCTTACCTTTCCAACAAACATACTGAACCTACAACATAATTTCGTAGTGTTTTTAAACTACGTAGTGTGCCACAAAAATATATGTTCATGACTTCATAAAAGTAAATGTGAATTATTTCCAATTGTTTTCAATACTTGAAAAGTAATGCATTTTATTATCTTAACCAGTATTTTTATCCCCACGAATTTTAATGTGATATTATTTGAGTATCATTGTAAATATTTCTGTTTTTTTTTTTTTAAATATTAAGTAAGAATTAAAAGAGTTTCTATTCATTTTCACCACGAACCACTGAATATACATTATCGTATCCAACCTTGTAGCAAAATAATTTTAGAACACTTTTCAAACTATATAAAAAATGATTAAATTTGAAGTAAGTAAACAACTATCAATAAACAATAAAAGTTCTATTGATTATTTTTTAACAATTTATTATTCAAGAATTCTGCTGATGTAATCGGGTGAAAACTCTGGAATCGAACCATTTGACGCGAAAAATCTATAAAAAATATTGATGAAAGTTTTTGAAACTTTAAATTTGAGTTACACTTACCCAGGTAGCACAACAATGTTGGCCGACATTGTACCGACATCGGTCAATATTGCGTCAATATTGACCAATGTCGGTAGAATATCGGCCAACATTGTTGTGCTACCTGGGTACATACTACTTTGGAAATATAGCATCGGTCCAGATCATACAATTAATATTCTGATAGTAAGTCTTAATTTAATAGTGTTTCATTTAGAAAAGTTTTAACCTCCTAAATTAACATAAAAATATTTTATTAATGCTTATTTATAACACTTCAATAAAATTTCAGCTTTATTTTATTATATTAGTTCACAGCAAAATATAGTGTTACTATAACGCACTTCACTTATAATTAATCAATTTATTCTTATATAATTAAAACGTCATGTCCGTGGATACAAAAATCATGTCCGTAGGCCAAAACAAAAACCCACTGACGTCATGTCTACAGACGTGACAAAATACATGTTTCATCCTTGTAAAACATGGTATGTTCACATTTGAAACATGAGTTTAAAAAATTAAGTACATTTTATCTAATGCTACACACAATTAAGTAAAAATAGACATTTGATTAGCTTACCTAAGTTCTTTCTTAGCCACAGACGTACCCAGCTTGACCTTCCACTAAATCTTAAGTTTAATGAACAGAAAAATGACTTAAAGCTAAAAAAACTAATTTTTGGATTTTGCTGTACAATATGGCAACAAATGAAGCTAAAATGACATTGACACTGCGTTACACTGCCACCTATTGAATTCAATTCAAGTTTTTATTCATGTCCACGGAAGTGACTGCAGTCCTTAGTAACAAGCATTTAATACTAAGTAAAATAAATACAAATTAAAAAATAAACATAAAAATTGCATTAATATATTCCCAAAATGTTCTTTTCTTCAATTCTTTAATTGAAAAGTGAATTCATATCTTATAAGTTCGATATAAACTGCCAAACTCCACGGACATGACGCTGGGACACATTACGGACATGACATATCACGCTCTGTGGACTAAAAAAAACTATAATTAACCCTTTCAATCCCAGTGATGCCATTTGCCATCATCATGTTTCTGATCATAATTTAAAAAAAAAAATAGGGCTGACATCTATTGAGATTAATAAAAAATATTTTCTAATAGAAAAAAGTTTGAAGAATCGAATGATATGCTCTTTGATATCATAAATGGCTATAGACGATCAGAAAAAAATTCTAAAAGGATGATGCCAAATTGTCATTGGGACTGAAAGAGTTAAATAGGAAATTTTGTATAATTCTTTCTGTCCTATACTCTATAAACTGTATTCTTATTTTTCTCTAAGTTACTTTACTTTTAAAAGCCTATATTACTTTTAAAACTGGAAGGGACAATAATCGTTCGTTTTCAGAGTATTCACCCAATCAGGGAATTTTACAATTGTAACAGCCAGAGGGTTTTTGAGTTAGTAGACACTAAAAAAGTTTAATAAATATTTTCAAATTGTCCGGCTAATTATATAATGTCAGTTTTTTTAAAAAAATCTGTCCTGGCAAATTTTGGCATGAGAGAATACGGCTATTTTCTTCTAAGATACAGTAATAAAATCTTCTAAAATATATTATTAATATTTTTATGATATTTTTTATTTAAAATAATATTTATACTTTACTTTACTTAAAGTTAATCTCATGCATAAAATCATTATTATATTAGTGTAATAATATTGCTACTTGTCAACACTTATCTTTTTAAAGTTTAAAACTCTGCTTTTATTATATTTCTATATTATTGCTCTGAACTATTTTTAACAATCCAATATCATTATTTTTGAATTTTTAATATGATGCTATCAGCACCTTTCACTTTATAAGATAGGAATTTTTTAATATCATAATATTATTAGCATTTTTCTTAATATGTAAGGAGCGTTTTTAACATGATATTATTTGGATTTTTTAAGATCATATTACCTCCAAATAATACATATTAGAATTTTTTAAACTTAGTAACAACAAAAACTTTAATTAATACATAAGTGGAAGTTCTTTAATTTAACGAATTCTTTTAAAACATTACGAAGAAACGTATAAAAAGAATTCTTCATACTAACACCCCATAAAAACAAAAAATTCAATCACTAGCAACTAATTAAATAATTATTTTTACGTAGTTGCGTAGGAATCATAAAACTAAGCAATTATTTTATGAACCTAAAAAAATGATGAAGAATTGCAAAAGATGATGAATGAAAAAGATAAAATCAAATTTTTTGTTTATGGGCTTTGAAAAATGGTTTTAACCACATAAAAGCCTCTTTGCAAGCACATATCTGAGACATTTATGATTTACTTGCAAATAAATGATGAGAGGTCTCCTCATTTATTTTTTAAGTACCTAAGCATCCAGAAAAGATCATTTTATTCTTAAGTATATATTTTTTTTAAAGTGTGGCTTGGTTTGATCGCTAGTAATACCATTATTAATCTTTCAAATTTAAAGACCAAACTTTTATTTTACTGTTTGAAATAAAAATTCTTTCGTAGGATTTTCAGAAAGATTATTGAATGAACGATATTTTAAAAGCTTTGCTGGTTTAAAATAGTTGCATCTAACACTTAATGATTTTTGTTAAAATATGATTAAAACTAAACATTCTGAAATACACTTAAAAAACTATTTTATAACAATTTATTCCTCACTTTTCACAAACTATTTCCTATTTGATCATACACCTTAGCTTTCTGTTAATTTCCACTTATACCTTTCCACTATGCATGCTCAATCGTCGTTCTCAATATAACATTTTATTTATTCTATTGTGCTCATCACCACTCTTGCTGAGTCGCCATATCGATAATAATAGTTATAAATAAACTTTCTTCGGGGGGGTTTCAGGGATAGATTATTTTTTCTCCAAAACACAGAAAAAATTTAGAATTATTAGATTAGTAAAATTAGAAATGTCCCTTTCAAAAACGGAAAAAAAAATTATACGATAATGTTATCAGCGAAGATACTCGGTCAGAAAAACTGCAACTTATATGTCCGTTAATTGAAGGAATCATTTTTGAGAATATAAAAATAAATATTAAAAATATTGTTGTTTTTTATTAAATACCAATTTGTGTGAGTTTATCTACATACACAATAATTGGGGTCTGGGGAGTCAGTAAAGGCGCTCGCCTTGCATGCGGAAGGTCCCATATTTGGGTCAGGGCATCACCAAAATAACTGCCGACCTATAAACTGACCGTGCAGCTAAAAAAAATTGCGACGAATAATTATCCGTGTAGAAGGAGTGCACTTTAAATATGTCCCAACGCTGCGTACGATGTCGCTATTAACGGCTGCTTTGGGTGCCTACTCAGGTGTCGGCTGGTCACTTGATTGTGGTTCATAAATTATGACGCCCGTTCTCCAATAGCCTCCGTATAGCTCAAGTGCGACGATAATTCAAGCTAACCAAACTAACCCCATAAACAATAATTGTTTAGAAGAGATGTGACAACAGAAAACCAGAGAAGAATTTACAAAAAAAAAACGTTTAAGTGGCCCTTCCGTGGCCGAGTGGTTTGGGCATCAGCCTAGAGATTCAACCTTCTCAGGAGTGCGGGGGTTCGAATCCCACTTACTGCCAGTCATCCTGTAAATCGGATCTGTGCTGGAAATGGTAGAAAAATCCTCAATCACGGATGGGCCCGAGTACACTGGGACAGACGTGCTCGTTAAATCTGTGGAGTACAAAGTCCCGACGGCGTTAGCGTACGATATCCCTCGAAGGTGGGGTGCCCGCTCAGGTGTCGACCTCGTTACTTGACCAGAGTGTTCTAAATTACGAGGCGTTACTGGCTGTGTCAAAGTTCCTATAAGAGGCTAGAAATAGGCAGCCGGAAACGATTACATTACATATATTTAAGTGTAGCTAGCCTATGTGGTGATAATCACGTCACTTAGTTTCTAAAGTATCATCTTTCGAAGAATGAACTTCAGTTATAACTATGTCAAACCCGCTACAAAAGTTCTTCGATCAATATCATAGTATTGTTACACAATAACAAGTAGGTTTGTTACAGAATCTGTCACTTAAACCGCTTCCACACAACATTTGTGCTCAACAGGAAACAAACTATTTATACACCACAGAAAGAAATTGGCCAAACAGTGCCTTTAGCAAGTTGTAATTCAAACTTTTAAACGCCAAAATTAACTATTTTCATTGATCTTCTTTCTCAGAATTAATAATTAGACTTTATCGGTTGCAAAAATTTGTTTGAAATTCGAAGAATAAAGATGTAATTTTTTTAATAAATATCTTTGAGTCGCCACAATTTCCCATTTACATTTTTTTCGAAAATTCAGTTATTATTTATCGTTTGTTAAATTACTTTACATTTCGAAAAATATATAATTAGTAAAATTGATGTTCTAAAAATAAAAGCAAAACTTTGCACATTTTTCATGCAAAGTTTGAATTCTCTATGCATCTTTCTTCATACATATATAATGAACCATCAAAAGAACTCTATTGTGATATTACAACAATCGAAACGGAATTAGATCACATAAATAAATATTATTTCAAAAGTTTTACTTTTATTTTAAATAAAGTTTCTCGTACGTTTAACGAAATGGCAACAGTGAAAATATTGAATGAAAATGGAATTTGCATGTTATTTCAATGTAGATTAAATTTTAAGTTTTTTAAATTTTGAATAAACTTCTAATTTAAATTTTTTAATGAAATTTGGAATGTAGCCTAGTCTGATTTTTTGCTTCAAAATGACGTATCCCACTTGTTTGTACGACTTGCGGTTCGTTCTGTGAAAGTGGGTGACAGACAGACGGACAGACGGATGGACTGAACGATTATAATACTTTCCACTATTTACGTTATAAACGTAGTGTGGAAGCTAAAATAGAAAAGGACTAAATAGCCTTTGAATGCATCCTAGATAAATCTGAAAAAGGTATTATGTTATTGAATTCTTCTCGCATATTTGTTATTCTATTATAAAAATGTGACATAGTTTTCCATATTCTTTTAAGATGAATATTTAATAGGTCTAAACATAGTCTCGAACCTAGTATGATTAATAAATTAGTAGGAAACAATTTATGTGTGTGTGTGCAATTGAAAATGGAAATAACGGGGTAATATCCTATAAAACTAAGAAACATATTTATTGAAATGTAAAATAATGCACTGAAGAAATAATAGTAGGGGTAAGTGGAGTAGTAAGAGAAAGGGGTATTGAGAGATGCAGTCAAAAAAAATAATAATATGCTTAGACAACGTTTAAATTATGTAGGGAGACCGGGGCTAGTTTTCCCATGGGGTAAGTTTTCCATCAGGCCTTATGTTGGAAATGAGCCGTTAAAGGAAGCCAACTGTTTGCTTGGTTTATAAAGCAACACGTCCTATGTCACTCACAAGAATCTTTGTTCAGTTGGTGTTGTAATATTTTCATTAGAGCTGTTTTTATGATTTTTTCTACGTAAAGTTAATTTGTATGCTTACATTCAAGCCTAAATTAAACATACTTTCATTTAACTTACAGTTTAATGATTACGTATAATAAAAGGTGGTTTTTACCTCTATTTATATATGTATTTGTTTTCAAAATAACTTAAGCCTTTAATCGTCAAGGCACCATTATAGTCAAAATATCTCGACGGGGCAGGTTTTCCAAAATTTAACGGGGCAAGAATTACAACACTGCCTTGTATATAAACGTGCTCCACCCTTCATAATATTTCAAAAATGCAATTATTATTTAATGTATGACCAATAGTTTTATCGTAGATTAAGTTCTGGATGTAAAAAGTTTTGTTTCCGATTAAAAATTGTCTACGTAGAAATAAAAAGAAAGCTGCCAGAAATCGTACCAATCTAAAGCGATATACGTTGCTCTAATAGATGTCAAGAATGAATTTAGTTGCGTAAAAGCATCCAAGAACTTAAATATTCCCAATAGATCATGAGTAATTGCACTATAAAATATAATGATGTCAAGTTGCAACCCAAAACTTTGGAGTCAATTGGCTGGCTATGAAAAATAGAAGCAATCTCAACTAACTTCAGTGCATGCGATATGATTTTTTTAATAACTTTTAGCAATACTTTAGACAACCTTAGAAAAGAGCACCAAACTATAGTGACACAAAAAGGGAAGTTACACAATTTGTTTCATTTCAAAGTGATCCAGGTGTAATGACTGTAACCGCCGGGCTAAGTAAAATGAAGCGAAGTGAAGTGAGAGAGTAGCGGTAAAAAATAAGTGTTGTGGTTGTGGGGTTTCGGCGCCCTTTTTTACTTCTGTTTTAACTTGTGTGTTCGCCATGTGAAACTTTGTGATGAATCCTATTCTCTGCTAGTAACCTGTACTTGTGTGTGTCTGCAACTTAAATTAAACAGAATTGCTGAAGAGCTATTTCCTGAGTCTTGTTCTATTACAACATGTTGAGAATTGGCGTCAACATAGTGGTCCGTCGAAAAGTGATTGAAGAATACAGCCTAATTACAGTCCATGTGCTTTCAAGAAGTTGTGATCGAGTGTACAGAGTGTTGCAATGAAAGTGTAATAATTAGCCAGTATGGAGATATTGCATAGTTTACCACCAATTTGAGTGCTTTAGTGCCGTGGGTGCCCGTGTGTAGTTTTTAGCATTGTTTATGTTATTATTTTTTTGGTTACTTTTGGTTGGTTATACTTTTTGCAGTAAAAATGTCTTTATCTGGTTTAAAGAAACAAGTATTAATTCAAATAGCAGAGGAAATTAATGTTATTGTGCCTTCACCTCCTCGGGTTTTAGCATTAAGGGAAGCAATTGAGAATAGCGATGTCTACAAAAATAAACAAGAGGTGTTTGAGAGTGTCCTTGAAACTGTTTTGCTTGATATTAAGGAAAAGGAAGAAAGTGCACTTGAGTGTGAGCGTTCGAAACTTGAGTTTGAGCGTTCGCAACTTGAGTGTGAGCGGGTTAAATTAGCGCAGTTAGAAAAACAATTGGAACTAGAACAAATCAGGTCAGATTTACCACTCAAATCAAGTGCAAAGGTTGATGATACTGATAGTTTAAATAAAGCGGATAGTTTAGAAAACTTACTTAAAAGTGTAAAAACCTTGACCATGTCTTTGCCGTCGCGTACCGATTCTTATAACTTTTATTTCCAATCGCTTGAGAGGGCTTTTCAAATTAAAAATGTGCCGGAGACTTATAAGGCAGAAATTTTGTTGAATATTTTGGGAGAGAAAGCGACTAATATGATGGTTCATATGACTGCAGATGATTTGTCAGATTATTCTAAGGTCAAGGAGGCCGTTTTAAAAGAATTCCAAAGTTCCCCTCAGGACGTTTTAAATGACTTTCGTAGAGCCCAAAAATTTCGTGATGAAACTTACGTTCAATTCGCTTCACGTTTGATTGCTACCTTTGACTATTATTGTCAGTTACGTGAAGTTAATGATTTTAAAGGTTTGTGCGACTTAGTAGTTTCAGATAAGTTGTTTAGTACTCTGGATAAGGACCTTCAATTACACATTGGCGTTAAGCAGGAGGACAATTGGTTCAAGCCCCACGACATGTCCAAGTACATTGATATTTACGTGTCGTCGAGTGGGAATGGAAAAACAGAGCCGGTTTCTCACTCGCGTGGGTCAGAAAATGAGACTAATAAGGGAAATAGATTAAATGGGCCAAAACTTGCTTCGAAATCTTTTGTGTCGGAGGTTAAAGGTCCAAAGTGTGTACTGTGTAAAAATGCAACTCATTTCCTTAATTTGTGTCCAGAGTTTAAAAAAATGTTAGTCAAGGAGAGGGTAGAAGTAGTTAAGACTAATAAATTATGCTTTAATTGTTTTGGTAACCATAAGGTCACCACTTGTTGGTCTAAGCTAAGTTGCGGTGTTTGCAAAAAGAGGCATCATACTTATTTGCATTTTTCCGAAGGCTCTGATGAAAGTCGCCCTTCAGAAAGTGGGGGGAATAGAGTAACTCAGGTGGCTGCTAGTTTTAACCCTAGCGCACAGGTTTTTATTCCAAAAGAAACTATCGATCAAACTGAGGTTAAGTTTTGTGCTGCTGCCAACACTAGTAAGGTTGGGTCTAAAATGGTCTTACTAAGCACTGCTACTGTTCAAGTTGCGGATAAGTTTGGGAGATATCACTCTGCTCGAGCACTATTAGATAATGGAAGCCAATCGTGCTTCATATCCCAGCCATATGCCAAGAAAATAGACCTGAGACGCAACAAAATAAGAGTCGTAGTTTCAGGACTAAATAACTCTACCTCCGTAGTTGACACTGCAATTAAAACAACCATTGCTAATCATGATGGTAGCTTCGCGAAAATTGTAGAATTGCTAGTTGTTCCAAATATCACTGATTTTGCCCCCACTCAATATTTTGATATCAGTTCCCTTGATTTAGGACATGTGAAATTAGCTGATGATAATTTTAATAAACCAGGAGAAGTTGATATTTTGTTGGGAGCTCAGGTATTTTTCGAGCTTTTGAAGCCTGGTAGACTAGATCAACCTGAAACTGATCTCATTTTCCAAAACTCTGTGTTTGGATTTTTGTGTGGGGGAAGTGTGGTGGTGGACAGTAACCAGATTGTTCATTGTGGGTTAATTTTAGAGGATTTGGATAAGACCCTAAAACAGTTTTGGGAGGTGGAAGGTATTGAGGTTGAGAGTGATCAGGGAGATGAAAACGTATTTTGTGAGGAACATTTTGCCA
Source organism: Oedothorax gibbosus (assembly GCA_019343175.1). Lineage (NCBI taxonomy): Eukaryota > Metazoa > Arthropoda > Arachnida > Araneae > Linyphiidae > Oedothorax > Oedothorax gibbosus. The sequence goes on from JAFNEN010000168.1 coordinate 990,141, forward strand.
AAACCCATTATAGGGAATGAAAGGGGTAAATACGTTGTGAGCCTACCTCTAAATGAAAATTTGAATTTGGGTGAGTCCAAATTCGTAGCAAACAAAAGATTAACTAGCCTTTTCAAGAGATTAGACAAAAATGAGGAACTCTCGGCCTTGTACCATGACTTTATGAGCGAGTATGAAATACTTGGTCATATGCAGGTTACGTCAAATATCCCGAGATATGTTTTGCCTCATCATGGCATACTTAGGCCAGAGAGTGCTTCAACCAAACTTAGGGTTGTTTTTAATGGTTCTGCTGTTACATCATCTGGTTATTCTTTAAATGATTTTCTTAAAACTGGTAACATTCCTCAAGAGGATTTATTTTCTATTTTATTGAGGTTTAGAAAGCACACCATTGCAATAACCGCAGATGTAGTTAAAATGTACAGACAAATTTGGATAAATCCGTCACAAACGGATTTACAGTGCATTCTCTGGAGGGATAGGCATAACGAGGTTAAGGTTTATGAACTGCTCACGGTCACTTACGGTACTAAGTCAGCACCCTACCTAGCGACTCGGGTCCTCAAGCAGTTGTGCATTGATGAGGAAGGAAGGTTTCCCTTGGCAGTTAGAGCGGCCAAGAGGGACTTCTATGTCGATGACATCCTCACTGGGAGTAAGGATCTAGAGAGTGCTGAGGTGCTTCAGACTGAGTTAATCAACTTATTGAAAGCGGGAGGAATGGAACTTCATAAGTGGAGTTCTAATGAGCCTTCCCTCCTTCATGCAGTCAAGACCATAAGTGGCCAGGTGTCTTTTGACAAGTCTTCCGGTGGCACCATCAAAACTCTGGGATTGAATTGGGACCCAGGTCAAGATCATTTTGCCTTTTCCACTGATTCTTCACCATGTGCAATCACAAAGAGATCCATTCTCTCGTATATTTCAAGACTGTTTGATCCACTGGGGCTGCTGGGGCCAATACTTATAAAAGCTAAAATCTTTATACAGAGGCTTTGGTTGCTCAAGCTTTCCTGGGATGAAGAACTTCCAGAGAGTTTACAAAAAGAATGGTGCAAATTTTCAGAGCCTTTGTCATTGTTGAATAGAGTGCATGTTCCTCGTCGAATCATCAGTGATTGTCCAACAGAAATTCATCTAATCGGATTTTGTGATGCCAGCAAGGATGGGTTTTGGAGCTGTGGTTTACATTCGATCCAAGGATCAAAGTGGTCAGGTTCAAGTGTCTCTGCTATGTAGTAAATCACGAGTGTCACCCATTTCTAAGCCCTTGAGCATTCCACGGCTTGAACTTTGTGGTGCGGAGCTTCTGACTATGTTGGTCGTGAAGGTAATCTCAGCCCTGGAGCTAAGCATTGATAAAGTGTTGCTATACTGCGACTCTACTATAGTTCTTGCATGGATTCGATCACCTCCGAGTTCCTACAAAGCGTTTGTGGCAAACAGAGTGTCCAGAATTCAAGAGTTGTCTAAATCTTTCATCTGGAATCACGTAAGTACTGGGAACAATCCTGCTGACCTGGTATCTCGTGGTGTGTGGCCTGGTCAGATCCATAAACTTTCACTTTGGTGGAATGGGCCAGTTTTCCTCTCCAGGACCGAACTAACTGACACTTCTTCAGCACATTGTAGAGCTCCCAATGATGAAGAGGCATACACTAGGGAGTTGAAGAAGGATACCCCAAATAAAAGCGACAATTTAATATTCTTCAGCTCTACAGAAAATTGTATTTTTGATGTTACCAATTCTTATCTTAAATTAATTAGAATATTTGCTTTTGTTTATAGATTTATTTCCAATTGTAGGACCAGGGTTCACAGCGGTCCCCTTCAGGTGAGTGAATTGGACAAGGCTAAAGAGTTTATCTTACAATGTGTTCAAACTCAAGCCTTCTCTAAGGAGTTGAAGCTTTTAGCAGAGAAAAAACCCCTTCGAGAGTCAAGTCTTAGCAGTTTAGCACTGTTTCTAGATGATAAGGGTATCATTCGTGTTGGTGGCCGACTTGTGAACTCTGGACTACCTTTTGATACAAAGCACCCTGTCCTCCTTCCTAAGAGTCATAAGTTAACTTTAATGATTTTTGAGTATTATCATCTAAGAAATTTACACTGTGGACCACAAGCATTGTTGAACACTGTGCGTCAACAATACTGGGCCTTAAGTGGCCGGAATATAGCTAGACGAGTGGTACACAATTGTGTTATATGTTTTAAGGCTAATCCCAGGGAAGCTAATCAAATTATGGCATCTTTGCCGAGGGATAGACTCCAGATTAGTCCCCCTTTCTTTAAAACAGGATTGGACTTGTGTGGTCATTTTCTTATTAAGTATAAAAATCAGAGGAAGGGTGTATACCAAAAAATCTATGTTTGTGTATTCGTATGTTTAGTTACTAAAGCTGTACATCTTGACATTTTAAGTGATTTAACATCTAATGCATTGATTGCCTGTCTAAAAAGGTTTGTAAGCCGAAGAGGGCTACCCTCACAGTTTCTTTCTGATAATGCGAAGAACTTCTGTGGTGCTGCCTCGGAAATCAAAAGGGTTATTGCCTTGTTTGACCAGGAACCTGTGAGCAACTATTTGACTTCGCAGGGGGTGTCGTGGGGGTTTATCCCTCCCCGTTCTCCCAATTTTGGCGGGCTTTGGGAGGCGGGAGTGAAGAGTTTCAAACATCATTTAAAGCGCTGTATTGGGGAACATAAGCTTACATTTGAAGAATTCCTTACAATCACTTATCAGATAGAGTCAATGTTAAATAGTAGGCCATTGACCCCAATGTCATCAGATCCTAATGACTTTTCGGTTTTAACTGCTGGTCATTTTTTGATTGGTCGCCCTTTAAACTCCTTGCCCGAATTGAATGTTGCCGATGCCCCAGCTAATCGATTGAATCGATGGCAATTGTTGACCAAATTGACCCAAACCATCTGGAAAAAATGGTCTCTGGATTATTTTAGTAATTTACAACAAAGGTCGAAATGGCATTTTGAAACGGACAACGCTGTTATAGGCATGGTTGTCTTGTTAAGAGAAGACGGGTTACCGCTCTGCTCTTGGAGGATAGGTCGAATTTCTGGGGTAACCCCGGGCAAGGATGGAAGGGTTCGTGTGGTAGAGGTTAAAACCGAGAAAGGTACTTACAAACGTAGTGTTTCAAGTATTTGTATTTTGCCTATCCAGGACAATAAATTGTAATTGTATTGTGATATATTTTTAATGTTCTTATTAAAAATTGTTGTATTTTAAGGTTCTCTTCATTGAAACCTTAGCATGTTTCAAGGCGGGGGAGTGTAACCGCCGGGCTAAGTAAAATGAAGCGAAGTGAAGTGAGAGAGTAGCGGTAAAAAATAAGTGTTGTTGTTGTGGGGTTTCGGCGCCCTTTTTTACTTCTGTTTTAACTTGTGTGTTCGCCATGTGAAACTTTGTGATGAATCCTATTCTCTGCTAGTAACCTGTACTTGTGTGTGTCTGCAACTTAAATTAAACAGAATTGCTGAAGAGCTATTTCCTGAGTCTTGTTCTATTACAACATGTTGAGAATTGGCGTCAACAATGACCTTTGTATAATAATTTGGTATAAGAAACTGGCTTTTTTTAATTTTACATATATTCTTTGTATAATCCTTTGGGATATTTTAGTTTACAATAAAATGCACATAAAAAACAACAAAATGATTTTTAAGTGTGTTAAATATTTTCAAGAATAGTTGGAAAATTTGCCCCATCCATTTTTGGCAGTCTGAGAAAACGTACCCCGTATATACGGGGCAAAATTTAAAAAAAACTTTAAAGCCTATTAAAATAACTAAAGTTTTGCCTTAAGACTACCATGACAAATTTACCAAGAGTTCTTGGCTAGTGTTAGCCTTAGTCAAAGTTTTTTTTTAAATCAAAAATCATTTGGACTGCTTTTGACAATGCGGAATATATTTTCTTGGCTATTTTAAAAATTGTATTGATGTTTTTGATTAATCCATAGGTTCTTTTATTATGTCAAACTATCATTACAAACAATATCGTATTATTTATATCATAATATCTATTGGCTGATTCAATATTGTTTCCAAATTTCTTTATAACCTGCCATGATTTCACATTGCTATATAGTTTTTATTATGCTCAAACCGAGAGAGAGAAAAAGATGATAAAATAATTCTATCAACATATTTTTTTTACCCAAACCCTAAAACAAATTTATTTTGTTTATAAACAATACAAGTAGTAATACTATTTGTGGAAAAATAAATTTAAATAATTAAAATATATATTTATTTGTGGCCATATTTCATGTTTATTTAAGTGCTAAACATGAATGAACATGCCAAACATGATTCGAACATATGCGCCGTAGATAAAGTTAAAAAACAGGGTTTTTTTACAGACAACGACCTAACCATGGGTGAAACATATTGTGTTTGAAAAATTAGAATTAAAAGAAAAATTATAATTAAAAGATTTTTGAAAGCATATTATTGTTTAATCTTTATAATTAACCTTTAAATTCAATCCAACCCAAGCTCGAAATTTATTTGACATAAAATCCAAGCCAGAAAAGCTGTCTGTTACAAATCCCCGTAGCTTAATAATTGGGTTAAATAACTCTCTCCCAGTAATCTTACTGATAACTAGACACTCTCAACTACTTTTCCCAAAAGGAATTAGCTGAGCTACCAGAGACTGTTCTTTTGAAGACGTTTGGATAATGACATTTCCTTCTAAAGTACCATTATAAAACAAAGAGCTTCCCCCAAATCCGAACCTTCACTTCTTTAATGACAGGAGGACAGAATTTTGTTTCCCTTTGTACTAGGTTGTAATCCTACATCCTAGGACGAATCCTAGGACAAGACCTTAATAAGGGGACTCGGGATAAAATGGAGTTATTTTAATGCGACATCTGCTTCAAGTTAGTGTTTTAGTTCTGCCGTGGTCTTTGCATACGTGTCAAATGCACACATCTAAAAAATTGAAGAGAGGCGGTGGCTAAACGAATGCATTCAGTTCGTTCCGTTATGCTGTTGCAGAATTAAAGAAGTTTTTGAATTTTTAATAGATTGAAAAATAATCTTTCTTATTTTTGTTTTGTTTCTACTATATATTACTAAAATTTTGAATAGATGTCACTGATTTAAACCTGCTAACTTATTATGGTTTGTATCTGGAAATTTTGAGAAACCTTGTCCATTGTTAAAGATCCCCCTATAAGATAAACGCATTTCATCTCTTCTAACCAAATATCTCTACCCCTCCCCCAATTCACCTCACATAACCCTCTCTACGTGTGCAGGTATCACTGTGTGCAAATGCCACGAATGCATCTACCACGGAATTAATTTATAGCAACCAAAATAGAAAACATATTGAAGTTGAATATCATTTTTATGTCACTGGTAACAATCTATAAATCTGGCTGCTACGATTCTGTTAACAGTTCATACAAGTAACTAAAGTCAAACACAATCGAAGTATCTCTAAAGTAGAATACTTTCAATGCATTACGTGTTATTGTTTTATACATGTATAGTTGTATACATGTATATCAGATATGAGTTAAAATAAAGTTTTAAATGTGTTAGTGACAATAATAGTACGTGCATGAAAAGCTGCATATTTTTTCTAAATTGAAATTCTACTCATTTAATAATCAGATAATCATCACTTATGTATCCGATCGATTAATGAATGAAACATAGTTTTTATATTTAATCGATTAAAAAGCTACCTTTATGTTAGTGTATATGAACAACACGCGCTATATACTTCGTGGTGATTTAAGTAGTCCGCTTTCATCGTTGTTGATATTTAGGGACAGGTTAAAAATAACGCCTCGTCACTTCTTTGCATTCTTCAAGGGACACTCCAAGAAATGGTCCGCAAGCGCCTACTTCCCTGGTTCTAGTAAACCGAGGCCCGCTTACAAAAGCTTCTAAATGGGATCCTAAAACAATGCGAGAAGAATAACTAGGGGACAGCACCCTACGAAGACGCAATAAAACGGTCTCTCAAATTATTAATCATCGTTAAAACGGAAGCCTGCTAATTTGTCAGTAGCAGCATTGTAGTGCTTCTTAATAACCTGCATTCAATGCTTTAAAATGAAGAAAATGATTGGAAAAGCGGTGTAAATCCGCCGTAGTAAGAAATTAAGTATTTAAAGTTTCTAGCGCGATATCTGTTTTCATTTGATTTGGTTTAAACTTTTTCGGGTGTCTATTTCTAGCCTACAATGGGAGCTGTGGCACAGCCACGGGCGTCTTGTTATTTTTAGCCAAAGTCACGAGGCAAGGTTGGCACCAAAAACGGCACCCATTGGATCTACGAGCGACTTAGAAACATTTAAGACATCGGATTTTGGCCTTCAAGGATTTTAGGAGCACGTTTGCACCGGAACCCCGGTGAATTCATTGTGTAATTCCATGCAGAATGACCCTTTCTGTAGCGTGAGTCACGAGTGTTAAAAATTATTATCACAACACACCTTTTAACATTAAATAACAAGCACACAAACCTGAATATATATGTCTACCAACCAACCAACCAACCAACATTAAATAAAAAAAATTAGCTGAATAGTTCATCTACATTTACTGCAACTAAATATTAGTATAATACCAGTATAATTTAGTTTTTTTTTTTTTTCAAATTTATAAAACCTTTTTTATTACTGTATCTCAAGCTACAAAAATCGTCAGTTATATCTCTATTAGTGATTTTTTTTCAAGCCCAAATTCGTTTATAGGATGGATAGCGGGTCTCAAACTCAGACTGCCTTAGCCCCTATGCTAACGCCTGTAATATCCATTCTTATATATATTTAATCTATTTCTATCTTTTGAAAAATTACAGACATCTAAATTGATTTTAATGCATTCAATGCGCACTATAAAAACACTCTATAGTAATTATTTATAGCAATATATGCCTTTTCAAAGCAGTTTATCTCCAATAAGTAAGACTGGACTTGAACCACAATTAAAATAATCACCTTAAATGAGGTATCTAAAAGCAGAATGACGTAGCCTATAACTCGGGTTACACCACTATGTTCCTAACAAGTTTTATCCTAAAATAAGTAAAATTTTGCGTCGGGTAGGAGGTAAAAAGGTTTAAATTTCCTTGCAGTCTACTTTAATTTACTTCGAAGTAACTCAGTTAGAGCCAGAATAAATTACTCATGCTACCTGTAAAAAGTTTTGGATCATTATATCTCCAGAAACAATTAAGATATTAAAGCTCTGGGAAATAATGGAGTACAAAGTCTTTCTCTACTGAGAATGAGTAAGTCTGAGGAATTATATCTGAGAAAATTTATACTGTAACTTATTATTCCATGACGTTCTTTCGAGTTTAGAATCGCCAGGGTAATAGTTTCGTGTATAATTAAAACAATCGTGCCTAAGAATGTGAGGGCAGACATTCATATTTAATTGAATATTTCTTGTGTCTTTTCAGATAAATTGCTTGTAAACCCATTTAAAAGTTTCGGAATCAAAAGATTTTAATTGTGGAGAATAAAGAAAGGAACATGGAGACCTGCTTCTAAATCAAATTAATGTTGGACTAGGCAAAATATCTTCATTTAATTGTCTTCACCAAAGTTACTTGTCTACTTTATTAATAAATTTTATAAATAGCAAAGTACATGACTTATATTACCATTTATTTCTAACATTTTATGTGGCATTTTAAACTATTTTTCAATTTTAAAGTAAAAGGCTTTATTTTAACAGTTGACTAAATGCCGAGGTAAATTAACTTCATAGAAGTTACGTAAAATTGCTAGAATAAATGAGTGAGTTATTTTACAGTATATTTAAGTTATTTTATAATTAAAGGCTTGTGTAAAATAAAAGGCTTGTTTTCATTGTTTCTTCATTTGGTTTTACTTTTAAATCGTGAATATAGTGCTTTCAAAAATATAGACACACATATGAGAAATACTTTTTATAGGAGGAAGCTAACGACTCACACAAAATTGACCTTTTCGTGAGAAAGTTTATTGTTCGAATATACCAGAAATACTTTTGAAATATACATTCTTACAGAGATATTAATAAAAAAAGAATATGTTAAAAGAATTTCAAGAAATCTTTATCTCAAAAATGTAGAGACAAATGACGAATGAAATTTATATGTTCTTTCACATACTTTACCGTTACTTTTTAGCTTTGCTAAATAATTATTTTAATTGAAATTCATTGAAATTTATCGCATAAATACAAGAATGCATCTACGCTAAACATATTTAAAGAACCAGTTTTATAAAGTTTACTACCCTTACGTAAAGAGCCAGTCATTATTCTATAAGTTAAACGATCGAAGCACATCAAATCCTACATTTGACTTGATTGTAACTGGCATTTATAAAATTGGTAGATTTATAGACAAATATGTTACACTCAAATCATAATCAAACTCAGAGAGGTAATAAGAATTCTCAAGTTTAAAACTATTACTTAAAACGTCTTAGAATTCTTACAAACTTATAAGGGTTTACATCCTTTAAATAAAAGATGAAAATAGCATAAAAAGATTGAAAAGAGTGTTTTGTTTATCCAAAGCGTTTGTGTCAGCTAAAGATTATCGTAAAGGGAGTTTAAAATCCGATTAAATTCGCCTTTCAAAAGAACCGGGGTCGTTAAACAGTATGTCTAGTGTATAACTTAAAGTAATTTTATTATTTAATACCAAGTTAATATGTTCTTAGAGAAAAGAGACTGAAGGTTTATGATATAAAAATAAACTCATTTATCCCAACACATAAATTTGTTTTAATTTTTTGATTATCTATCTATTAAAGCTTTTGAATTAAATATTTTGTTACTTTTATTTATGTAACTAGCAAATGAATGCCCGTTCTATACTCACGGGATTATCAAATATATGTACCATTTAGTCTACTATAGCCCTCTGAGGGATACAGACATATAAACCCGTCCCCAAGCTGTCAGGTTTTCCAGCAACACAAAAAAAAATTTTAAATTTATAAATTTAATAATTTTATTAAATTTTTAATTTTAAAACATTGAGGAGCTATTTATAACCATCTACTACAGAAATATTTTTTTTTAATTTAAGACATTAAATTTTCAGTTAAAGCTTTTTATAAAACTCATGAAGTGAAAACAAGTTTACACTGTAGCCAATTTGCTAATCACTCATAGGGATAGAGGAACAGTTCTGTTATTGTTTCTTTAGTTAACTTAAAACTCCAAAATCCCTTCGGTGAAATTCCCTACCCAATCGGTACGGTACAACCGCGGGCTACAAATAGCAGAAATTTCTAGGCACGTTGGTTCTAGGAACTTCATTATTCTATAGGATATTCTGTAGCTGGTAAAAGAATTGCATCTCAGTTGCCCAAAATTTCTCAGAAACGTTCCTGAATTAGACTAAAAAGACTTAAAGACTAAATATATTTAATGCTTATCCTGGAAATTATAATTAAAATAGAAATAAAAGGTATATTCAAGTTCAGTAAGATGTGAAGCAACTTTATCCTACAATTAAAAGTTCGAATTAAGCAACTTTTTTTGCACCCTAAAGCGCATTGGTAAACCGAAAAGATGGCCAGAAAAGTAGTAAAATGCTTCATATTTGTTAATCAACGTACACTACAAAAAAACTGTTGTTTCTACAGTTAAAAATTGTCAACTAGGACGTCAGTTAAAACCTGTTTTTTTACAGTTTAAAATTTGCAAAACCTGGTAATTTAACAGTTCTTCTGTGCAAACATTTTTATATTTTTCCCTGTTAATTTAGCATTTGGAGAGTTAAAAATGCAAGTGAACCAATTCTTTTTATCATAATCAAGTTACCAGCGCAATTGCACACCCTAACTACGTAGAATTTCATTGTAATAATGAAAAAGAACTATTTCCGATAATACCCGCTAGGCAACAACTATTAAAAAATATGGTAATATGTTTTTTGTTATAAAGCTTTAACCTTAAACCTCTTTAGCACAAAGACACTTTTTATGGCCTTGGTCTACTTGTATTCTGAGCTCTTCTTTTATTACATGTTTAAATTGCAGATTTAAGGAGCACGTCTGTCCCCAGTGTACTCGAAGACACCTGTGATTTTTGAGGTTTTTTTTAGGACGAATACGTTTATAACATGGTTATATGAGATACGAACCGGAAACATTCTCGATGAGAAACCGGCTGATTATCGTCCTCGGCCACGGAAGGCCCCACACACAGTTTACATCTGAAGATTTTTTTTCTACATGGTGACATTGGTGTTGTAAATTAAACGAGTCTTGTTATCGAATATAAAAAAAGTTTAAAACTGTTTTCTAAAGAAGGGCTTCTAAATCTAAAAATTATGGTATTTAACTGTGAAAAATAATTCTTTTTTTTACAGTGTAGCACTACCAACAACTCTATGGAACAAAGTATAATCTTTGGTTTATTCCAACAGGTAACAATGTCTCAAACCTAAATAAGCAAAAAAAGAAACCACTAAATAGTATTTAGCAAATACTCACTCAACAATATCAGAGGCCATATAAACCCCCAGCTGAGTGGTACGCAGTTTTCATTAACCACCTTCACAATCGAAAGCCGAGATGCTAGCAAAAAAAGCTATGTCTAATGCTAGTAAAGCTTCACATTGAGGAAGCTACTTAGAGGAATAGATGCTTAAGTATTGCCTTAAGCGAAATAATTCAGGTGTAGGAGCTTTTGAAACTCTGGAGATTAATCTTTGTTCATTAGTGTGACAAAAATGGTAATAATATATTTCAAATTAATTTTAAGTAAATAGGGTTTTTTTCGAAAACACAGAATTATAATGGATGTCTATGAATATAAAACTGTTTAAAGCTCTTTAGCATGCTTTTACACCTATATTTAACTTGCTGGGTTTGATTATTTTTAGAACAAAAAAGAACACTAATAGTGTTTGTATAATTGTCAAACCCATATTGGATAAAATATATGTATAACTTCGTCAAACCAATCGAGGGATATCTAACGGTATTTCAAGAGGTAAAGAATGCTTTTAACAGTAAAGATAGGATTTTTATCGGTCTTTTTGATGAAATAAAAGTTGTGAGGATAGCAATATAAGATGGTTATAATTGTTATGATTAAAAAATTATCACTTTTGTCATGAATTGTGATATTGTGTTAAGTTAAATTATACATTTTCCGGCTATCTATTTCTTACTATTTTATTGGTTATGTTAAGTTGTACGTTTTTCGGTTGTCGATTTCAAGCCTCCATAAAGCTTTAATACAGCCATTTAAGCCTCGTAATTTATAACCCGGGTCAATTAACGATATTTTGTTGGTTGGTGTATACTCATGGGAGAAATGTTATTTTACTTGGGGAAGATTAATGGAGTTATGAAAGTATTTGAGAAACATTTACTAACTTTTTAATTTTGATTCCACTGAAACGTATTGAATTTTTATTCATTTATTCTTTGAGTAAAACTATTTCTAATCCCTAAAGGACGCAACTGCTTTTAACGTCTTTCTTACGGTGATCTAAAATAACGATTTAATTTTTTTTTTTAACTTTTCCCAAACTCACTTATCGATATTTGTCCAGCAATCACCAAAAACATTAGGAAAGAACATTTATCGAGTCGAAGAAATTAGTTGGAAAACATTTCAAGATCTTCTTTCTGAGTCGAAATTCCTGTGTAGACAATTCGATTTTCGACAAAATCGCGACAGGAATAGCAAGTTATGTATTGCTTGGAAGGGAATGTAACTGACAGTTTAGTAATTTCAAGTAAAATGATTTCAAAAGTAAGAATTATAAAAGAGACCTATGGAGATAAAAAAAAACGTAATTCAACACAAGTTACGTTTTTTCTCCATATAGTTACTAAATTTGTTTTGCTCTTAAAGATAATGTTTAACACTTTGTTGCCTATTTCTTTATCAGAAGCTTTCATAGTTGTTAGAAAGAATGGCTTGTTTGTTTTTTAACATTCCCTGCCATTTTAGAATACGCAGAAGATTTAAAGCAGCATTTTTATTTATGCATATTGGTCTGCAAAATACACAAGTCATTTCGATAAACCCAGGCTTGTGGAAGTGATATTGGTCATCTTTTAAATTTGCGGATGGCTAATCTTTTCTTATCTCTTATTTTAGGCAAGCCGTACGTGTTCAATTTCCTGATTCGATTTCCTAATACAGATTCCTAATTCCGAGACCCGAGTGCAAGATTTACTACAAAATGTTGAACATGGTGAACACGTTCATACGTTTTCCTTTCTCATGTTTGTTTCGGAAACAAATCCATACATTCGGGTCATTCATAACAATGACGTCATCTCGAATGCAGCACTAGCATACAATTCTGAGAGGCAGTCACAGACCCACAGATATTTTAGTTCTGAACCACGCCTGTGCTGAGTCAAGCAACTAGCAGTGTAAATTCTTGAAACAAAAATCAAAAGTATGCGATAGTCTCACGATACTCAAAATCCAGAATCCTTACCAGAAAACCGAAAGTGTGGGATGTACTTAAAATCACTTTTGATAAAATAGTCCGTTACAAATATGTCAAACCATATGAGTGAGGCACAGATCCATTACCCAGCAAACTCTGGGACTAGATTTTGAGAAGTTTTTAAGTGTCGTTTTGTAAAGCTCGTTTGCACGTAAAACATCCCATTTAGAAAAATTGAGCAGAGTTTTACTAAAATAATTTCTAGATGCTTAGTCAATACTCACACAGAACGCTTTACAAAAGGAAATTCCACCTACAGTTTTCACATAATAGCATTTAAAATTTGGAATTTAATGTAAAAGCTACGAAAGTAAAGAAAAACCCAGTTTAAAACCTAAACGTATGACTTTAAGAAATATTGGTTTATTTTGGAACCATTAATTTAATAATGCGATTTTTTTAAGAATAGAATTATTTAATGATTATTTAAATTTGTACAGGGCACTAAATTATATCAAAGAAACACCCTAAATTATTGAAAAGTTATTTAAAGTCCATCCAATCATAATGGCTCATTTCCATTTCCACCTTAAAAGCTTTGTCAAGAGGTCTAGATCTAGTCATGCGGAAATACCAAAACCCACTCACCGATCGAATATTCGGTGCTGTAAAAATAACATCTCTTTACACGCCGAAATATTTATGCGTAAAGGGGCATTTTAATCTCCTTTCGTTTAACGGTTTTTTCGCAGCAGCCGAAAACTAGAACTGATTGCATAAGAAGCATCATTGATTTCTTGCCCCGCCATCAGTTATGCTGCGTCCACTGATTGAAAGATGTTTCAAATAAATCCAATTTGGTAGAAGCTTTTACGTTGGAGCGTAGTAAAGGACTAAAATTACAGTTTTGACACTTACATCAAAGATTATTTTATTTTATTTTTAAAGTTGTTCAAGGTGGTTTATGGATGCTGTAGAATTTTTTTGGAAGGGGACGACATAAATTATTTAAGTTCCCTAAGGGATACTAATTTGAAATCGAGATTGTTGAAAGTCAGATTAAATATTTACTTTACATATTAAACTTTTGATTGTGCTTTTGTTGAAAGCAATAATTTTTAAATATATTTAAATATAAAAATAGTGCAAATTGTTTTGATTCCAATATTAGTTTTGTATCGAAATATACTAAAATTTTTCACAAATTCTGGAGGTACAGTCTACGACAAAAAAAAGTAAACAGACCTCGCTGTTGAGGCACCGTTTGTCGGAGGCATAATTGTGATACGTCATTTTAACGGAAATAACGTTCTGAGTTGATTGGTCAACACAAAAATTTCTTAAGGGGTCGTCTACATATTGAAATTAATATAAACTTTAAAATTTCCAATGGCAACACACACTTTTTTTTGTATAGAAATGTTCAGAACACTGAACTGAACTGAAACTCTGGAATGAGCATCGTAACGCTCGCTAATAGGGTCGGTGAAGCCCGGTAACCCTGTAAGAGCAACCCAACTTTTGCCGCCAATCCTATACTTTACCTGTTAAAATAGGTATTTTAAACCAACTTTTTCAATAATTTTTCAAACAGAAAATTGATATGTTATTGCTTTAGGAGGTTCTTTATAAAATGAAGTTTCGGAAACGTACTTTAAAAAAAATAGAATCGCAGGAACAATCTTTAAAACTTAAATTCCTTGGAGTACTATTCTTGGCGAGCGATTTTGACGATCCAATGCGAACTGTCAAGTCAAGTGTCAATTGTGATCGGCGAATTCATGCCAAATGTGGCACATATTCTCCCTAAAGCTGTCGCCAAGTGACCCAAAAATAGGCTTCACCAGCTTTTCATGAGATGCTCATTCCAGAGTTTCAGTTCAGTTCAGTGGTTCAGAATCGTCAAAATACCCCAAATATCAATTTTCGTTGCCAGATTCTCCATAGTTTAGGATTTATAGAACTAAACGTATTTGGCAAAAAAATGAGGGTCATCCCCAAACAAATATGTGTTATTTATAGGTCTGCATTTTTCTGATATGGTTTTTTGCCAAATTCTTTTCTTTCTGTGGATTTTCTTGCTTGGGGTGAGGGTTTGGTGGCGAGATGAGTGCATTAACGTCCCACTAGAGCTACAGAAAGTATATTGGCTATGAGCTAAGATATTTTAGACAACTGACAAGGAATTAAACCATCATTTTTTTTTACTTTTGTGATTATATTGATTTGATTTAAATGTTGTTTTACGGAGAAGCTTTGGTTGAATCAACGTCCTGTATGAAGGATATTGGCAAAATCCTTTGTAGTTTAAACAGTGGTCAAGTGAAGCCAACATCTGAGCTGGCACTCAAAGCAACTTCTTAATGAGTTCGTACGTGGAATCACGCCAGGACGTATTTAAACTGAATTAATTGGTCCAGTATGCTATTTATTGGTAGAGCATTTTTGGTCCAGCATGATTCGTTTATAGGACGACTAAGGCGAGAACACAACCCTGAAAGGTATCCTCCGTGGCATGACGCCTTAACTAATTTTGCTAAGACGGTGCTGTTGGCGGAGAAATATGGATTGATATTGAAGATTTTTGAAAGAAAATATTGTCGAAGATTTGTGTGCGTGAAGATCTCATTATAGAGTTGTATAAGGAGTTGAACTGTGGTTACGTTTTGATAATAACCGTTCAAGTAGTTTTTGACAACATATTTTTTTCTTTTGGTATTTGGATTGTATGTTATTAAAATGATAATATTTAAGTAATTTACTACTACTACTACTCCTTGGCGTTACAGTCCATGTTGGACTATGGCCTTACTAACAATTTTCCTCCAAAGCCTCCTGTCTCTAGCCTTTTGTTTCCAGTTTCGGACTTTTAGAGTCTTAAGGTCTTTCTCCACCTCATCAAACCATCTCTTAGTTGGTCTTCCCCTTTTCCTTTGTCCCTGGCACTGCCCCTTGAATATTTTCTTAGTGCATCTGTCTTCCTCCATTCTTTCCAGGTGTCCCAGCCATTGTATTCTTTTTGCCTTTACATAACTGATTATATCCTTTTCCTTAAATAGACTTGAAATTTTGAAATTAAATCTCCTTCTCCAAAGATCTCCTTCCCTAACAGGTCCAAAAACAGTTCTAAGAATTTTCCTTTCCCATGTAATCAGCATTTTTTCTTGTTTTTGCGTTAAAGTCCATGTCTCTGATCCATAGATAGCTGTTGGTCTGATTACAGTTTTATAAACCTGAAGCTTTGTCTTCCTCGTTATTGTTTTTGATGTTAGTAATTTTTTAAGTGCAAAAAAACTGCGATTTCCAGCATTTAGTCTTTGTTTAATCTCTTGCATAATATCATTGTCTTCGGTGACAACTGCACCCAAGTATTTAAATTCCTTCACTCTTTCAAATTTTGTCTCATTATTTATTTGTAGTTCTGTATTTGTATCAGTCCCCTTGCAATCCAATATCATGTATTTAGTCTTTTCAATGTTTATCTCTAAACCAAAATGGCTAGCTTCTTTGGTTAAATCTTCAAAAAGATCAACAAGTGCATTTTTACTTCTTGCCATCAATACTACATCATCAGCGAAAGCTAGAGCTTGCTTCGTTGTATTAAAGATAGTACCACCGCTACTTGATACTGTGTTACGCATCACTTTTTCAAGACAAACATTAAACAACAAGGTCGATAAAATATCACCCTGTCTCAATCCAGTCACAATTTCGAATTCCCTGGACATCTTGCCCTGTATCTTTACTTTAGCCCTAGTTCATGAAGTTGTCATTTTAACCAACCTGATCAATTTATGAGGAATATTAAACTCGTTCAAAGTGTTTAGCATCAATTCTCTATTTATTGAATCATACATTTGCTTAAAGTCAACATAGAGCTGGTAGACATTCACATTCATTTCCTTGAACTTTTCCAATATATTTCTTATGCTGAATATCTGGTCTATGGTTGATCTATTCTGTCTAAAACCGCATTGATAGTCTCCGATTTCTCTCTCTATAAATGGTTTAAGTCTTGCAGCTATAACTTTTGTCAATACTTTGTATGTCAGGTTAAGCAGGGAAATCCCTCTATAGTTGTTGCAATCTAGTATGTTTCCTTTTTTTAAAATTGGGTGTATCACTGCATTTAGGTAATTTAGGTAAACTAATTTAATCGTTTCCTGCGGTCTATTTCTAGCCTCCTTTAGGAGTTTTATACAGCCAATTACCAGTTTGGCCAGATTGAAAGAACTTCGCAGTTAGAGTTACACAGAGCTATTAGAGGCGGTTCTTGTAATTTTTAGCCAATGGTAAACTGACAAGGCCAAAATATATATGAGCGGGCACCCAACACAATCATTTTTTTGCGACGAAAGTCATTATTCTATGCAGCTATAAATGATAGACTGTTTGTAGCAATCTTTGTGTTTTCAGCGTTTTTCATATATAGATTTATCGGCCAATTATGGAAACTTCTCGAAACTACCGCACCTTGGTAACTAGATTTTCTCGCCAAATATGTAGCTAAGATCCCCAAAGTCACTCATTTTTTCCTTGAAAAACCGGTGAGATTACCTCCAAAAATCGCGCCAAATGAGTGCAGTAAGTTTTGTGGCTCTTAACATTTTTTGTTAGTTAAGTGCCAATTGTTTAGACTAGGATTGTGTGGATAATTTTAATGACGTTTCAAGTAGTTTATGACCACAATTTACGTTTGTCGGGAGTTGGGTTACATGTTATAACAGATTCTTGATTAAATTTTTTCAAATAGTTTTGTTGCTCATGATCCATTACCTTATGGAGCTGTAATGAGCATTCTTCTAATTAGCATTCTTCAAGCATGTTCCATGTATCTTATTACAAGTTTAAACTTTTTAATATAGATTTGGAGATTTTGGCAATCACAGTTTAAACCATTCTGTATTCAACCATTTTGTGAAGTTATAAATTAAACTTCTTGAAACTTCCACGTTTGAAAACTTAGCAAAGTAGCAAAATTTCTGCCATATAAAGCTCCAAAGGGGATAAATGTGGTTTATAGCTGAAAATCGAGGTTTTATTTTTTTAAATACCAGGGGTCTCCGCCCCTTCTTGCTATCGATCTCCAACCCCTGCGAAGGACGGATATTTATTTGCTGATTTTAAATATTTAATGTTGTTACAAAATTAAAGTCTTAATATTTATTGAAATATTATAATTGTAAACTAATTTGAATGTTGACTAATTTTTTTCTAGTAGGGAAAAATTGAAAAGTTAGCGTTGCCCTGGTGTGGTGGGTTGTGATGACACGAAGGATGCCTTCGCAGGTTTTGTTCTCCTTTTAGCCGTCCTATATGTGGATAATGCTAAATAAAAAAAATATCTTTCCCCTTCCTTCCCACATCAGCTTATAGACTATTATATCTAAAATATATAATATATAATATTTATATATATATATATATATATATATATATATATATTTATATATTTTATTATTTATTATAAAATATATTTTTGCTTGACAGTACTACATATATCGTAGACCAATGCTTTAGGCTTTTTGGTCGTCAGTCCGTACCCCCCTTTAGCTTACAGACGGATACTTAGAGCTGCATTTCTGTCAGGTTTTCAAAATTCTTTTTCCGTTTAAAACGTTTAAATTTTTTTATATTTTCTATGTTTTTAATACACGAATTCAAACAAAATGAATAATTATAAAATAATATCTTAATATATTATAGAAGATTTGGTTTGTACTTATTCGATAAGAATATATCGTTTGGTTTTTTTCCCAATCAAAGAATGGAAGAAAAAAGTTTGCTACAATTATTAGAAATTGTTTTATTTGATTAACATTTATCAAATGAAAAAAAATTGCGTTGAATTTAAAACACAAACTTTTTGGGAAAAAACTTTACATGATGCAACAAGAATATATCCGTAATCATTTCAGTACTTGATTCAAATTTACTCAATTCGTCAACTTTATCTGTATTGTCCTCTAATTTAATTTTAAGTTAAAATTAATTGAGAAAGTTTATATGCAAAACCAAAAAAAATTGCGTTACAAATTACTTAAGTGATTGAGGACTTTTCATCGAATAGTTTACACTATAAATTTTGTTATAAAATATTGAAGCAAGAAAATATTTTTGAATACAAATAAAATTCTAATACCAAAAAACAGTAGAATCTGAAAGATTAATTTGGCGATAATTTTTGCTTTGAAAACCACGTTACAGCCAGTAAAAAGTAGCAATAATCTTGGTTTAGTTTAATATAAAAATATTATGTTAATAAAGTTTATTTGATCCTTGTGTTAATTCATAAAAAAATATATTATACTTTTACAATATAATTGTATTTACTTTATATTTTGTATCAAATGCATACAATGGTATTTATTTTTATACTTTGCATAACCTAACAACGTTATTTGGAAAAAGCACTATAATAAGAACGGATATGCGATAAATAGTACTGAGTGTTCGTTTTTTACTTACGTCATCCAGTTAGTCCTTTAACTACACTACTATCATAGATTTTCTTATCGTTTTAAAAATAAATTTTTATGTAAAGTAGAACCATTTTTTTTCTCGAGTTTATTTTCCAGTTAATATCCGATACTTCATCTACTCTTTTACGTTATAATACTTATAAAAAACGCTTGATACACGAATAACTGTAATAAAATTTAAAAAATGTTAGAAGTCTTTCCAAATGCATGCAAAAATTGATTATTAATTTAATTTACTTAGCAAAATAGAAAAATATTTTCTTAACAATCATTTTTAATCACCAAACGATCGGTCCAATCTTGATTGTTGTCGTTTCTCCATTTTGATACGGTCCCCTATTTCAAAGTTTATTATCATCATAACTCAAAAAGTTATCCTTATAGAATTACGAAATTTGGTACTTTTCATTAACTTTTGACCTTGAATCCATTTCTGCAACAAAAATTAATGAGTTTATATTCATATTTTTTCAAAAAAAATATTAAAATTTTTTTAAATAATAAATATTTCTTAAATTATATTAAAGTATTTTAACTTTGTTTGGAAAATTGTAAAGTAACACAGAAAAAATTATCGTCTGGCTACGTATATTAATGGGGATGTGATCAAAAGTTTGGAAAAATCTCATTTAACATTAAGATCCATAAACTTTCTGTAACCATAACTAAACAACTATAAGGAATCTGGCAAAGAAAATTGATATTTGGGGTATTTTGACAATTCTAAACATTTCTATACCAAACAAATTGGGTGTTGCCATTGGAAATTTTAAATATTGTATTAATTTCAATATGGAGATGACTCCTTAAGAAATTTTTGTGTTGACCAATCAACTCAGAGCGTTATTTCCGTTAAAATGACGTATCACAATTATGCCTCCAACAGCGAGGTCTGTTTACTTTTTTTTGTAGTCGACGAAATGAATGAGAAATCAGTTCATTACTGAAAAGTTAAAAAGCAGCTATTTTTTATGAGATAAGTTTAAATAGTTGTAAACTAAGTATAAAAATAGTTTTAATTATAATTTTATCTTAAAATATTAAAAACAGAAACTAATTAATGTAAACTGAAAATTGATTGTTTTAGTCAATACATACAATCAAAATAAAATGTTTGTTTACTACTGATTTAGCGTACACCGACGGTTTGTTGTTCAGCATATTTTTATTATATGTTTATTCAAATCAATTATGCGAAAAATTCATAAATTTAAAATTTCAATAAAATATGAGCAGGAAGGAAATATTTTTAAATATCAAAAGTGTGACTGTGCAGTCACGCTTAAATTATTTTAACAGAAAGACGCAGACAAAATTAAACACAATTGCTTGGAAGAATGACAGGGATTATCTACTTCACTAAGGATTTTCAAACACCTGATTTATAGTGAAACATTTAACATTTTTGCTCATTTTTATTAATAATTTAGAAAAAGCAAATAGGTTTGTAACACTAACTGTCACTTAAAAGTGCTTCCACTCACGATTTATATACCTCAAAAACAAATGTACTTTACTTCAATTTGACGTATTACACTTTTCTGTGAGATTTGTGGTTCTTGCTATGAAAGGGGGTGACAGACAGAGGGACTAAATAATTATAATACCTTCCATTTTGTTTACGTTATTAGCGCATTGTGTGTAGCATATAGTGGAAGTTAAAACTTCAGAAGTTGATATTCGTTAATAATACTTTTAATATACCATTTCTTATACATTTTACTTGCTTTTAGAATATGCTTCCAATCAAATATAGCCCAAGTCTATGATCGAGTTTTAGTGAACAAATAATAAATTAGTGAACACTTTAATGTTGCAAAAATAAGAAAACAAAGAATTTAAAACCAAATTCTGACAAATTAGCTGTAAGTCCTGTGACGTTTTTTACCCATGACCCTCCAAAAGTTTTTTATTATTATTCGAGTACAGAAAAATAAACTATGTTCAGTGTAAGTAGTTTTCTCTGAAAAAATGTCACCTGGTCGAAAATTTACTGCCGTCTAAAGGAATTTTATAACTTCCCGTGATGAAGAACATTTGGACAGAAATGGTTATTTTTTATGCTTTAGAACCTTCGGCGGTAAAAATTCATTCGTGGTACTTTTATTAGTACTACTTGCGTCTTTTTCAAAGTAATTTCGATAGTCATTATGTATATTTTATATAATAGGCATTGGATATTTATTCACAGTTAACCATTTACTCCCATGCACCCTTAAATCCGTTTTTCTATCCCTACGAAATTTTCATATAGCTTGACATTGATTGGCTATCGACTATCAAATTCTACATTTTATAAAAGATGTTACTTTTTTACTAAAAAGTATGCTATATAACATAAAAAAAATAAAGGGAATATTATGGCAATAAAACTAAAAATAACTCAAAACCAAAAAATTGGGATTTGTTAGGTTTCTGTTTATAAATAATTAGAAATCAGATTTTGGCCGGAAATTTAAATAAAAAATGTCAATTTGAATGCAAAACCAATGGGGTGGCGCCACTATTCTTTTTACTACTTTCTCAACTACGTGTTGCTTGGAGTTGTATTTGCCGGATTTTATCCACCAACCTAAGGCCCACTAGTCAAAAAAAATTTATAACAGTGCACCACGCGTAGCAGCTATTTTATTGACAACGATGCATTACATTGAATTGTCCAAAAGGATGTATATAAAATGATTCTACTTATATTTCTGATAAAAACCCGAAAATCTAAAAAAGCGTTGTAAACTTGAAACAGCCAGGAACGTTTGCGATATAAAAGAGTAATGTTACGCTATTTTTACAGCGTAGAAAGAAATATTCTTTTTTTAATAATTTAAATAAAAAAAATTTAGCAAAAGGTTCAACAATTAGTTTAATTTTAACATCTGAATTTTGTATAAAACTATATGGTTCAAATAAACCAGCTTAAACACCTCGTTATTTTATATAAACATTACGACAAACTTTTAGAACATCAAAACTCTATTATATGTCAAATTGTTAATGTCAATACGATTATATGTCAAACGAATATGAGTGATTGTTCTCCAACACTTTTATGACTGGTTATATTAGAAGAATTGCGAACATTCGGGTGTTGTAATATACAGTGACTGACTGCGAAAAATCGAAGACTCAACGATCTAAGAATCAACAACAATAAAAATGTTTAAAAAAAAGGAATAAAGAAGGGCGAGAATGGAATACTGTTCAGGATTTTGATATCGAATTTCCGATAATATCCACGCTTTAAACGAAAACAAAAATGCAAACTAAACAGCGGAGAAACGCTTTATGTTGCGGAAACTCTCACCCGGAAACTTTCTTTGCCTCTTTTCTTCTGTTACTTTTATGATTTTTTTCCGTGTCTTTGTAGAGTTATTTTTTAATTCTTTGTTTTGTTCTTTCAATGTCTTGTTGAAATCTTATTGGTAAAAAAGTTGACGTGCTATTTCTTTTCGCTGATTGATGTAAGTTGTATGATGTGAATGACACCAGGCTATTGTAATTACTGTAGTTCGACTAAGACAGATTACAAATACAAATACAAAAATTGTCGACCAACAACAGGCCAGAGGCCCAGCAAGGTTGGTCCAAAATAAATCGAATACATTACCAGTTTCCAATGTCCGTCAAGTTTCTTCTTAAAATCTTCTACTCTCTTCGAATGCACAACATAATCTGGTAAAGCATTCCACTCATTGACATAGTTGAAAGAAGATGGGATTAAGACGTAAAAGTACGTCTGTTTGTTGTATTAAACAGTTAATAGTATGATTGGGTCAAAATATTTGTGTATACAATAAAAAAAATATTTGATATTTTGTTTATGATTCCTAAAAGACGACCGTGATAAATCACTGTTCTAAAGTATATTCTCTATCAAATTAATAGCTTTATAACCTGCATTAAAGTATAAATTAAAACAAGAATGGAAACATCGGTAAAGCTGATTTTTCTAATAACGCAATATTGCGTGCATTAACTTACACAAAGCAATAGCTGCAAAATTAAACAGCAATCTAAGTTTAATAAATTAGTGTTTTAATTCATTCTTTCGATATCTTACAAGCACTTACGTGCTACTTTAAATGTTTTATTATAATTTAAGAAAATGGAAACATAATGTTAATTATTCTAAAAAGTTATCTGTGTCATAACGATTAAATATATTTTTTAAAAGGATCAATTGACGTGTTTGTAAAGATAATTTAAACAAATATATAACTGTTTTATACAAAATGTCATATGAAGCAAAATAAGTCTTTAACAAGTTAAAGTATTTACACTCTTAAAACAAACGAGCGGTTTTAACTCAGTCTGAGTTAATTTCCACTCCTTTCCATGCCGATAATGCACTTCCTCTATAGGAGTGGATTTCACTCTTTTTCGGAGTGGGTAAAAGAAATAAAAGAAAACAATCTTCGTCCTACACTCTTAAAACGAGCGGATTTAACTCAGTCTGAGTTAATTTCCACTCCTTTCCGGTGCCGAAAATGCACTTCTCCTATAGGAGTGGATTTCACTCTTTTGTTTTTAAGAGTGTAGAAACTCTTGTTTTAATTTATTCATTTTGCATCAATTAAAATGTATCGATAGTTAAAGTAATTCATTTAATGTGCATAATAAAATAGGAGACCGATTGGTTGTCTGTAAACATAATATTTTAATGGGTTTTGAAAAGAATATTATTAAGATCGTTTCACAAATTAAATTTAACTATCAACGTTTCCCTATAACTTATAGAGTCTGTTTTAATTGATATTTATTATCTATAGTAAATGGTACACTTTCCCTACTTCTATTGATACTATATCTTCTATTATTTTAATACAGTGTTGAAAAGATTTATTAATCTGCAACTTTTTAATTTTAAAGTACAAATAATAGGAATTCAAATCTTAGATGAGAATAACCATCACATATATTATTTTGTAAATATCTTGGACGTGTAACACCAGAAAATTTTACTTGGCTAAATAATAAACTTTGTTAAACATCATTAATAGATATTATTAATGGTTGTCAATGTTCCAAACAGCTTTCGTTTTGATTTCCTATTAAAAGAGGAAAAGTTTTGGGTTTCAAATAATAATTAATTGTACCTTAGTACCAAACTGAGACACCATAACTGCATATGCTTTACAATGAACTGCATAGAGGTATCGGCTATGGTTACAAATGCTCATTTCATTGAGTTTTGTTCTGATATTATTACAATTTTGAATAACGGTACGTGCAAGCCTGAAGCAGAGTTGCATTTTATAAATTTCAGTATTGGTGCAATTCATAAATTTTCTTTTGTTCATAATTTTATGTTTAGTTCGGCGACAAGTTTTAATTAATTCTATTACTTTATTTTATAGACGCCATTAAAGTATTATATAAACTATCGATAGATGATCAAATATCAGTTCTGTTATTATCATTTTAAAAAAAAGTTAAATATATCCCCTATCACAAAAGGTTAGAAAATTCAAGAAACAAACTAATCCTATAATAAAAGCATTTAATCCTCAATCTGAAAGTCAAAACATATAAAACAAAAGAAACATATAAAAGTTAATAAGAGCATCTACAATTTTAATATCCTTCTGTAACATCACAATAATTTAAAGCATTGAAAGATAAGCTAAGCAGTGGTCTATCTAACCCATTAAAAGTTCCCACAACATTTAGAAATCAATTCCAGCCATTTTTTGCCCTCCAATCTCAATGCCCCGTTTCATCAAACAGTCCTTAAATTCTGATTTAATTAAAGCTCGCGAAAAACATCCAGGGTAAGCAAACAGTGAGCATTTCAACAGGAAAAGAATATTTCAGCAAGTAAATACCATCGATCAAGTAATTCCCTTAGGGGAAAGTTGTTTTCTCTCTTTCGGTGGTCCTTTTCCCTGTTAATCCCTTTCTTAATTAGTGAACTACTAAATATCATCTCTTTTCCTCAACTTATCTGGAGGGATGGGGAACTGACAGGATTTTTCGATAGCAGATGGTTTCTGTTTACATTCTTTTAAAATAACTTAAAGAATATCTTTACTGTATGAATTCCACTTTAGGTTTTCTTAAAAAAATATAGTTTTTCTTCTGATAATTTTCATGGGCATGCCTGTTTGCCCATGAAGTTGAAAAGTGTAGTTTTAAGTAATTGATTCAATAGTTTTTAATTAATTAATTTAGCTGATTTTTAATTTTTCTAATTTTAATCAATTAATTAAAGAAAGGTAGTTTTATTAAAATGATTTAAAAATTTGTTAAATTGGTTAACTAAACATTTTAAGTTCAATTTGTTAAAAATTTCAAATTAAATTTCCTAAAAATTAAAATTAAACCTTAAATTTCCATTAATGGCATAGTTAGAGTACAAAAACCATGCAAATCTCAAATTAAATTACTGATAAGATATAAAAATAAATGTACTTATAGAAAACGTTCAGCACCAGGGACTCATAGGGTTACGAATTTTTTTATATGCACCTTTATTAAAAAATAAACTTTATGTATTTTTTTAAATTCCATAGTAGTTTTTTACCAAAACAAACTAGAGTTTATTGAAGTTATTTTTTAATATTATGAGCACTTCAATACTCTGTAAATATTTCATTTAACATCCGCTAATAAAAGCTCCTGTAGTGAAACTAAATTCCCGCTATCGCTCGTTTTCTTATCCCTCATTGTTAAAACGTGTTGTGTAAATTCATTCCACAAAACTGTTAGTTGACCAGTTGACTCCTTTATGAAGTAACGCTACACAAATAAAAGTTTACTCTGTGTTACTCGTTAAGACTGGAGGTGTGGCACTTGCTGTCACCAGTTTTATGCAGTAAACTTCCAAATTGTGCAACGTTACTCCATAAATTTGGTATAACGTTACTGCATAAAGCTGGAATAGGATTACAATCAATTATGACAGTGCTCAGAGGGTTCTAATGAACATTTTTCAATCACCTGTAGTGTCTGTCCTTGCAAATAAGAAGTTTAATCCTAATTCGCAGTTTAACGCTACTCCATAAAACTAGAGAAGGCACTTGCTGTCACCAGTGTTGTGGCGTAAAATTCGTATTTGTGTAACGTTAATCCATAAATGTGGTGTAACGTTACTTCATGAAGCTGGACTAAGATTGCATAAAATCTTGAAAGTGCTCAGAGGGTTTTAACGAACAGTTTCCATCAATTGTCCTTGCAAATCCGTGTTTGTCCTTGCAAATAAAAATTTACTCCTCATTTTAGGAGTAACGTTACTTCATAAAACTTGAGGAAGGTTACGCCAATTTTTTACAATGCTCAGAGGGTTCTAATAAAGAACAGTTTCGAATCAACTGCCGTGTCTTTCCTTGGCCATCCTTTGTTATCTGATGGGATCCTCAGGTACTTAATGCCGCGTGAACAATTCTTGGCGAATTCGTCAGACTTAGCGTCAAGCGGGAAGGCATCTATCATCTCCCCGAATATTGAATAGGCCAACAAAATTCAAAAACAACCAGGAATCGGATTCCATTTTGCGCAAGCTGATGCTTCCCCTTTCGACTTACAAAGCAGATGGGATTTTTTTTATTTCCTTTTTGGGTTGGGCTTTTTGTTTGAGAAGGTACTGGTAGTTAATGGGATTATCCGGGGGAAGTTTTCGATAATTAATAGTTGAGTTTCGGTGGTGAAAGAGTTAATCTTGTGTTCAGAGATAATAATAAAATTGACTTAGATATTATTTTTTTAATGGAGTTACTGAGGGTGTGGATTGTTTAAAATGATTTTGGATGATACAATTTTAAACTGCGTTGAGTGATTAATGTTTTAAAAGCCTGGTATCATTAAAAAAAATGTGTGGGAAACGAAAGGACGAACGTTATTTGGTTTTTTAATACATAAAGAAATTTTGGAATTGAATTAATTGCTTCCTTTAGTTACACATGCGATGTGGGTTTAAAAATTTAAAGTAATCTCAATTACATTTCGTTAAAAAAAATTGCAAATTATCTACTGCCCAAATCAATCCATAAATTTAAACACGTAAAGTTAACATATTAATTCACATTTTAACGTGCTTATTACGTCTCTCCATTATCTAGAGACGTACTAGATGTTCCAAAATTCTATGTTTACAGACAGCTCATTCCAGTTGAAAATTTAGAAAAAAAAAGCGAGGGGGAGTGGAATACGTTCCGACAAGTTGTGGACAGACAAAGAGACACATTGTAATGCAAAACAATTTGAACTTTTCAACTTCTGGATATTACAAAATTTATTTTGGAATGAGGATATTGTTGGGATTAATTAATAATGTTAAATATGATTGTGATTAGTTTTATAAACGATTAACAAAATGGCTTGTTTCAGGTGATGTTAGCCTCCTCATTCCAAAACTTCCTCCGATTGCTGGTGCTCTGTTCCCACGTGACATTGTTGCATGCAAAAGGTCCCATGGTTAAAATAACTGCTAACCTATAAACGGTCTGTACAGTCAAAAGTCCTACAAAGAATAACCTATGTTAAATATGCTCCAAAGTCCCAACGAATGCTGTGTACGATGTCTCTCTTAAAAAGTTGCGTTGGGTGTCTATACAAATGTTGGCCACGTCACTTCATTATGGTTTCAAATTATGACGCCGGTTGCCATTAGCCCTCGTGTAGCTCTAGTGCGACGAAAATTCAAACCTAACCCACGTGACATTGATTCACCAATCAAGGCTCGAGAAAGATTTTGTTTTGGTTAGTTGGTGCATATGTATTCTGGTTTGTGTGCTTGATCAGAGACCCGTTTATATAAACCTTCGTCAAGTAAGACGACACAGGGGTAATTCCATGCAAAATATCCTGTCTGTAGTGTAAGTCACGTTTGTAAAAAGTGATTATCACTACAACTTTTAACATTAAATGAAAAAAAAATTGTGGAATAGTTGATCTACACTTATTATAACTGAATAATTTAATGTATTTTATTTAATTTGGTTTATTTTTTAAATTTGAAAAGCTTTTAATCTCCTCTTAAATCGTGACCTACACTACAGTTACATGGAATTAGCCACAGGCAGAATTTTAACTGACACAGAGAGAGAGAAATTACACCCAGGACAAAGGCGGGAATCGAACCCGCACCCGGTACAGTGCGCAGACTGTTAGTGTAATGGTCAGCGATCTTAAACACTAGGCCACCCACCCCCTTATTTTCATTGAACATTTCTGTCTAACCACTCACAACTAAAACCATACCCCTCTAGCCTCTAACAAACATATCCTTAACCCTGTGAAAATGCCCTCGTCAGGGGCGGCGGCAGCGGGGGGTATAGGGGGGCTCAAGACCCCCTGTCAGGCAAGGCTAGCCCCCCCCCCCCCCCTCATCGGGGAATTTTTGAATTTCGTCCGGGTAAAACTAACTTATGATGTCGGAAATATTTTGGTCGGTAAAACATAATCCGTGTAAGAGTTTCAAAATTCAACACTCGCAATTTCCGCACGGTCGTTTCCTCGTTTCAGTCTGGGTTCGTACCCTTCTTCAATTGACCTTGAGTGTGCACATGGCACACCAATAAGCGAAGTGTAACTTCTCTTTTGTCCCACCACCCCACAGTGGGGCAGAAACCCTTGGCAAAAACTAAAACAAAAATAATGTTCTTTTAAGCTTCCAGCTATGTGGAGATATCTGGAGTATCAGATATCACCTCCCCCGACAAATTTATGACTTCCTGGGGTGCAGAGTTGACCTTCGCAGAAGAGTTCATTTCCAGTGCAAAGTTTTCTCGCGAAAGGTTTTGCTTACGTTTTTGTAAGATATTAGAGAATATAATGGAACAGACTACTAGCGTGGTATGTTTAATTTCAATTGTATAGAATTTTTGGAAGAATTTTAATGTACATGTTTTAATTAAAAAGAATAACTTCCTCGTTTATTGATAGTTTTTGTGTTAAATTTTAAAAACAGCTACGTAGTTTGAAACACCTCTACATGGCTCTTTATTTTCTAAACATTGAAATAACACTACCAGTTTAATGACTTTTATAAGTTATTCAAGGTAAAATAATGCCATATTTTAACAATAACCTTATGTTGGGGTATTACAGACAAATTCAGCGTTAAGGGCATTGTATTCGATAAAAGGATAACGTTTCGTAAACTCTTTGCAACATTCTAAAAAAAGGTTTTCCAATTTAAGTTCCCAAGTAAATCATATCGATAAAAAAGGGGGGGGGGGGGAATTCTACGAAATATTTTCGAGGTTGCTACCAAAATTGTCCTTCAATAATAAATTGCAATTTTTGGAACTTGGAGTAAAAAATGACAAGTTTCCCGAATGAATTTTTCCTTAAAATAAAAAAAATCAATTCAGTTTGCAAAACATTTACAATGTTATGAGCCATATACAATATACATAAAGTAAAAGTAACATTTTCTTTGTAAGCATAAGTGGTTAAATGTACGTGAGGAAATTCTTGTGTTATTTTTTGCAAACAAAAGTTAAGGGCGACCCTCATCCGATTTTCTCGAAATTAGCGAAAAGTCAAATCAAAGGAAAACTGAACATTTACGATCAAAAGCCACTCCAGAAGCCTTAGCTTATGCAGCACAAATGAGTTTGAGGGCTAGTAGAAATACAGATGAGCTTTTAAAATCATAAAAGATACGACTTTTAGTTCCCCGTCCAGAGCATCCAAATACCGCAAATCTTTTTATGAAGAGTAAAGCGTGAAACTCTTGAAAACAATCTCAGCTTATGGACCCTCGTCTTTGCTAATTGATGCTCAATTGTCTCGGCACCTATATCAATATCCCATTATCAGAACTTACTCAAAAAGTACATTTCCTTTGCAAAAATTCATACAAAAGCAAAGAAAACTATTATCCTAAAATCAGCTCACATAAATCCGAAGAGTTAAAGGTGTTCAGGTAGAAGAAGGTGTTCAAGCTCGTAATAGACCATTCAGCGCTCAAAGAATAATATACTGTAAACTGAATAATTTGAACTATCTCTATGAATAATTAAAAAGTTTGAAACTTTTTTCAAAATGGGGATAAAATGGTTCCGGTCAAGGCCAATATAAACAGAGATTCCAATCCATTAATTCTTCAGTTTCTAATATATATTTCATTTCATGTGACAACTGTATTTTGGGGATAATGATGCAAAAAATATAGGATATACTCG
Organism: Oedothorax gibbosus; assembly: GCA_019343175.1. Classification (NCBI taxonomy): domain Eukaryota; kingdom Metazoa; phylum Arthropoda; class Arachnida; order Araneae; family Linyphiidae; genus Oedothorax; species Oedothorax gibbosus. Next base: position 1,020,173 of record JAFNEN010000168.1, read on the forward strand.
TATAATCTGCAAGAATCCTCGACCAGCATCACCTCTCGATTTTGTCGTCCAATACTTGAAAATCTTTGTAGAGGAATCAGCAGAATTAACAAACACATACTGAATACTTAGAACATAAAACAAATATGGAAATTTTAGGCTAATTTAGTTTAAGTTAGAAAAAATAGGGCTTCATATTCTAAAATCTTATAAAATATTTAATTCGATATTTGTAGCCCATTGGAAAGATTTCAGAGTTTTATCCATGTTTTTACCCCTTGCACTGTGCACCCCTAAAAAATCATTTGGCAAGGCATTCTCCTGTTTATTTTGTGGAATTTCGGAGGATTCGTATCAAGTTAAAAAAGGAAATGTGTATAGTAGCGTGATTAGATTTTTAAAGTCGACTTTGAAATAGATTTTTTTACAATTGAACAAAAAGTATTTAATTTATTTATACTTTTTTTTTTAAGGATTGCGTTTTTTGTTTGGTTATGAATAATAAATGTGAAAAGTGTTTATGGTTGATTCTTGTTTATCTTTGGACTAGTTCATAAATGAATAGGTAAAAAAAAGCCTTAATTTTATGTTATACCTTAGCCCCCCCCCCCTCCCCCCCGTCGGGGTACGTCAGTCCCCCCGTCGGGCAATTCCTAGCGCCACCACTGGCCCTCGTATTTGCATACTTGAACACGTAATCAGTTGCAATTTTATTGAATTTTATTAGTAAAAACTTCTGATATCTATCCGATTAGTTTACAGTTCATCTACGTTGTTTCAATTTAACGAGTTGTGAATGTAACTAGATGGGTCTTTTGGATAGAAACATTGAAACATATCTTCACAAAAATGCAATGAGTAGTAACTGCAAATTATATTTTTTTGTAAATATAAATAATTATAAAATGCTTTAAAATAAAATTTGATGCGCTTTGGTTGTGATCGTATCAACAAGTTTTAAAACAAATTATACCTCACTAATTTAAAAATGAGGTTTTAATTGAAAGAAATGTGGTGATATAAAAATGCAACAAAATGATAAATACCACAATATTCTTCAAAAAAAAAAATTAGAATAGGAAACGATGATCCATCATCTCAAATTATATTGTCAAAACCAAACATAATTTAAAATATAACGAGGAAATAGAATATAATTAGCAAGTGGTTTCCTATATCCAGATTACTTTCTTATCATATAAAATGCCATAAAAACGTGATTGGTAATTTTCAAAATTTAAATTAACTTTAATCGTATGGAAATAAGAAAAATATTCAAATTACACGGTTATTTTAATTCATTATCACATATTTTTTTATTTAATTTGTTCAATTATTTATTTAAATTTGTTTAACGAATTTGACATCAAAGCATGATGGGACATTTAAAAAAACATCCTAGCAGATTTTTTGATGCTCTAAAAATCGCAGTCAATCGTCGTTCCTATTCTAATATTATAGCGTATAAATTATACCGTCTCAAACACATTATGAGGCCAAAACGTTTAAACTATTTTATTATTATTTTATTAGGTAAAATATTTTCTGTTATGACCATTATACGGTTATTTTCACTGGGAAAATATTTTCTATTTATCTTCATTATTATTTTTAATTCTATAATTTTGTAAAAAATTGAATGTTCCATTGCTTTTACATAGGTATATCAGTTCTTTTTCTACTAGACCCAACGCAATTCTTATTTTATTTTCATTGCAACTACAAATGTTCGCAAAGGATCAACCATCGTGGTGCCATCTGTTGAATATATTTCAATACAATTATAAAACAACATTTACTACTATTATATTGTTGATAGCAGTTTCTATGATTAAAAAATTAAGTTGATAGTTAACAACACACAAACTTAAAGCATCAAAACACTCATTATTTTAATAATTTTGGTTTTCATAAAAAATTAGTTGCCATTGGTTTTTATAAAGGGCATTTTACGATAGTCAAATTTAAAAACATACTAGAATGCAATAAAGTCAACCATAAAACAAACACTTTTTAAAATATATTATATATATATATATATATATATTATATATATATATATATATATATATATATATATATATATATATATATATATATATATAATATATAATATATATTATTTTACTATAAATAATATTTATATTAAATAATTTATTAGATATATTAAATGTGAACAGAACAAAATTTATGGAGAAAAAACTATACTTCTAAAACTATACTAAAAATAATCATAACGTAAAAAAATTATATTTGTATTATATTTATATGTATCATACTTTGATTATATTTGTAAGCTATATTTATAGATTTTTTACATACCTTTACTTTTAGCTTCCACACTACGTTTGTAACGTAAAAAGTGGAAGGTATTATAATCGTTCAGTCCGTTTGTCTCTCCGTCTGTCACCCACTTTCATAGCCCAAACTACAAATGCTACGGACTAGTGTGATACGTCAAAAAATTCAGCGCATCGAAATTAGAATACATTGAAAATTTCAGAAAAGAATTCGAATTCGAAGTACTTAAATTATTTAAAAAACTGCAAAATTTAATGCTCATTTAAAAAGCATTGGGAAGCCATTTTCATTAGAATTTAATCACCAATGCCATCGCAACAATCGCTCGAGAAACTTTCATTCTTTTAGACAATAAATTAAAATAAATTTATTTTTGCGACATCGATCAGTTTGAAATGGCGTCAAATATATTTCATTGTGAGATTCTTTGTACGTTGATATGAAATGTTTTCATTCTATTTAAAAGCGAGGAATATTATCTATTTATTCTTTGAAATATAAATGAATTTTTGCAAACGATAAGCAATAATTATTGAATTTTCGAAATAAAATTTAAATGAAACTAGCCACATTTATTTATTCAATATTTTCACTGTTGCCATTTCGTTAAACGTACGAGAAATTTTATTTAAAATAAAAATAAAAACTGTTGAAAGAATATTCGTTATATCTTAACTGAATTATAACATAAGAATATGCATAAGAATATGCAACGTTTCGCTTTTATTTTTATCGCATCAATTTTATTAATTTATTTTTCGAACTGGAAACTGGTGGCTACTAAAAGACATTTATTAAAAAAATATATCATTATTCTTCGAACTTAAAAAAAATTAGCAAACGATAAAGATTAATTATTAAATCTGCAAAAGAAGATTAAAGAAAATAGTTAATTTTGGAATTAAAACTAGCTAAAGGCGCTGTTTGGCGAATTTCTTTCTGTGGTGTATAAATAGTGTTTCCTGTTGAGCACAAATGTTGTGTGGAAGCGGTTTAAGTGACAGATTATGTAACAAACCAACTTTTTATGTATAATACTTAAATGTGTTTTTATTTAATTTACTGAATTAAAAATATTTTTCCTAAATTAATACGAGTATTATCCGCATGGTATAAATATGTACTATCATTATTATTATCAGTAAATTCTCTACTATTGCACCAAAAATATCATCCCACATACCCCATATACACCCACATATGCACACCTATCATACTGCGTTTTTTTTTTCTTTTGTGATTGAGTAAAAAATCTTGCTACTCACCGCCCACTAGAAAGAGAGAGAAACCCTTTTATTTATCGCCAAAGTGCATTTGGCGAAATTAAGAAATATGGTCAGTCCCATAAAGCTTGTGCATTAGTTTTGAAATCCTAACTTCAGCGAAAGCATCACCATGCATTTTTTCACCAGGTATGACAATCAGCGTAGAATAAAATTAAAAGAAATTTTAAAGGAAGGAAAATAGCATTCGGGTATTTAATAATTATTTTATAAAGTTTAAAAATAGTGTCGCCATCTCCAGAGTATTTTGAGGCATTTTAAAACTTAAACATTAATATTTCATTAAGGGGCGTCGGATGGGTGTTTGGGTCAAAAATGTCGATTTCCTGTTTTTCTTTTATTTCTAATTTGCATAACTATGGCTTTAATTCAAGACCAAGATTATCGATTTCTGTTTAGTAGTTTTCTTTTTATAAGCATTTTTCAGAAACTCTGTATATCATTTCTTAACTATAAATTAATTTTCTTTTGCGTTTCCAGAAATATTAGGTTTTTCAACAGTTTAGAACATTTTTCTCAGGAACTATGAAAGATATCAACATGTTTTGTTTTATTGTTTCTTCCCCATTAATAGCTTTTTGATTTAAACTGAGGAATTTTAAATATCTCTGCTCAAAAAAAAGTTATATAACTTTAAATAGGATTTTTTGGGTTTTTTTAAGTATATATTTTAAAAAAACCACTGTAAAAGTATTTTTTTTACTGTGAAATATCCTCAGTTTCAAATCAAAGAGTTATATGAAAGGAACAAACTATAAAAAAATTCATAATGATATCTCATATAGTTCCTGATAAAAATGTTCCTAAAGTTAGTAAAAATAACATGGGCGAGATAGAATCATCCGACTCCCCTTAATTAGATATTTTCCCTTGAAATTTGATTTATTTTGTTGTTGTATAACGATTCCCATACCTGGTGAAAAATGTTAAAATGGCAAAAAACATACATTCGGGATTTTAAATTTTGTGCATTAGCTCTATTGGGACAAACCATCCCTTTTACGTTACTAAATACTCAACAATCGCTATTGCATCCATTCAGTGACCCTTGTCAACTTAACCCTTTATCGGTAATGAAATGACCGTTAGCCATAGTTCAATTGATTCAACACAATGCCTTCAAAACGTTTATTACTGCTTTATGCTTGATTTATGAATGGCTAAGGTTTGATGCACATGAAGGATGACTGCTTGGCAATTGTGAGAAATTTAGCAATTTATCGAAGCAGATATCAGATATATATCTAAAGTATTATTAAATATATTGCCAGTTAATTCGTTGTGTTGTTGATGTCTAATATAGTTTTATAAATAAATTGTCTAATTTTTTAAACTAAATTTTGTTAAATAAAATGCTAATTAGTTCTAATTTGGATTTATGTATTATAGCTAAGGACAGATCACAAACTGGACAACTAAAAGCTTGTTAAATTATATTGCTAATTAGTTAGTTATGATGTTAGTTTCACAATGTCTAAAATATTTATAAATAAATTGTCAATTGGTTCATTTATTGTTTATAAACTTCGAGTATTGTTCAACAAAATGCTAACTAGTTCAATTATAGGGGAGATGCACGTATCTAAGGCCCCTCTGTACCTAGATTCAACGCCCTATAAAATGTAAAATATTTGGTTCTAACCGTTGTTACTCATGTGGGTAACTGCTTAGTCCAATTGCCTTTAGTGCCCTGAATGGAAAGCTTGGGAAGTTAAAGGGGAAAAAGGTTTTTGGTGTTCAAAAATAAACTTTTCATTATCTTTCTTTTTTTGTTTAATGAAAGTAAATTCAGTATTTTTTATTGAACACTACTGAAACATAGCTTGAAATCTCATGTACTTATTAAATCATTTGCTAATTGAAACTCATTTCCTTGTAAATTTCTGAATAAAAATTCTTTTGCATATGAAAAACATTGTAAATTGCTGTACCAAGGGTCATGGCCCTGTAGCAGTACAAAGCCAAATTATACAACAAGATTGATTTTTTCCCAACTCTTATGAATGATGTACATGTTTTTCAGTAGATGATTTAGTGAATTTACAGAAGTGTGAAGTTTATATTTACTCTATAAAAAATACTTATTAAAATTATGCATATTTTGATGTTGCAGTGATAATAGATGTAAAAGAAGCCCTGCATAATAGTCTTACTAACAATGTTTATTCCAAAAAAAAATTTCTCTAAAGAGGTGTTATTAAAATAAATAATAAATCTAAATTTATTTAAATTGCCTAAACCAATATTTTTTGTTGATTTAGAGTTAAATGCTGATTAAGAATAATTTATAAGCAAATTCTTGAAATTCCTCAATATTTCGTTGTTTATGAGTTAATAAATTAATCCTGATTGATATAACCATATTTTTATATTTGATTTTTACTCATTGAAAATTTAATATAAAATTTTAGAGAATAGTCCTAGGTACCAATTTCCTCATATTTATTATTTTAAGCATATAAATAGTTCCAATAGGGAGTGAATGGTCCAATAATACCTGATTAAAAGTAACAAACTTTAAATTAGCAATCAGCTCAGTCGTATAATTATTGGGAATAATAAAGGTACGCACAACCTCTCTGTATTGCTGAAACATTTGCCAAGGAGGATAGCAAATGACTGCCTAGACCTAGACTAATCTTACGTTTCTCTGTGCACAAAAAATAGTTGTTCAGGGGGGAACTATTTTGCGTGACAAAATGTAGGAATGTCTTTTTACCAAATTCAACCTTAGAAATATTAATATTGCATTGTGTAAATAAACAATTACGCGCTGTAACGTAACCAGCAGTGAACTTATTCACTGAACACAAAGCATCATCAAAGAAACTGTCCATCTAATCATATTATGACACTTTCAACTTAGGAATTCAATGTCAAATAATCATTTAGCTGATTGAAGCATTACTCTTTGCCAAATGTCAAGATAATGACAGGCCGTCATACATCAGATTTGAAATTTTGACAAATCCAATCAATAAATCCAACTGGATCTGTATTCAATTTTATATGTTAATATAAATGTACCAAAAAAAATTTTACCGCAACTAATCTACAGGAAATCATTAATATTTGTTATGAAGGGGCTTAGAGATAATTCGTTGCATTAAAATTGCAATTTTAAAAAACAGATCATTTAAGTATAACAAATACATTTAGAATACAACCAAATATTTGCAAAAAACACTCATGGGAAAACTTCTATTTTTTATTTGTTGGCATTAATTTCAAAGTAATGCTAGAAAAGTTTACTCAAATGACTAGATAAGCAAATAGAAAAATGATTTTTTTGTATCTTTCGATAATAATTTTTTAATACATATTTATAAATACTTATATTTGACTGTAATTAAATGAGGAGAATTTACATGTTTCCGGAAAAAATAACAAAACTTATTTACTATAATAAAACCACATTGAATTTGAAAATTAATTTTAAGATAACCATTGTAGTCAATAAATTGAATAAAAACGCCTACCAATAAATACATCCTTTTTTTTACCATGGTGTATCATTTACATTTAACTCAGATACCTTGAAATTACATTATTAAATTCCCAATAAATCATTGATTCTCCTATCGCTGAGAAGGCTTATAAGCGGATCTCTGATCAAGCACACAAGCCGGAATATATATGTACCTAACCATCGTTGATGATCAAGTTTATTTGACAATATTCGGTTTACCTCGTAGCAGAAATTACCTATAAAAATCTTTTCAGTTGCATCATACGTTTATTTTCCAAGATTTATCACCTGAATACAGTGATGGGAATAGTTTTGGGATTCTATCCGAAATAGTTTTAACAAGGTCACTAACTCAAGGTCAAAAGAGCTGACACACGTAAACTCCCTACCAAATAAGTTAGTAAAAGCTATTGACTTTGAATGTATAGAGTCATTTGCAGTGATTATAACAATGAGGTAATTGTGAAAAACGGCTAACACTAAATATTTTTACCCGATAAGTAATTATTACGTTTGGAATAGCAAAACCATTATTATGTATAATTTATTATCACAATGCATTTTTAATTCTTAATATACATTGCGTATTTTTAATAATTTTGATTTTATGTTTGCCTTACTTATACTATTTATTGAATTAGGTAATATTGTAATCAAAGTTGTTGGATTTACTTGTCACCTCAAAGTCTATTTGATCCTGGAAAGACGTCATTATGACTTATTTTTTGTTGTTTGTGATACCTGGAAGAATACACACCTATTTTCCCATGTGTTATCTTATAGTAAATTCTTCAATTTTAGCAATTGTCACAGAAGAAACAAAAATCTTTTATTAATTTACAATTAAAATCCAAACTGTTGTAAGTGATAGCCAAATAGTTATATTATTTGAACGTGATTACTTTTGAGAAATGTTCTTAAATTGAATAAAATAATTCAAACAATGTCAAAATGTGTGTGGGGATAAACAAAAGAACGCTTGATTCCATGAAGTGTTTATTTTTAAAATCTGCTGAAACTTAAAATGCGAGATTTTTTTTAAAAAATGATTTCGAAGACAATACAGTGGCTAAAACATTTTGAGATTTTAACTATACTGTCTTATTTATTACATCTAGAAGACGCCAAGTAGGTAGAATTCAAATATAGTGTAGACAATTCAAAAAATGCATTTAATAACAAAAAAAATCTATTTAAAAAAATCCGGATTTTATATCATTAAATATATAACCTAAATAAACAATAATTAGCTAAACACTAAAGACAAATATTGATATTTAATTATATATAAATAATTAAAATTATAGTAATAAATAAATATAAATAATTAGAAAATATCAACTAAATCTCAACATTCACGACCGCTTTAAAGGAGCTTTAAGCACTTTAAAAAAAGTGTCCCGAATGACTCATTGCCCGAGTTTGGGGGTCTCCACAACATACATTAATATATCTATAAACGTGATTTTTTTCATTTTAAATTTATACATAAATAAACTTTAACAATTATCTTAAAGACATGTGTAACATTGCATACGTTACATATTTTTATTACATATATAAGATATGACATCAGAGACCTATCATGTTGTCATGTAAAATCATATTTTTACATGCATACATTTCATTCACATGAACAGGGCATAATTTATAAATATAATAATAGATATAATAATTATAGTGGCTCAATTTTGAAAAATTAATGACACTTTGCCTAATAATATAATATTGCAATTGTTTTTTGTTGTGGCAAACTAATTTTGGCACATTTTTTCCTCAATATTCTTCTTTTTTTTAACATATTTGAGGCCCCTTTAATGTGGGGGTGCCTTGTTTGCCCTGTCGGAAATCAGGCTCTGCAAATGCCCTCTGTCGAGTCACTTGACCACAGTGCGCCCCCTTCACGAGCGCCCCCTGAGAAGAGGCAACAAAGTCGGCTTCCCCTGGCCCAAGCAGACGCCGGAAGTGACACACCTGCCGAACGCGTGTGAACGGAACACACTCACCGAGATCTTAAAGATGGGAACGAGGGGGTGAGAAGGACCTAGTATGTAATAAACCGGGAAAGGGTTTCAATATTTTTTTGCTTTTTGAATGAACGTTACACAAGAACTACACGACTACTATTTGAAATAGTCTCTCCATTTTGAAACGCGATCCACCTGAACTAGCACCCGCATCCGCAAACTTATAGAGAATTCAGTGTCGGGACCCCGACAGATTCAACTTGCAGTATGTATAAGTATTTATTGGTGGGTCTTACCGTCTTCTAAATTACGCAGCGTATTGAAGCTCCTAAAGAAGGATAGAAATAGACAGCCGGAATTGATTAAATTACCAAATTAATGGTGGGATTGTTTTTTTTCTTCTTCCGCTTTCCGTTTATAGGGTGGTAAGAGTAAGGGCAGATTCTGATACTACACTGCTCAAAACAATTAGGGGATTCCAATTGGAATCATCAGCTTGCGATTTTTTTCTCAGTAAGTTGAGCTCGCACTTATTTATCGTTAGATGGAAGAATCATGTCGTTTAAAGAATTAAATAATGTTTGTTTTCATTAAATGAAAATATAAAAAACATAATAAAATAAAATTCAGTCAAAAAATTTTATGAAATAAATTGACCCTACATTCTTTACCCTTGCATTCTTAGATGTTTATAAATTGATGAGAACTTTTTTTAGCAAATAAAGTTTTGAAAAATTGTTATAATTTATTCAAAGGTTATGATTCCAATTATTCCCCTTTAAATTGTAGTTAAAAAATTAAGATTTTTTCCCCAGTTTCCTACCATTTCATTCTGGATTCATAAGAATCTATTTAACAAATTTTGGATTTTTAGAATAAAAAAAATAAAAAGTTGGAACTGAAAGGGTTAACGAAATTACGCAAAGGGCTCCCCTAATTGTTTTGAGCAGTGTATCTTGTGGTACGCAGTTTCACTATTTTGTGATCGTTTTCACTTTCCTTTAAAAAAATTATAAATTTATTTCATTAAAATAAATGAAATAGTAATTTAAAATACAATTTCAGCCAAACGCGAGGACCTTTGTGCGGGCTATTTCTATACACCCCTAATGTGGTCCCTGATGTTTGGTAAATGTTTGTAGCAGAAGCTTTGAAAGCTCTCGGTTTTTAGAGGGTCAGAAAACCTCACATTGATGAGTATCGAAACGAGATACCATGATGGTGAAAAAAATATTTTGTTATGTTATATAAATCACCAGAACGTGATGGTAGGATAACTATCGTATATGTAATTTTTCTCGATAGCCCATATAAAGTGTAAAAGCACTCCCGACAGCCACGGTTTACATTTCAAAAATAACCGTCTCTGACATTAATCAAAAACCGGACTTACAAAAATAACTATAACAGATCCCACAACGTTCTCTTAAAAGACATCGTGGCACATCCTAAACCAGCTGCTGTGTGACGGGGCGAGCCCCCAAAAGATGAAATCCCCAGATCGTGCATCGCAGTTGCACTGTATTGGTGGCCAGGCACGGTACGCCAGCAGCTGATGTAATTTCGACTGGATTCTTGGGCTAGTGGATGCTGCCGGAAATGCTTGGCTGGCTTTGTGTTGCGTTCCGGACTGAGCGGTTTTGTTTTGTTTGACATTTGGTAAACTCCGGTGTTTAGGGAGAGTAGTCTCACTCGGTGCATTTGTTTGCTTGGTATAAGAGAAAGTTGATGATGCACTTAGCAGCTACTGTGGCTCCATTAGTATCACCTGATTTGACAATGTTTAAATGACAACATTTGATCCGCCTGTGTTTTTTTGACACGTGATTTGACAGTGTTTACATTGACATCATTTGATTCACCTTTGTTTTTATTTTGACAAGTGATTTGACAGTGTTTACATTAACATTATAAGGCAGTGTTTCTATTGACATTATTTGATTTGACTGTGTTTAATTGACATCATTTGATCAATTTGTGTTTTGTTTTGACGAATGATTTGACAATGTTTACGTTAACATCATTTGATTTGGCAGAGTTTCTATTCGCCCACATTTGATTTGGTTATTTTTACAATGATATAATTTGATTTAAAAGAGGTGGCATTGACATTACTTGATCCTGCTGTATCTGCATTGGCACTTTTGATAATATTTTCCAACAGAAGAATAGCTAACAGCTAAGTAGTCTAATCGTAAATGTGTCATCTGAAAATGAGTGGATTTGCACTCAAACTTAAATCCTCTATACTATGCTAACCTGTGAAAGACTTTTCACAAAGAAATTCGAATAATAACTATACGTTGAAATTTTTTATTTAAGTTTGATGTTTACAAAAATAGCAGTATAGAAAGCTTTGTATTTTAATATTATAAAAACACCTTCACTTTTTAAAAACTGAATTTAAACATAAGGCTGACGTAAGAAGGACGCTACATAAGAAGCAAACAAACCATAAAAATCAAAGATATTCCTACCTGTAAAAATATTGATAAAACCATTTATTTAGTTGCAGAATTTTTTTCATAGATAAACTCTAAGGAAGTAATTAAAACCGCTTAGATTTATGAACATGTCATATTCTAAACTTCACACTTCTTTCTGGATCGTCATCGTTTCTGGATTTTTGAACCTGTTCTGCTTTGCTAGTGAATATCACCATGAAGTTTTGGACCGTAAAAACCATTTTCATCTCTTTTGGAAAGTTGACCGAGCAAATGAACAAATTACATTCAGAATAGAAGTTGAAACTAAAGGCTATGTCGCAATCGGACTCTCGACGAATGGTGGCATGGCGGGGAGTGATATTGCCATTGGATGGGTAAAAAATGGAAAAGCCCATCTTCAGGTAATTATATGTTTGTATGTTACATATAACATTCAATATTTTTATATGATATAATGTATATATTTTTTAAGATATCGTTATTTTTTCCCAACTTAATTGTGGATTTTTAAATATTTATTTCAGTCTTACTTCTGTTATTTTCATTGATATTAAAAATTTTATTGTTAATGTTTAAATTCTTACAATTATTTGGTTACTTATCATAATGATGATAACAATTTTTTTATAACTACTTGCAGCAGAATTATCTATTTGCGGTAACACTAAAATTATAAAGTATTTTCTTACTAAAAGGACCAACAATTTATTTCGGTGAAATAAATGATGGAAAAGTTCTCAGTGCAAAAAAAAATTAATGAAAAATTCCAATTGCGTATTGTATTAAATATGAATGGATTTTTTAGTTTATTCATTATAATTTGCCTTTATTAGTTTGGTTGGGATTAACTTCCCACTAAGCTTACACGAGGGCTATTGGAAAGGAACCTCATAATTTGGAACTGCTTTTAAATGACTATTAGCTTTATTAGTAATAAATTGGATATTAAGCAGCTCATATGATAATAAGATCACGTCCTTTGTAATCAAAGAGTGGGAACTTAATGGGGACGGTATATATGCTGAGTTTATGATGTGGTGACGATTATTTATTAGTCAAACTATTTAATGTTGAATGAAATAAACTTTCATTAGACAATAGTTAATTCATTGTGATATGGTAATGTACACAGAATATAATAATTGAATTATGTTTACCAGCGGTCGATAAATACTTAATTTTTTTCATATTCGGGGATTACAATAGAATATCTCGGAATTAAGCTCGTATATAGCCCTCCAAAAATTAAGTGATGTGCTGTAAGTTACTGTCATGATATCAGAAGACTGTAATGATCTATCGCAGAATTATATCAATTTCCAAATCAAGCTGAGCCGCATGAAGAGTTTTAAAACAGAAAAATAACATTTAATATAAGAAAAAACATGAAAAAAGATTTTTTAGTCAAAGTATTAAACTGGAATTCCCAGTGCTAGCACGACTTAAATTTCATCAACTTAATTCACTATAATAACTAAAGATATGTAAGAATAATTTACTTTTTAAATAAAATTATTTATTGTGTCGTAAATTTGAAAAATATTTAAATAATTATATATAATTTGTTGGAGAAATAGATATTACTTACTCTCGTTCTTATCTCTAAAGCGAAACAATTGCTTTTAAAATCTCCTACGCAAATTTTGGATACTTTACAATGCTATTGCAACAGTTTTTATTGACATGTAATACATTTTTCCTTATGATGAGTTGAATAGTTTGCCAATCAAAGTTATTAAATATTTTTTTAAAAATTGAAGTCATTACAATGAAACTAAGCTTTCTTAATTGATATTTTCAAGGTGATTTTTAATTGATCTGGCAGAATAAATTGAACATTAATAAAACTAGTTTTTTTTTTGGTAAAGGTGTTTTTTATTGCAAAAAAATCCAAACGTATCATTATGCCCTATTTGAATTTGGAAGGAATTGCCACATAATCACTAAGTCATAAATAAATTATGAAGATGGGTTTAACTCTATAAAAGTCATTTTTTTATTAAAATGTTAACTTATATTCGTGCACAAAGGTTTTTTTAGTAGCGCATAACGCAAAAAATATCCCCAAAATGTCTTTTTATAAAAAAAAAGTAAGTTTTTTCCATAGATATCATAGTTAAAGTATTAGATTGGCAGATCACGTGACCTCCAATGCTAACGACGGGACGCGCATGGAGGCCTAATAAGGGGGCAAAATGGCCAGTGTTGCTGCCACTTTAAGGAGAAAAATACTACGAAAAAATACCATCTAATTCTAAAATTACAAAAAAAATATCGTAAAAATACTAGCTGTATTTTGGAATCTTTTTAGTGACTTTAAATCCTTTTCTAGTGTTTTTTTTTTTGTAATTTTAGAATTAGATGGTATTTTTTCAATACTAGAAATAATATACTAGAAATAAAATACTAGAAAAGGATTTAAAGTCACTAAAAAGATTCCAAAATGCAGCTAGTATTTTTACGATATTTTTTTGTAATTTTAGAATTAGATGGTATTTTTTCGTAGTATTTTTCTCCTTAAAGTGGCAGCAACACTGGCCATTTTGCCCCCTTATTAGGCCTCCATGCGCGTCCCGTCGTTAGCATTGGAGGTCACGTGATCTGCCAATCTAATACTTTAACTATGATATCTATGTTTTTTTCTCATTGTTAAAAGAAAGCTTCGTCGTAAAAATAGCAATTTTAAAAAAAGCTTCGAACCTTGTACTCGTTTAAACGCATCAATAAACACAATAGTATTCACATTGTTCTTCAAATTTCTCTAGCAAAATGTCTGCGATATAGACTTAAACAAATTTATTAGCTTAAAAATTGAACATTTTATCAGTTCACGAATATATTAAAGTGATAGTTTAAAAGATTAGAATCTTAAACCAAAATTATCTATTGTTTTTACTTTAAGAATAGATTTATAAGTAATGTGAACGAAGTCTACCAGATTTAAACTCTTGCAACGTCGTGATTTTTCATGAATCGTGATCATTTTTGGCATGATTGCTTTCATGCTTAACCTTTTCTGTGTCCCAGTTTACTGAAAGTAGGGGGGGGGGTGATAATTTTGGACGAAATATTTATTTCTAAACGATCCGTTAAAGTTTGAAAAAAAAAATTTAAGTTTTAACATCTGCTGAAGATAGAATCGATTTTTGCAAATTAAAATTTAATTTACCCTTAAATGAGTATAAAAAACTAAAAAAGTAATGTAGCTAAATGCAGAATTTTTGAATTAAAAATAGCTTTTATTTTCAGCAAACCGCCATGTCTACTCAATTGTTTGACGCAAATTGCTAAAAGAAAATCAATGATTTCAATTTTCATCGCTGATATCATTACTAAGTCAGATAGCTTTAAAAACAAAACTCACAGAGCTTTGAAATTTAACTGAAAATATACACTTTCTTTGAACTAACGGAAATTTTACTGGCAACTTTGTTGCCGGAATATTTATGTGAATTGACACCATTTTCGTTTCTGATTAGTACATTCCAAAGGGCAAAAAAATTCGTCAAATAATGGAAATATAATGTTTGTGATTAAAAGAATATCATTTTTGAAAATGATGGAAATTTAGTGTAAAAAGACGAGTTTTCTGAGAGTGTGAATTTTTCTGCACCCGTCTCGTAAGCGCCAGCCTTTATTCTGGTAACATTTGCACAAGTACATGAAACATTCGGGTTAAAATCCCTTTTGGAGATAAAAGACTATTTTAAGATGCAAAAAGAACAGAAAACTGCTTTTGAATTACATAGAAACCAGAAAGGAACATCTACAAGCCTTTTAACAGAAGTTTTTTCTTCATTATGCATTTTTTTTACACAAATTGAACTGTGGCTAGTTTAAAATCGAGTTACAAGAATTTCGAGTAACTACGTTTAACATTACTTCCTGTGGCACTTTAAAAATGATATTGTAATCGTGAAACACACACGTAAATGTCGATCAGCAAACAACGGCTTTTTCTAAAGTCTGATGATCTTACCTTCTATTCGTTGAAATAATGCATCCATATATTTTGTCTTTTACACTTTAAATTCACCTGCTAAGAAAAAAATTGCTCAATTTAAAAGCTTTCATTTTTGCTTTTAATAATAACATTTTTATTCCGTCTAGACAGCATTTGGACTAAAAACTTAAAACATCAATTTTTTTTAGCATTCTAACAAAGTCATTCCGCAACCAAATATTGAAGTTCGAATAAATTTACGAGTTTCAAAAGTCCTCGTCAAATTCCCATAAATAAATGTCTTCCCCGTGTCCTATATAATTATGTTGTAGCCCTTAAATTTTCTGTCCGTTGTACTTATATTACAACCAAAGACGGTAAAAAAATATTTTACCCCGTGAGTAGTGTTTCTTATCCAGTACCAATTCGTTTATAAGATGGCTGTGTTTGAAACATGAAACCGTCTCAATGGACGTTCTGACAACTCAGCCATTGAAACTTGATATCTTTATATTAAAATGTATTGTTTTGCGTTTTTGGCGGGAGATTGGTGAGAATTAATCTCGTATTCACGGGACCTTTAGGGGAGACTGGGGCTAATGGGACAATTTTTTTATTAACCTCTGTATTTTAGCAAAAATACAAGAATTTTAATTTATTTTTTACAAGCTCATAAAATGAACATTTGTTTACTTAAAAAGTCATTCAACAGATGTTAAAACATTACCATGTTTTAGTTGCTGAGCATTTTAAACAAACATGTAAATGTCCCATTAGCCCCCATATGTGGGGTCTAATGGGACAGGGTAAATGTTGCCTTAATTAAAGTTTCAAAAATTGGAAAAGGAATCAGAAATGACCTGAAAATAAAATTTTAAAGCAAACACTATTTACATAATGAAATTTTATTTTTTTTAAACAATTATTTCCCATTGAAAGGTGAAATATCAAAGTTAAAACTCAAAATCGAAAATGCTCCCATAATTTTTGTTGAATAACTGGAAAGGATAGTTTAAAAAGTTTTTGGCAACTTCACTGAATAAGATATTAGAGATTTATATAGATTATTCAAGAGAAGCATACAAAGCTAGGTTTATTCTTGTCCCATTAGACCCCACAGTGCTATTATTTATAAATGATCCAACACAGAACCACGTGTATTTCACCACAGTATTTGACATATCGCACCGTACGCGGAAAAGAGACCTATCCACCAAAATTGACTTTTTAAGATAACACTACTATAGGATGCAAAATTTTAATATCTTTCGCTTGGTGCAATCGGCATAGCGATCCTGAGCCCTAGTTCGGCTGCAATTAATAGATAGGTCTTTCTTTCGCGTTTGTTTTTGGAGGAAAATGAACGGGAAAGAAAGACCTATCGCGCCTTTTTTTTTCGTTATGCGTTTTGCAGCTGCGGCGGCGATGAAGTTAAGTTTGAAGTGCTTAAATGGAAAGGTTGAAGTCGGTTATTAATTTTTTTCTTTGTTTCTTTATTTGAATACTCATTCAAAAGCTCTGTTTTTGTGGTATTTAGTACAATAAATATATATAAAAAAATTCATGTAATATATGTAGATTGCGAAATGATATGTCAATATATATATATATATATATATATATATATATATATATATATATATATATATATATATATATATATAATAATATATATATATATATATATATATATATATATATATATATATATATATATATTATATATATATATATTATAATATTATATATATATATATAATATATATATATATATATATATATATATATATATATATATATATATATATATATATATATATATATATATTATATATATATATTATATATTATATATATATATTTCAAATTAATATTTTGGCAAACGATAAATTGTTTTAAATCGTTTTCAATGTCGGTATTTTACTATAAATCTAAACTCAATTGCTACAACTTGACAGTTTGCGATATAAAGTGTCAGTGAATTCAACTGTATACTTAAGGTATGAAGTATCCTTACAACTTACTTTTAAAATTTAAAACTTTTTTTTATATTTTCATGAGTTTTAAAATGGTTTTAAAATTTTAATAATGCCTCAAAATTTATTTTTGTTTTAATTTTAAACATGATAGTAAAAATTTAGATTGAAAGGTTTTTGTAGAAAAATGTGGATATCATTTCTTATATCTTGTAAGTCCTGATTTTGTAAAATTGATTCGTTTCATAACACCTATTTTTTATATAAACAAACTATTATGATTTCAATGATTGAATATATTATAAATTATAAAAATAAACATGACTTTAAATTATTTTCGTAATTACATGATATGAGATAAACCTTATTACATAAACTTCATTAAATTGGTTAAACAAGCTTTTTGTTAAATTTAATTTTAAAAAAATATTTTTATTGTTGATCAATATATTATTACATTATAAAAATGCATTAAGTAAATGAGTATTCTTCGTAAGTATGTTTCCTTAATATTTAGAATGAATTTAGCAGCAAAGTTTTTAGGACCGGTCTCTCTTAAGAGCCGTTTAAATTTTTGGTAAAAATTCGAATTATCACAAAATCGTTCCAAATGAACCTAGATCAAAAATATTTGGCATGGATATCAGTTTTATGAGTATCAAACGGTATGCATAGTCATTTTTTACTTTAAATTTGCCTTTGCTGAGATATTTTCAGATATGTCTTTCTTTCGCGAACAAATTTGAACGATTTTGTTCGCGAAAGAAATACCTATCTAAAAATATCTCCGCAAAGGCAAATTTAAAGTAAAAAATGACTATGCATACCTTTTGATACTCATAAAACGGATATCCATGCCAAATATTTTTGATCTAGGTTCATTTGGAACGATTTTGGGATAATTTGAAATTTTGCTAAAACTTTAAACGCCTCTCCTGAAGAATGGTCTTTTTCGCGATAAGTCTCTTTTCCGCGTACGGTGCGATATAATATCTTAATCTATGATATGTCTTCTACCTAAAATTATAGTTTAATTCGTGAAAAGTTTTTATTTAATACTTTAAAAGCGTAAAAATAGATACACTTTTAACTTACTTTGTATTATCCAAAACAACAATTCTTCTCTCCACATCAACACATGCTTTTAATGGCTAATCTTTAGTTGTTAAAATGTGAAGTCTAACTGTGTGTGTGTTACAATGTTGTAGTGTAGAAATATTTGTAAACAAAGTATATTTTTCTCCGCTTTTTGCCCCTTGTCCCATTAGCCAGCCATGCGTCCCATTAGCCCTCACTCTCCCCTACACCTTTTCTAGCTAATCAGATCTGGACTAAAATGTTAAGTTTTTTTTTCTTTACGGGGAACCTACCCGTAATTTTGTTGGCTTTGCTAAGAAATGCGAGTAATGCTAAGAAGAAAATACAATTTTACCGTCTTATCGCAAGAAAACAATTTTGACCATATTATTATACGTGCAATGGCATATAAATTTACGTTTTATTTTTATTATTATTATTTGCAGTGCGTAAGATCTGTTAAAAACGTCCTGTGGTTATTATACTGGCTTGTGCAGAAAACCACAAGAGAAATAAGAATGTTGTTTCTTCTTTGACATCCCAAAGTATTCATCGTCTTTTTCTCTATCTGATAACATATTCCGTTCTATGTCTAATTCAAATATTATCGGATTAAACCCAACACAATCCTATAGAGAGGCGTAACAAGTGAAGTTTATAAAAAAAAAAGGCGTCATGCCTTTTTTTATCTTCAGCGAAGCGTCGCATGCTTTTCTTTGCAATCCCTGTCGTTTTCGTGTCCAGATCATCTAACCATCAAACTATGACGGATATCTCAAGGTTATATGGTACCCCTTCCATTAACGTGGTTGTTGGTTCGTGGTAATTTTAGACGCTTTTTGTTGTATCTGGTTGTAAATTGTTGGCGATTGAATTTGAATGGGCTTCTAAATTTGGCACTCGAAATTTAAAATCTGGACTGTTTAAAATCAAAACATAAAATTTGTTTGTTGGTGATAATAAAAATATCTGAAATGATTTATATTTTTATATTTGGTATTCTAAAAAAATATTTAAATCAAACAATGCATCAAAGAGACAATGGCATCATCAACGGACAATCATCTCAAACGAAACGACAAAAATGACAAAGAGCTATATTAAGAAATATTTCATACAAGAATGATTACACCAAAGTTGGACCAAAGTATGTTTTTTTTTTATTATACTTTCATAACCATGAAAATAACGCAGTTGTAAAACTTTAACACGGCCAACTGACCAGCTCGTAAATGGGTACTTTGATCTCTAATTTGATCCCAACCAAATTGGGAAACGTGAACATTCTCAAAAACTAAAAGCATGGGTTTTCATAGTAAGATTTATGTACTTAAAGCCATATAGAGAATGGAAGTACTAAAATTAAAGAACATTTTACTCGGTTGTGAGTACCCATTTTTAACAGTTTTAAAAATTGATAAAAAGCGATCCCTTTCCTTCCCCACAAATGAGTGCCCAAGAAGTATTAACTTTCGTTATTGATATTACGATAATTTGACCTTTATAAGCTATAACCATTATTTGTTGTTACTCTTGTAATTATATACCTGTAATCTCAAACTAAATCCTAGAATGATTATTGTGTATCCCATATACAAGTAACAGGAACGATATAAAATAATATTGTAAGACTTAAACACCAGCAAACATCACGCTTTGTCAGTTTTAAAAAGTTTTAACTGGTTTTTAGCTGATCTACCGCCAATCGGAACAAATCGCTCTAATACGTTGGCACAAACTTTGCTCCTGATCTCTTTAGCTAAATTTACTTATTTAACATTTTATGTTTTTTTTCAATCATTTAAAATAACATGTTTTTGTCCCATTAGTAAAAAAATAGTAAAGTAGAAAATTAATAGTAAGAAAGAGGTCATTGTTCAAGCCGTGAGTGGCAACATAAATTTTAAGAAAAATAAACCCTTTCTCGAGCCTCGATTGGTAAATCCATGCACATGGTAACAGAGGACCAATCGGAGCACCAATCGAAATTCCTTATACACCTGAAACAACCCAATTGAAAAAAAAAATTTTTTGGTTGGTATCCTTCTTGGTCAAAATCACACAAATCTGCAAAAACTCAAAACTAAAACAGTTTTCTTCAATAGAGATCTTTGTTTTTGTACCAACAAACATCACCTTCCGTTCGAGAAGTATTTTTTTGTACAATAGAAGCTCATTTCTCAAAAAAATTGGATGCTATACTATATAAAAATTGGATTTCTCAAAAAAGGCATATATAATTTAAATCGAAATAAAAGTCAGGAACAATTTTTTTTAGAACCACTAGTTTCTTCTTAAATTAGACATGCTTGTTTTCCGAATCCAAGCAACACCGGGTATTCTAGTTACTTTAACGTAAAAATAGGATATCAAGTTAAGAAATAACAAAGAACTATGGATACAAATAAATGAAATTATTTATGTCTGCATATTTTAATACTTTTAACTAATAAATATGTTAAGTTAAAAGTGAATGTCTAAGAGGACTGACAATGTGTGTGATACAAAATATCTATTTATTGAATATATCAGTTAAAAGTTTTTAATCGAAATAAAGAATCTGTTGTCTACGCATCCCCTTGTTTACCTTTGTCATTACAATAAAACTCCTTGCGATATCTATCACGAAATTGTAGCAAAAAACATGTGTGTGATAGATATCTCGTACTGCAATAAATAAGGACCCTAGCTATATTTATCTGATGGAACCTCGAGTTTTCGTGACTTCAAACCCTATCTGTAGTATAATTACGATGATTAGCTTCGGCCGGGCACATACACGAATTTGTACTAAATGCCCAATCAAAGTATGGTTCTGGGATTTGATGGAGGCCAATCGAAAGCGAAAGGTTATTTGAAAACGGATATTCTAGTTGAGACATGAGATTTTTTTAAAAACTTTTTAATAGTCATTAAAGATTTTACATAAGGGCTTTTGGATGGAAATGTTCAGTGAAGATATAGTTTTTTGATTCAAAAGAGGTCAATTGAAAGCAAAGAAATGCGTGTTCTAGATGAAACATGAGATAAATAAAATTAAGTATAAATATTGTTAAAAAACTACATTGTTAAAAAACTATTGCTAAAAAAAACTTTTTTAATAAATGTTCACCACATTTGGTTAAAGGGTTTGATACAAGAAAATAAAATTAAGAGATTTTTTAATTTATGCCTATAGCTAGGTCAATTCAATAAACTTTTCGCAAATCTTTAATTTTTTTAATATTTTACAATAATTTGATTAAAATATACAATCAAATTATGGTTCTGCTGCATTTAATAGATATCAACTAAAATATATATATATCAACAAAAAGCGAGCATTTATTTGAAAACTGATAATTTTAATGAGCCATGAGAACTTTTAAGGTGTTAATATTTTTAATACTTTAACAAGGATATCTAAATAAGGCACATTTAACAAGGCGAATTTGAACTACATGACCAAACAATATGCGGATTCTAGGATTTTATAGATACCAAAAGGAAGCAAAAAGTTATTTAGAAAAAAAATACTCCAGGAGAGCATTGCATTTCTAAACTTGTTTATATTTTGAAAAATTTTATATCAAGTAGTAAAAAAATAAAAGTTTTGATTGATTGACTGAGGTATCAAAAGTCTGATCATTTTTATTTCGAAGTAGAAAATTTACCGATGATATATCATAAACTGTCGAAGAAATTGAAATAGTTTTACTTCGTGTTTCACACAAAGAGTTTTGTATGTATGACAAGCTAAATATTTGCAGCTGCTGTAATATTTTATGATAAATTACATCCATAAAAAATATCTTCCGAAAATTTCGCAAATACATTTTTTATCAAAGTTACAAAGAATCTAACATACGAAAAGTTTATTAGATTTAGGATTTAGCAAATAATGATTGTAAATTATTTGGCTGTTTTGAATGACAACTGTTCTCCCTTGAAAAGCATGATGAATAAATCTTACAAGCACTAAAATAAATTATCCTGCAGCTTAATTGTACTGCATTGCAAAAGTAGGTGTTCGATGTTTAGTGGAATTTAGTTTTTACCATTTGAGAGCATTCTATAAACTTCTAGTTTCTTTAATGTTAATTATGTAAAATTTAAATTATTTGATGGTGGTTAATTATAAATAATTAATAGACAGTCGTATTAAATTATAATACAAATGCACTTATCTCTATGACTCATTTATGATATAGTAAATTTGTTGTAAAGTTGAGAAATGTGTTTTGGGGACACGGGGCAGTAATGACATGACATTTCACCTATATTTTATATTTATGATCTAATTTTATTACCATCTCGTGATAGGTTGCATATACTTGTATCCCTCAGGATTAATTCAAATGAAAAAATCATTTAAGAATGAAAAATTAATGTTTTTATTTTTAATTTCAGGATCGTCATGCTTATAAAAATGGCCTTCCGGCTTTAGATGAACAGCAAGACTGGCATTTATTGAATGGATTTGAAAATGCCACGCACACAGTTATACAATTTAATCGCAAATTTGATACCTGTGATGAACAAGATTTAGCTATAACGGTAAGCTTAGTTTTTTTATTTCTTTAATGCTTATGGTGGTAATTTTAATTTATAAAAAGTGTAATTTATTATTTTAAAATAAATAATAATAATGCATAGATTCTTAATTCTATCAATAAATACGATGTTTTTTTTTTGTAAAATGTGAGGCCCACACAATCTAAAAAATTTATTTTATATATAATGAATATACCTATTAAACTGCCACTCATACAGTATTCGTTTTTCCCAAAATTGTGTAATTAATAGTGTGATTCTAGATACCGAAAAATAAAATACTAATATTGATTCAAGAAATCATCACATTAAATATCAGGTTGGTCATATATGATTTCTCAAAAATGCGCTACCTCATAATGTGCTACCGCATGTTTTTTGCAGCATAAGTGGGAAAAAAGTGAGCAAATTGTTCTGCGATTGTAAAGTGACATTGTGGTATCTTACCAAAAAAATTTACAGTTTTGTTTTTTTTTTCTTCTGCAGAATGACACAGCTCGAGTGATCTATGCTTACCATGCCTCTGACCCTCTGACAGATGAGGTGTTTCTATACCATAACAAAGACAGGGGATCCAGAAGTTTGACCCTGCTGCAACCTATGAACATAAAACAAGAATTACCAACCGAAGCAAGGGTATGGGACATACAGTTGCCAAATGTAAGTAAATACATATTATTTCATTGGACACGTCTTTTCAATTTATGTATGGGGCCGACGTGGCCCGAAAGGCTGATCCGTCAGAGGATATGTTCAAATACCTTTGTACGAATTAAATATCATTGCAGGCGGGTCTGTTTTTGCCGAGCCTTCTTATTAAGGGATAGTGTAGGACAAAAAAATATCATTAAATCTGACGTAAAACACAATAAAGTCTAATACATTCCACAGTCCTGGCGTTTCGTAAAATGTCGGTTGCATTGGGTATCAGCTAGAGTATCGGCCTTGTAATTGTCAAAATTACATTGTTTTCGTTTTTGGTCCTTCTGGCTTTCATTTTAAACAATACAATATTTTCTTGCCTTACTAAAACGAATGTTGGTGTACAGACTTTATTTCAGTAGAAATAAAGCTTTTCTTTGTTCGGGAATCACGTTGAGTTATTGTGCCCCACAATTTATCTTAATTCATCCGCATAAAACAAAATATCTCAACCGAGTTTTCAGACAACATTGACGTTTTTGAAATGCTTTGCATACTTGAAATTTACTCGAATGAGAACCGATGAAGTAATAATAAATAGCATTAATAAAAACAAGGTGCAAATAAGAAACTCTAAAATAGAAAAACAGCAGATGAAAAAACGCTTATTTCGAGAGTGAAATCCAAACAACCAATGAGATCCCAGGAATCACAAAAAAAAACAGTAGAGTTACATCATCTGAAGCAACCCCGCTCCAACCTACTCTCCCCCCCCCCCTAAAAAAAACCCTATAGAATAATTTCTAAGTGAATCGGACACATTTAAGCCTTCTTTATGTGTGTCTTCGTTTTTATTTTTCATCTAATTTAAGAAGTACAGTAAAGCCTCCTTGTTGTTGTCGTATCCGTTTTCCCTAAGGATGGTTGCCAAAACTTTCGAAAAGCTTGGACTTTTTAATGAATTTATTTAATAAACCTTGCTGAAAAAATATTAAACGCCAGCTGATGAGTACGCCCCAGCAGAAAAATTACTTCAATCGCCCGTATTCGGCGAATAAAGAAGCAATTAAGCTTTGGGTGACTGTTATTGACTTAGGCATTAATTTGAAGAATTACCGTTATCAAAGCGAACAATTGGATCGAAGAACACAATTATTCACTAACAATAGCAATAGAGTTAAACACCTTTTAATAAGAAATGATAATTTTCGAAAGTGTCATGTCAGAAAAAAATATCACTTGTATGTAAAATTTCAATTTTTTTTTGTGCATTTGACATGAGGTGGTAACTTTTTTTGCAAAAAAATCTAAGCTTTATTTTTTTCCACAATTTCAAGAAATTATTTGATAAACAGTGATAACTTCAAACAAGTCCGTCTTTTTTTCTTTTATTGTGTTCTGAAAAGAAAAAAAAACTGTATTTTAAAACTGTATAACCGTAAAAAAAACTGTATTTCATAGGTGGAAAATTTCTAATTTCCAATGAAGAAAATGCATTGCAACACCAGTCTACCAAAAACCATTAGCCTAAATTAGTGCTTGTTTAAATGCATAAAAAACTAAAGTTCCTATTCAATTTGTTCTGTTCCACACTTGAAGAAATACTATGGTTAGGTAACAGATAATGTCCCTGCAAATATTTGACAGAATGTCGTAAAATCCCTTTCTGATTGTTAAATTGGTGCGAAGCTATTCATCATTTTAATTTTTATGAACGGAAATCAAAAAAAATTTCTTTATAAAACGGAATTCAGCTTTTTTTTTTCTAAATTTAGCTCAACATTGAAAATGAATCTAGTTACTATTAACCTTCAAAAATTTACAAATTTTCTGTTAACTTTAAAATGCTACAAGATAGATATAGTTTCAGAGGTAGATATAGTTTCATTTAATTACATACAAAAATGTCCAACAATTTATTTTTCCATAAAAACATATTTTCTAACATTGTTTCGAATAAATAACTTAACATCGTTCTTAATAACGTAAAAGCTATTGTTCGAATGAAAATTTATGCATCAACTTAATCTTTTTGGCAAATAAAATAACCTTTAAAACTTAAAGCCAAAACTAGAACTTTTTTCATTTATCTTTTTAAAAAAATGAATAATCCTTTTAAATTCTTATAGAAAATGGTTCAACAAAAGAAATACACAATACCTATCAATTACAAAAACTAAGAATCTAGTTACTTTTTACAGAAACCAGAGCTTTGCTCCTGGATTAGTTGTCTCGTAAGTGAACAAAAACTTCCTTCAGCAACAACTTCAATCTATTATATCTCTTATTTTTTGAACTTTTTATTATGCTTTTTTTTATTATACAACATTTTTCCTATTTATTTTTTCTATTGGTATATAAATTTTAAAACGACTTTTATTTCTTTTTTGTGTGTTTCAGATAACTATACCTGACGACACAGACACGACCTACTGGTGTAAAATCGTGAAGGCGCCTCCTTTGAATAAAAAACACCATGTTATTCAGGTAGGCCTAATGATAAAAATCATTTCTTATGCATATTTTTCTATTATTACAGAACTACCTTTTTGATTTCAGTTTTCAACTAAATGTACTTAACAACATGTAAAACATTAATGGTAATATCAGAAAACTAACATTTGTTAAGTTTCTGTTGGAACAATTGGAAATTTTTGTTCAAATAACATTTAAACCATCTGTGATATGCTTTATAGAATGATACATTGCAAAAAAAAATCCCGTAAAATTTTGCGGGTTTAAACTGGTAGCTGAATTTCCGGAAGAAAAAAACGTAAATGCGGGACTTTTCTATATTAAATACGGTAAATTCCAGTTAAAATACGGTTTGTCTCGTTAAATATTCGTACTTTTTGAAATAGAGAAAAGATTTCGCGTTTGGCGAGATTCGAACCCGTGTGTTCATCAATAACGCTTTTAGCTAAGAAAATATCCTTGATAATAAAATGTTCATAAATAATAAGACGTTCGTTAAAGAGTTATTGATAAATGTTCAATCACTTTATAAATATACTTTATTTCACTCATGTCAGTCGAAAAACAACAATCAATAATTTTTCAACAACCTAATTTATATTTATCAAAGACTACCGATGCAAAATTGATTACTATCCTAACGAGATTTGTTTAATACATCATATCTCCTTCATATTAAAAGGGGATTGTCTGTTACGCGCTTGTTCAAATTGCTCCATCTAATTTCAATATGTCTTCGTTATTAGCTCTTTATCTAAAGCAATCTCTTTCACATTTTTAGGGTTTATTCAATCTTGAAAGTTATAGATTAGTAGATCTGCGTAAGGAGATTAGTTGATTATTTCCTTCCGAAATGTTGGTCACAGATTAAAAATAGATTTCAACCCAAGTTGCAGATAAAGTGTAGAAAAATGGTTGTAAGCAACTGAATTCGGTCGATACTTGGTAGTGGTTTCAAAAAAAGTCCACCAAAAGGATGTATTTTGAACGAAATATAGTTACACTTATTTACTTGTTCAATGTTTTTTTTAAGCGGAATGAATAAGCATTCATTACTTATCAGTAAAAAAAAACGTCTTTTTACTTGCAAATTATTGAAAAAAAAGTTATGATGTGGATTTTTTTAAGAAGTACAGGTTACTCCATTTCAACGCCTTTAGGTCCAATACTTATGTGTGTATAAACTTCATTTCACAAATATAAAGTCTTTACACACAACTTTCTTTCAAATAGTTTGAGAAACTTTCGTTTCATGATTAAACTCAACTTCGAAACAACAAAATACATGTGAACATACAAAATTGTATGTGCTGGTGACTTTATTCAGAGTTTGATACATAAATTTTAAACGCATTATAAAATGTTTTGGTTCTAAATTATATTCCATTATATTTTACAAAATAAATTTACAATTTTTTTTTCCTTCAGTGGAAATATAGCTGATGTCCAATCTCACAACATAGGAAATTAATTTTTTACTAAGGTGCAGATACTTCGATTGCTTTTAATTATAACATCTAAAAATATGGTTCTTATTTATTATCCCTAGTACCACAAGGTCCGATTACCTCTCTCCTCTCAATGTCAAACGGATATTGAAACGTCCAAATAATATGAGATGTTGAAATGATGGTATACGGTGTTGTGTACTACAAGCGATTATTATAAAGTATTTAAAGGTATCCATAGAAAAAGTTTAAAATAAGTTTATCCACTATATTTCTTTTAAATCTAATAACCATCTATATTCCTCTAGTTTGCCAAAGTGTACACTCGATTGTCGTAGATATGTCAATGTTTTAAATTTTTTACTATATTTAAAATGATATCATTGATTGCCCATCATTAGTACAATTATTAAATTTTTATCATCCTAAACACGTTACCAGAAATAAAACTGTCTTAAGTAAAACCCACTATTAAAAAAATTATCTTAACCAATCCATTTCTCATTTCATTGACCTTGCTAATAATTTGCCCTCTCATAGCGATATTTTCTTTGATACTTTTCCTAAGCTAAAATGTGATATTATTTTCCTATCTATGAAATTGCATTTGATTGTATGTATTTTTTTGTGTTCTTTGTGTTGGTGTTTCTCTATTCCAGTGATGCAAATAGATATTTTTCTGTATGACAGTGTAAATATAAATAAAATAAAATAAGAGCCCTTTTCTTAAAATGCCCAAACCAAAATTGAAAAGAAAGAATAAGGGACCTCCATTGAAAAATTGAGCACACACAAAAAAAAGAAACTGTATGAGTCGTTCCATCACAAAGCGAAAAGGCCCATACAAAACAATCCCGAGAACAAAGGAAGGCATTCCAGACAAGTCCACACCACTAATTGTCTCGATTTGAAACTAGATTTATAGAATTGAATATCTGTCTGGCGTGATTCAATCGTTCAGTCCCACCCCAGACGGCTTCAACCCTAAGCCGACTGCAATCCGACACGACATCAGTTGAAAAGACGTACTAAACACGTTTTTATCAAAATCCCTTAAACTGAAGGAATATGCCCCGCTAAAAAACATTTTCAGACTAAAATACGACCACATCGTAATTTTGATGACATGAATGTTAATTAAATAACGTCAAAAACGAAATTCATTCGTCTAATGACGTTCCTTTACCATTTTTTTAAAATTAATATCATTTTTAATTATTATTTAAATTTTGTAAATGAAACTATTGCGCATATAAGACGTCACTTGAAAGTCTAAAGGATACGTATTTTTTTAAAATGTCACTATAATGCTTCATTTTTATGAAATTATTTTGATAAAAAATTTTCCAAATATACTACCAATTCTAAACGCCTTACCTACAGACCAATTTTTAAACACTCAACCATTACAACCAATAAGAAAGTCGTAGAGTATTTTAATACATTAACTGTTATAGTATTTTTTCCAATAATACTTTCAAAATATGTGGATGCTGTGCCTCTGATTAAGTTAGTCTTTAGTACATTTGACATAAATTTACACGCATTTAATAACATTTCATCAGTTTCAAATTTTATTGAATTTCCCGTTTTCTGCTGCTTTCATTAGTTTTTTTAAATAATAATTTTACCAATAATTGCTTAAAAATATTGGTCAAATTAAAAATCCAGTACTAATTTCCAGACATTAGGGAAAATTCAGAGCTGTACAAGAAAATCTTCTGGTAAACATAATAATGACGGAATTTCTGCTGGTTGATGAGAATTGGTTACCATCTGTTCAAGCAAGTTTTGCGTTTAAAAGTAACTGTGGCCCAAGAATTGTTCCGTAATAATTCATAACTAAATGAACTTTTTTTTCACTTTTTTTTTCCAAGTTTCAACTCTGCCATAACAGTATTATAAAAATGTTTCAAGTAGAAAGTTGGCAGGATGCTTGAACCAAAGTTAACCTTTAAGGGTTTTAAGTTCCACCAACTTTAGTCGAATCGGTCTTGAAGCCTCGCCATTCTAATCCGTCATTATCGAATGGCATGCTAAACAAAATATCAAGACAAGTGTAAAATAAGTTTGGTGTTGTTTTCGGCGTGCAAGAAAACGCTCAAGGTCAAAAAGATCATTGTACCCTGATCTTTTTTTGTGCAAAAATAAAACCATCTCGACTCGTTTGATAGCTCTAACAACCCTTCGACTACTAGGCGGAAATTATTACGCAGTAGACTCATTTGTTTTTTATAAATTAGACGTTGAATTATATTTAAATAGCCATGATTAGCATCCAGTTGCGGATATGATGGCTCCCTTGGAATGGTAATTTTAAACACCATCGAAAGGAAGATAGTCTGGATGGATGGATGATATTTCGGAATAAAAAAAAAGAAGAATTGGAATTTTAAATGCTATCGGAAGAGTCTGGAAGAATTGATCATAATTCGTAACTTACAGAAATTAAAGTGGAAACTTTAGACACTATATTAGTGGTGAAAGTCTGGATGTATTAATGATATTTCTTGACAAAAAGAAATTAGAAAATGGGTTTTAAGTACTAACATAATTGACGAAAATCTTGAAGAATTTAGGATATTTCTAAATCAAAAGAAACTAAAATGGTAACTTTAAAAATTATCGGAAGTGATGAGAGTCTGGATGTAAGCACTTTCTCTATACGCATGATTTTTGCTTCCGCGTAATATGTGATAGGATTATCATTATCGAATCCTTAGTTGTAAGGCCGCCTGGGCCGTTTTAAAGTGAATGGATTAATGTATTTCTTAACTGAAAGAAATGAGAAAGAGAGATTTTAACGACTAACGGAAATGACGGAATTAATTTTGTTTTTAGTACAAAAATCCTATAAATAATCCTGCACCAACTCTACAAGTATTTTAGTAGTTTTTTTTCTGATTACATATAAAAGAATGTAAGACTATTTTTATCCCCCCCCCCCCTCCCCCTATATATTTATTTTCATACTTCTAAACAAAAATCTATTTTTTTTTTACTTTGAAAAGTTTATTTCGAGAAAAATAAAACTGCGATACATAAGCAATAATCTCCACTTAAAAAGTGAATAACTGCTTAAACCATCTGTTGTAGAGAAAGAATACGAAAGACGATATCAATTGACTTAGTTTTGCGAAAAAACGTGGTTCAAAAGAGCGTAAGATATTCTTATAAAATGCTTTTTTTATCTTTAATAAATACTATTGCAAAGTTTGAAGCCCTGACGTTGACAGTTTATATTCTCCCGTATGAGTTTAAAAAAAAAACTACTGACAAACACTTTACTTCAGAACTTCAGTTATATAAAGAACATTTCTGTTTAACACAAATTTTATTGATGTACTTTAAAGGTTAGAGTTGCTTTCACATTATATTTATTTTTATTCAATCATTGCCATTTTTAATACAATAAAAAGTTTTATGAATTGGTTGTATGGTTTATAAAATTTCATTAGATTATCTTATTTATGGGATTGCATTTTACTATGCTAAATATCAGAATTTTTGATTTCCTGCTGCCTTCTTTCTAGATTATCTTATCAGAATTTTTTTAAATGTTTAAATCGGATTAAAATTAAGTTATTTTATAGTATCACACAAAGATAATCACACATGCAATCACCTCTTGATTTCAAATCAATATTGCAATATCTCAAAATAATATTGAAAGAAGAGCCTACTTTGTACAACTAGGGTAGACATTGAAAATTTATAATTTATTTTATGGACTTTATTAACATGTGTCGATTGCTACAAAAATATAATTCATTGTTAGAAATAAACTCAAAACGGAAATAATTTTTTTAGAACATTATTGCCCTTATTAATAAACAAATAATATTTATAATTATAAATAACAATTTAAGTCATAATAATATGAATTTTAACATTAATAAAAGAAGAAAAATAAAATAACATTATTTAAATTGAAAATAATGCAGATAGGGGCCCCAGAACCCGTCCAATTAACATATAAAACTATATAAACGAAATAAACAATGAAAAAATTAAAGGCACATAACTAATTACTACCCAAGTAGGGGGGGGGCAAAAGAAATAACAATAATAATTTTCTTTAAAAAATAATAGTAAAAATAAAATAGTATTTATAAAAAAATATAATTATCATTTTTATCATTATTAATTATCATTTTTATCATTATTAATTATCAATTTTTTATCATTATTAATTATCAATTTTTTATAATTATTAATAATTATTTTAGGTTGAACCCCTTGTGTCGGAAGGAAGTCTTCGATATGTGCATCATATGGTGTTGTACCGTTGTCTTGGAGCTACAGCAAGAGAATTGGAGCCCCATGTGCACCATACAGGACACCCATGCTACGTACCAGATACCCCACATACGTATTCAAAGTGTGAAAGTATCTATGCCGCATGGGGTATAGGAGGCATGGTAAGACCAAAAAAAAATTCATAGTACTGCTCTGGGAAGGTCTATCACAGTATCTACAAAAATTAATTTTTTTGAAAAAGCAAAATAATTGAAAGTAATAAGAATATGTACCGTCGAACGGGGCAACTTTGTCCCAGGAGAGTAACCTTGGCCCAAACTTTTTAAGCTAATAACTTCCCGTGAAATACACTTTTTTAAAAATGTGCTAGTCCTTTTCAATTGCTATGGTAACTCTGCCTTGACTTTTGAATAACAATATTCAAGAAGAAAGTCAGTACTAAGGTTTTGTTCTTGGGCTAAAGTTACCCCATTCAATGGTAGCAAAAATTGAGTATATTTCAAACCAAAAAATAGTGAAATTTGTGTAGATAGATCTACCCATCGAAAAACACTTTTTTGAAATAATTAGTCTTGGTAAAAAAAAAATATATCGTTGGGAAATATAATGGAAATTAAGTGTAAAACCTGGTTCAAATCAGGTACACATATGGATACTGTTTTTTCGTACAATGTTTTTCCTGAGCAACCAGCGAAAAGTAAAAACAAAAGTGTGTATTTGAGACGCATACTTCATTTGAATTAAACTATGTAATCATCTGAATAATTTAAGGTAAACTTTAGTAATGTTGTTGATTATTATTTTTATTTTACAGAATTTAGTAATGCCAGAAAGAGCGGGATTACCTCTGGGTGACAAACCAAATTTGTATTTCCTGTTGGAAGTCCATTACGACAACAATGACTTTACTGCAGGTAAAATGCTTAATCTAATCAATAAAAAAATCATTCATTTTTTTTATTTAAAAAATATTTTAGACACAACTGAAATCGAATTTTTTTTTATTATTTTCTTACTCAACATTTTATGATTTCTTATATCACTAAACCGAAATCTTCTTTTGTAGGCTTCGTTGATCAATCCGGATTTCGAGTATATTTCACACCTAACTTGCGCCGCTACGATGCCATGACTCTGATGATAGGGGCTTCAGTAGATCCTTGCATAGTAGTCCCTCCAGGAAGAAGAAAGTTCACAATAGCTGGTCATGCAGACCCAAGATGTTTAGGGCCCGTAAGTAGTCTTCGAATACATCCATCTGCTTCATTTGGAAATCATTTTTATTATTCATTTCTTGTCGCTTAGTACACAGTTAGGCGCAAAATTGCTCCGGAATCATTTCTAGCTGCCACGACTGTTTGAAGCGTTTATTTACTACTTTTGTGGTGTATAAAAGTTTACCACCGTTGGTTTTATCACAAAATTGGTAAATCTACGCTCGAAATAGTGGTAGCAGATAGAAAGTTCTTAGATTCCGGTGCAATCTTGTGCCAAAGTTTTTAACAGTGTACTTGACAAAGGCCTGAAAAGAATATTACTTTATTTTTAAAGTACTTCTATACATTAGGTAAGCTTCATTATGTAACTTTATTAATAACCAGTATATTCTAAAACTGCACTCCAAAATGGTGTTTATCAACCTGAAATTTAGCATCAGTGTCTCAAAATTACCCTCTGTATAAAGATTGCGCCACTAAGATGGGTAAGACACATTTTTCTTAACAGTTCAAACTGCAAATGAATAAAGTTTAAATATAAAACAACTTAATTCTTGCAAAAGTATTGAGTTCTGTAAAAAAAATTCTAGACATTTTAGATTTTTATTAGCTATAGATGCACTATAAAAAAACATAAATTTATGTGCCATCGCCCGTTTAATAATACGGTAAAAATTGTTTTCTAGCAATTAGGCGGATAAACCGTATTTTCTAGCAAAGCCAACAAAATTGCAGATACATTCCAAAGAACCTAAATTTTTTATCCCAGATCTGATTGGCTAGTAACGGTCACATGACCATGAGATTCATTCTCGACGATCGCCAAAAACAAAAAAAAATAGATTAATATATGGACAATTCCAAGCGTGACTTACACTACATTAGACGATTTAACAATTATCGTTTGAATAGTTCAAAATTATTTTCTATTTATTCACCAAAAAAAATATTGTGTGTCAGTTTACCCCTGAACATATAGTATTTTTAGCATTCAGTAAAAAAAATTATTTAATATTTTACTAAAAAATAATAAAAATGCCTTGATGTGACTTACACTACATAAAAGGAAGTCGATTTTTGGTTATCATTATAAACTCTAATTTCTTCTTCATAGTGTAGTAAATCAACATTCTACCAGTGCTTTTTTTAAGTGCAAGGTTTAAAGCTAAATAATTTCATTGCAAAAAGTGTTGAAATATCATAGGAAATAATTTATAAACATTTTTGTGCGTGACTTACACTACATTCAATTTGTGACTTACACTACATCATGTGAATTTTATAGCAGATATGGAAATTTAGGCAATAATGACATAACATATTAAATAATTTTGAACATGGTAAGTTAAGAATTGCAGACATGGTAAAATCAGTGTTAGAAAAAGTTACACACGCCCCTAAAGTTTGTTTCTGGTAATTTCTTAAGTCTTTCTTCAATAGCAATGTCTGAAAAATCTTCCTTCTCAGGCCACGCAAAAAGACTTCCCTACCATTGCAGATGTTTCAGTTTATTGAATAAGCATCTTTATTTAACATTTGCCCGACAAAATATTTAACGATAATTTTTCCTACAAAAGGAACTAAAGCTCCTTTTCCAGCATCAAATTCATTTCCAGAATTTTGTTGAGAGGTATTTACTTTTACAACATTTCCATTTGTTTAATCAGCCGTGTAGTATTTTTGGGGATTTAATGAAACATTGGCAATTTTAAATAGGTATTTGCTGAATTTTAAAAAGCAGAGTAATATTTGAGTGTCAGGAATCGGAAATATTTGTTTTCCTTTTGATAAGCAAGTATCATTTAATCTACCTATTTCGCCCTTTATACAGTTGTCAGAAATGTATAATTATGATATGTTTGAGCGGATTTCTTATGCAAAGTGAAAAAATCTTTAACAGAATGTGGGTCAATTTTCCTGGAAAGTGTGGCTTCTTTGATCCCCTCCTCACTGTACCACCAAGTCCATCATTTGGTCCTTTTTCATGACTGAAGGCAAAGATGACCAACATTGGTGGCAGAGAAATGCCCTTCAATGTTGTCTAACGGTTGGAACATGGCAATAGAGATGGTGAATTCTTAGTTAAAATGTTGTCCGTAAAGTGGTTTTTGCTTTTATTTTCTTTAAAGGTTTGAAATTTACCTCATGCTTAAAGTCTTTCCCTTTGCTCTCTTTTTTCTTTTAGCTACTGATTTAGCCATCTTAAATCAAAATTATCAAAATATAAGAAATCTACAAATATTATAGCTAATCTACAACAGATAAATCAAATAGAAGCTGTGACTGACACTACGTTGTGACTTACACTACAAAGTTAAAATGTTTTATAAATCGAGAAAATGCTTTTTATTTTAAAATTTAAAGGTGTTGAATTACACACAGGTTAATATAGAAAGAAAATATCTAAAAAATTTTGAAGAAAAGCTTTATTTTAAAAAGTTATAGAAACTTTTATATCTTTTCGTGACACATTACAGCCAAAAAGGGGATTTTTATCTTTCTAATTAAGTATCTTTTAGTTATAAATGCCGATTAATAATGTGTTTTTAAGATAGTTATTATAGTTTATTTTAATAATTTTACCAAACAATTTGATAAAAAATATTACTTTACTTAAAATTCAAGAATTCAAAAATATGAAAAACCATAACCCATGGTTTCCACAAAAGCAGCCACTTTGAAGTTAAAGTGTTGACACAGATAAAAACAATAATAGTTTTTGATGCACAATTTTTACAATTCAAACTTTTCTAAATCACATATAAAAGTTCCAACTGTAATAAAAAAAATAATTAATTCACCTGAGGTATGTATTTACATGGAATTAACAATATATAGAAATTAAATATCAACGGCAAAGTTGTCAGAACGTCCGCCTCTCATCGACAATGTTCCTGGTTCTAAACCCAACCATCGTATCAACGAATTTGTGCTGGAAAAAAACCACTGATGGATTACAATATTGTTTTATGGTCAATGATCGATCAGATAGTTTACGGACTACAAAGTAATTTTATAGACAACGGGCAAAACATTAATTTATGGGTGGCCGGGATTTTTGCATGGGTTTTAGGCCAAAAACTGGGATGGATTTTTTTTTATAGTGATGGAGAATGTTTCTGTTTAAACATTAACACAACCCACCCTGCTGTCTCATATTAAGTTTTGTAATTATAGTATAGTTATGTATATTTTATGTTTTGTAACAACCAGAAAATCAAATTATTTTAGGCTATTCCACCAGAAGGAATCAGATTATTTGCGGTATTTTTGCACTCTCATTTACTAGGTAAGAGTTTTGAAGCTTATATGTTAAAAGTGAATGCATATCACTGTATAGCAAATAGTAGAAATAAAAAAAGTTGATTGGGATTATATTTCCAAAGATTAAGATAACTATTTTTTTAATTGAAATTTTAATTTAACATGTATCATTTTTTTAGTTCAGACTAAAAGGTATGAGTGTTAATTTCAGGTCGTCAAATGAAGTTGCGCCACTTCCGCAACAGTGTTGAACTACCTTACATTGCATCTGATTTAAGATACGATTTCAACTACCAAGTAAATCTATCACATTTTATTTGAAGAGTACAGGGGAAGAGAATGCTTAATCAACTGGGAATCAGTCTGCATCAGGTCTACTTGGCGAATATAGCGAGTCATCCCCGAAACTGGAGTGAAGAAATCAGTTTTGCCTTGGTTCTTATCACACGGATCACGAGCTTCCTATCTCTAAGATCGAGATTCACGCCAGACACTAGTCTGACGCTTGAACCACGGAAGAAGAATCAAGGGAGAAACCGGTTTCCGATCGCCACTACTCGCCAAGCAGACCTCAATGCGGACAGATTTCCAGTCGATGAAAGGCTTTTTCCCCTGTACTCTTCATTCATTTAAATATTATATTACTTTTTATAGTCACAGAATTATGAAATATTTTTACAAACTATTATAACTTTTATACTTATTATACTTGTTTATTATAAATACTTGTTTAATTAACTTGTCTTCTTTACATGTAGGACTACAGATATCTCCCGCAAGAAGTAGTTGTGAAACCGGTAAAATAATTTATTTACATCCTTCTTTAATTATTGTATGTATCTTTTCTTTGTTTCATTACTATTTGATTAAAACTGAACACTCTCCCTTCCTCTTTAGAAAGCATATTTTTATAAATCCTATTTTTCTTATTTTTTATTAAATTAAAAGATATGTTAAACTAAATAAATTAAACTCAGTGGCGCGTTTAAACATTATTTAATTTTTATTCATTTTTAGGGTGATCATCTCACTGTTGAATGTACATATGACTCAACTGGAAGAAATATAACAACATTTGTAAGAATATAAATTTTCTTTTCTCTTTACCTTCACTCTTCCCCTCTCAAGTGAAGTTTCTTCATCCTCAGATTATTTAAGAACTACAGTTTTTAGAAGTTGTTCAACGTCAATTTAAATACGAGCAATCATTAGTGTTTTAATAATAGTTTCTTAAATAACTATTTACTTTTTAACTATTTCTATTGATACTTCAAAATCTATTGTAACTGCAGTAGAATATATTGGAATTGCATGAGAAAAATCCGCATAATATCGTTTCTCCATACTTTAAACGAAGACGCATTGACTTCATTACCTAATATTTAATATTTACTTATATATTTTTTAAAACTTGCATTACATAATAGACTTAGAAATTATATTAACTAAAATGCTATCGTTTCATCATAAGTAAAATTTCGCGCGGTACGACCTCGACTTTTGAGGCCATATATGAATAAATATTCTTTACCTGAAACGTTAAAAGAAAATCTTTATGTTTGGAGTTTAGAATAACTTAAAGAAATACAAAATGTACTCTTAAATTATTCTCACTACTGGGGCAATCATTTTATTTTCACTATTTTAGGGAGGACTAGGAACAGGACAAGAAATGTGTTTGGCATTTGTTTTGTATTACCCAAGGATTGCAAGAGCCCGGTCTTTAAGCAGCGCCACGTGCGATTTGGTGAAAAGCTTGGCTGGACTAGAATCAAAGTAAGAAAAGCTAGCCACACAGTTCAGTTACCTGATTCTGTTTCCTAATCCGAATTAGGAATTCCGTAAGACTAGCGCACACGTTCGAATATTTGCTTCAGGAATTTATACAACCCCTTGGTTCGTTAACGCTTTCATGAAAACAACGAAAATTTCTGCCCATCTGCAACTTCCTCGCAGTAATGTATGCTAGAGCTGCAGTTGGAATGATGTCATTCGGTTTTTCCGCACTGAATGATTCTAACCCATGGGTATATGTAGCTGCCTCAGTTACCCATAGTCTACCAAAAGGATCCCCATGATGGAGATGAGTTACTTGGGCTTTTTATACTGCTGTCTCCGTTGTTATCTAGAATACTGGTAGGAACGCATTGGTAAATCAGCGCCATCTAGCGAGGCTGGATTATTTTCAGGTTGCGCGTGCGGTGAATCGCCACAGTATATTTCGGAAACGAACACGAGTGGGGTTTTTTTTTCGAACGGAAAATGCACGAACGTGTGCGCCTAGTCGAACATACATTGTTATCGTTATTATAATAAACCAAAGCACTTTAAAAATCATGAATATCACTTGCCAAGAGGCCAAGGACTGTACTGATAGTGGAATAAATTTTTAAGTACATAATTAAATCAAGAACAAACAAGTACAATGATATGCATAAGGAGAAAAAAAATTAAATTGTATGAAATAAATAAACAATTGTCAAGACCGGATCAAAAACTGATTACAATGCATTAAAATACTCATTAATTTCAGGTATATTTATTACAAAGTTAAAAAGGTCGCTTTTGAATTTATTAAAACACCACAAATTTTATGAATTAAATTTGGTGTTCTATTATTCACACTTGCCTTCCTTTCCCAAATAGAAAAATTCTGCTACAAAAATAAAACAATTTTACAGAAAACATATCTTATTGGAAACATTTTGAAATTTATATAGACAGGTGAAATTAAGTGATCATTTGATAATAACTCAAATCACCTATTTTAATAGAAAACAAAACCCTTAAGTAAGACTTAAAATCTACATACCAAAAGATAATTCCATAATTTCTAACCGAACAATACCATGAAAAATAAAGAATTCCTAAAAATTCCTGAGAATTTTTGCTTTTTAAACAATAGAATTTATATATCGTCGGCCAAATGACAAAACCACGAATGTGCAAAACCATAAGGTTTGAAAACTAGATACTGATAAGCCCGCCGTTTTTTCAAAAAACGCCAATCCGTCTTTGAATTTGGAATCCGCACACTCAGAAAAACTTGTGTTGACTTACAAAGCAAAAAAATGTGTTTTTCCCAGTTATTACAAGTTGTGTTGAAACAATACAAAAATTGCGTTGAAGGTGCAGCACACATATACTTCTTCTAAAATGTAGTTCAGCATCTGCTCTTAAATGTTTCGGATAAATGGATATAAAGGATTCGGATAAATGGATATAAAGGATTCGGATAAATGGATATAAAGCTTGAAAAATAGATATTACTGTAGTTTAAAAGTGAATGCGATTATATTTTATACATATATTAGAAAACAATATAGTTTTAAAAAAACTTATCAATCGCGCATAGGTATAATAATAGTCTCTTCTCGCGATCGCCAGTTGTGTTGAAATAACATAAATTTGTGGTCGTATGTCATCAATACAATTCTTGTATTTAAACAGCACAATATTGAGATGTTGACATTTTCACAACACAAATGAACAATGTTTGAACACAATTTTTTTCTGAGTTCATTCGGAAACCGAACGTGTACGCGGACAACCTAAGTGGCTGCAGCTTTTTATGCATTTAAACTGTAGCTCCCAAGCAGCATGTTAATTGTTCAGAGAATCCGTGGCAAATGAAAATTATGTAACCCACGACCTAATCATAACATATCGCTTGCAAATGGAATGAAGTGGCATTCTTTTTTGCTATGATATATAAAAATTTAAATAAAAGAAACAAGTTATACAAAAATATAAGAAGCTAAAACGCAAAACTTTTACCAAGTCTTATAGTTCTCTATTACTATACTGCTGAAATGCAGAAATTGACATTCTTGTAAAATATTCTATATTTGTTTAATGTATTTTCACATATATTACTTTAATCTTTTCATGTGTATTACTTTATTTCTTTACTATGTAATCCATTCATTCTTTACATGTAATATTTTATTCCTATTTAAGGTTATGTAAGTACTTAATATTAAACTACCACAATTAATATTTCGACACATTATTGAGCTTACTTTAATCACAATACTTCAATTATTTTGCATGCAATACTTTATGTATTTTACATTGTTTTTTTTATTTTTTAGGAATTCGAATGCTGAAGATGACAATTCTAATTTTACTTTCTATCAGCATTTCCATACCAATAACCCTTGGGATTCCCATTACGCTAGTATTGCCGAGGCAGCTATGAGATTCGGTTATCATACAACACAGTGTTTTCTTGGGGATGGTCGAACTTTACCGGTAAGCTATGATTTTGAAATATTTATTTTGTGTTCATTGGACTGTTCTGAAAAAATTTAATCTGAAATGTGTCCAACTAAACCAGCTAATAACGTGAAAAATTATAATGTACTATTTTTTTTTCAAATATTCAACTCGAATGAGCTGAATGCTAAACCGCTTCAAAAAAATATTTAAAAATTAGAAGCCACTTTAGACGACCTATTGTCACAATAAGGTTGGGTATGCTTAATTAAATTCCATTTTTTACATTGAAATTTTTAGCCGTCTAGTGTGTACTACTTCTTAAAGCATCAGATCAAAACCATTGTATTTTAAATGTTCCCACTGAACTTGTATTTTTTTTAAATAAAAGTAAGAAAAAATTTCATTGCTCTTCAGTGGAAAGTTTTCAGGAAAAATGAGTTTTGCATAACAGTGTAAGTTGCAGTTTTGTACATTAAAGTCTAAAACTCATTTCCCTAATAATTTTCCAGGCAAATGCTTTTTAGGTGTAATTTTAATATATAGGGGGAACCAGGGACACATGACCCAACTTGTAGATTTTGACTTGTAACTTTTAAAAAACACTATTTGTGGATGTGCAAATGCAGTCATTTTATACTTTAATAAGTCTTACACAATATATTTTAATATTTTCTGAAGTATTAACTGTAATATTAGTAAAATATAAATTGTTTAAAACTTTAGTTTTGGGTCATGTATCCCAATGGATAGGGATACGTGATCCAACCCATATATTTATTAGTAGGACTTTAAATTATCAAAATAATTTTACATGATAACAAAACTAACATCATATAAAGCTCATATGTATGTTTTTTTAATTTTTGTCAGACAAAATTATTACTTCCTATTTTTATTTCATTAATTATTCTTATTTTAACGATTTCTTTCAAATTGAAACGTAAAGACTTTTTAAATACACAAAACTGGGGATCCTTTTATTTTACAGAAAAAACACAAGTGGTTGAAGAATCGCTTCTATTTTATCATTATTAACTTAGGATATATTATCCATTTCTCTCAGGCCATTTAAAACATTTTCCATCTCTATTACTCTATTTGCAAACTGAGAGTTGTAGGCTGATCAGAATTTTGTTCTTGCTCCTTCCCAAAGAATCTTCTTGTATTCCGTTTTCCCCGATATTTGGTAAGAACCTAGTCATTTTCTGGTACTCCCGTGATTTTTAAAAAAAATTAGTTGGTCTACTTTGGTCTGTTTTTTTGTTATTTACTTGGGTCACGTATCCCTAATTGACTTTGGTCAAGTATCCCTAGTTGCACTTTTTTTTTCTTAACCCCAAAACAAAGTTTTGAAAATAAATACATTGACACTATCATGCATGTAATTGTAGCTAAAAGCATGAACTAAACAAGTAACTAATTGAAAAAATATTTCCTTCAAACCAAAAATGTAGACCGAAAAACCTTACGGCTTCAAAAATTTACTTTCAGTGCATGAAAACGTATTTCTTCCCATAACTAAACACATACGCAATGATTCAGCTCGATTTTTCCACCATGTGAGGCTGAAAGGAAAAAAAGTGATGCCACTTTCAACTCACAAAACTTTTCCATTGCTGATAAAAAGTCATTGGGTCATGTATTCTTATGGGTCAAATGTACCTAGTTCCCCCTAATAATAAGAAGTTAGTGATAAAACTTTCTGTCAATGAGCTTTTGATCAAACCTGTTGGTCAAGTTTTGGTTAATGATTGATTATACTTTCATTACACATTTGTCACCACTTTTTAGAATGTTCTATACTTGACAAATGTCTATGAAGAACTAAGTTCCAGAGATACATTTTGAGTCATTGTATCACGAAACCTCACTGGCGGCTAAACATGGAAATAATTCTATCAGCCACCTACCTCAACCGTTTTTATCTAACAAGATTTTTGTGTGTTTCTGGAAACTGGTACAGAATTAGATATATTTTGGACCAACCTTGCTAGGCCTCTGGACTGTTGTTGGTAGACAATTTTTGTATTTGTATTCAAAAAATTCAAGTCATGGTACACTATCTCCATTTGTTTGGTCTAATAACTCTTGTATTTATTGACAACATGGTCTTGGACAATTTTTAAATATTATAGATTTTTGACGGATAAGACATAGATTAGTTCA
Source organism: Oedothorax gibbosus (assembly GCA_019343175.1). Classification (NCBI taxonomy): domain Eukaryota; kingdom Metazoa; phylum Arthropoda; class Arachnida; order Araneae; family Linyphiidae; genus Oedothorax; species Oedothorax gibbosus. Next base: position 1,062,841 of record JAFNEN010000168.1, read on the forward strand.
TCAGATGTAACAAAAAACTCATTTAACCTATTGAAAATTACTCGTATGTCTGTTCCCCTTTTATTGATTTGATTGAAGACAGCCAATAGTGGATTTGGACAGGCAAGTCAGTCATTCTAATATGAAATTAATTCTTTTTTTTCAGGTGAGCGGGCTCATCACTTACCCTAGAAACATTCGACCGTATATTGAGCAATCAAAATGCACCTACGCTTCCTCTTCCCAAGAACAGTGGAAGGACAATTCTTTCTTCACTTCATATGATACTTCTTCTGCTAATTCTACAAATATTCTAACATTTTATGCAATAATTCTAAGCTTCATGCTAATTTACATGATCAACCATTCATAACAAACCTGGCTAATTTTATTTCAAGCAATTCTATTAGGAATATTGAATTTCTGTAACTCTGTCAACCGTGTCTAACATTCTTTTCTTTTAACTACATCAATCTTATATTAACATTTTAGTTTAAGAATTAATCCTTTGTTTTTAATAATAAAACTTTATAATTTTCTTGTAACTATTTCATGGTAATTAGTATTGTCAATATGTGTATTAATTTTCGTATCATTCTACAACGTCTACCAGTAAACCCTGCCAAATAAACTTTTAATTTCTTGATTCTTGGTAGACATTAGTTGATAGATTTCATTTTTTTCCTTATTGGTCTTTCATATTTATTAAATAAGTGATTACTGAATGAAAAAAATGTCTGCTGTATTTGTATTATCTTAACAAACAAATAGCTGTTGTTAAAAATATTTAAAATATTATTCAAAAGATACGATGATTCTGCTAAAATACCGTATTTGAAGTTTAAAAATTTCTTTAAATATTTTACAAGAAATGATGTGCATTAGACCATCATTTTTATCACTGTTACTTATGTTACAGACATTTCCTTTTCCTTCGAAATTACCCAATATCATTCGTTTTTGAAGTATTTGGTTAGTTTAAATCGTAATTTAAAAACTAAATGTGCTACTAAGCAATTTAAAGTTTATTTAAAACGATCAATTTAAGATAGTTAGGTAAAATTAAATGCATGATATTCAAAAAGATAATTGTGATTTTTTTGGCCAATATATTCAGAACTTCTTGGAAGACTTCAATGAAATTCAGTCTGAGCACATAGCTGGATATAAAAGAAATATATCTCAAAAATATACAAATATAGATATTTATCGGTGTAAGACCTAAAACATGGAGGGAGGAAATACTAGATACTTAAATGTTATATATATATATATATATTTTGGGATAAAACAAAACCTGCATTAACTGTAAGAGAGAAATTTTGTATTGCAATATATAATCTGTTACTGGTAAAACCTTTTAACAGTTACCAATAACTTTCTTATTCTCTTTGCTTTGGTTTCAATGTTTATATTTTTTTCTTTTGATTTTTAAATGTAAACTATCATAATCGCTTATTTTCTAAACTATTTGTTTAATAAATGTATTCACTTCTTAATCAGACACATGATATTTTATTGAAAGATACTCATTTTATTTATTGACTTCTCATATTAAAACTCGCCATTTATGTAACATTTATTTTGTAATATTTTTACAAAATAATAAAAGGTTTTTAATGACGAAATGTCTATTGTGTGTTTCTTTAAATGAATAGTACGAAGAAGCAAATTCAGCTGAAGAGTCATTGACGAAAGAAAATTGACCTGTTCTTTTAGTCATAAACTTTTTTTTCTCTGTGTCGGAAGTTCTTGTTATAAATTATAAAATTTTACAAGATTATCAGTGTACGGGTGTAAAAAAATATGCACGGTTATAATAAATACTTTCGATGAAGAAAGCGTGTACTTTTGTAGCAGTGACCAAACGAACATATCACTCTTTTCTACTGTTACCTTGCGTCCTTAGTAAAGTAAGTTTTGGGTGGAAAGATTTTTCGAGAAAGGATTTTTAAACTGCTCCCAGTTCTATTCGTCCATTCAGCACACTTAAATACATTAGGAAACACGTAGTATATTTAAAAATGACTTTTTCCTGGATTTTTTTCCTACATTAGTTGACTGTATTAAAATACCATGAATCCGCTTGGCAAAACTACTCCAAGAAAAAATATTTTGGTAGGAAGTTATATGATATTTTTTGTATAATTTGATCTAATGTTTGTTAAACTAAGAAGTTTTCACCCCATTGTAGCTCAGGTAGATTGGGTAATCATAAAACTGTAAGAGTGGGGTACAACATAAGCTATGATAGGCACGTGAACAACTTATTTCGTTTCTCTTAGCAAAATACTGATTTTTTTAAATTTTATAACCCTCGTCTGTTCAATAAATATTTTCAATTTCTTTAGACAAGCTGCCTATGTTATGATTTTAAAACACAGTAAACGCATTCGCTGCGTTTGATGCCTTAACACATCAATTTAACAATAAATGTAAACAATGCCGGAGCAACTTCAACTACAGAAGGAGGCTTTAGCCCGCCCAAAGTGAAATAATATTGCACTAGATAAATAAAATTTTAATGCATACTTGTATAATAAATGAATTTTAATTATTTAAAATTGATAATAAGTAGATTTTAATTAACTTTAATGGATAATTAATGAATTTAATTAATTTTTGCCTATACTGAAAAATATACTAATATATTTTTGCTTATAATTGTTTTGATCCATTAATTTAAAGGGTTGAAAACAGGTTTTAGAGCCAACCTACCCCCAAATTTCTGGATCTGCCACAGTTGAGTAGTATTAGTTACCTACAAGAAATTGTTTTGTTTTTGGTAATTTTTCCTGCGATTTGTTCGATCCCAAATAACCGAAATTGATTTGAATTGTTTGCGTATTAATAACGTAGACTTCAACTTTTTGTTTTTCGAAAATTCATTATGATTGAAGTAGCCTTCCATTTCAGGAGAGGTTCGTTGAAGAAGTACCAATGTACCGAGTATTGACGCAGTGAAAGAGTTGAAATGGATTTGAATGTTGAACACTGATAATTTTTTACAAGCTTATTTTAGTTTGTTAAATAAATTATTTGGACAGTATTTTATAACATTTATAAACAATATTTTTAAAAAGTATTTAAATTCAGTTCAAAAGTTAAGTTGAAAAGTCTGTGAGGCTGATTATCAGCGCTCAATGGTTTCATAATTAACATTTAGAGCCTAGAGATGGCACTGCAATCGTTTCTTGCGTATTATTTTAGTTACTTTTTGTTTACTGGTCTTTTTCCGACTGAATGGAATTAAAGTGTATTTAACATTCACAAACCCACGTAAACCCCCTAGAAAATCACTCCTAGATGTTAGATTAGGTAGGACTCGGACTTTTGGTCAAAATGTAGTTAATACGAAGTTAAATTTTGTTTATTTACTTAATTTCGTATAAATACTTGTCTTCAAAGTGTAAAATTAACCTCATGCTGTTCTGTTAGCCAATCGGAGGGCAATGTGATTTTTTTTAGCGTTTTTAGTGAGGGTCGTGAACTTTAACCTTTACGCGTGTTATCTTTGGATCAAGAGAACAAGTTCTAAAAGGTAGCAATATTTTAAAAATATTCTGCATGATTTGTTTGAAGCTGCTTGCATGAACTTATGTGATACAATAACCTGCAGTTAATTTGCAAGAGCTCGTTTTCAATGAAACAATTTGCTCTTTTAGTTTCTGCATGTTTTATTCTGAATAAAATTAGCTATGTAGCGTGATTTTGTGTGTTTGTGTTTCATTTAATTTTATGATTTTAAAATTTAAGCGTTCATTTAGATAGTGTCATAGTGTTTGTTTACATTAAGCTGGCTTGAACCGGTGCAGCTTTACTCAACCTTGGTTCCCATATTGTATTGTTTTCGAAGACCTTTGCAGCTTTGAATACTGAGTTTATTCAGATAAATGTTATTGAGATTTACTTTAAATGTATATGGAAAGTTTACTTTAAACACACAAATGATACTTCATAATGTTATCCACTATAAACCACTAACTCAATGCACTATTTACTAAAACTATAAATACCTAAATTATTTGGCATAGAAATGATTTTGTTATTTGTATACAATGATAGATATGTATTGGATTTATATAGTGACTATACCTACAGTGTATTCAATGTGTCGTAATGTCATTCTCTTATGCTGTAATTCAAATTTCCTCAGATATTGGGCAAAAATTATCGTAACTACATTTTGAAATATCTTAAATTAACATGCACTCTATTCTAATGTTATATCCTCTAGTCGTTATTTAAATTATTATTTTTCATACAAAATTGTCACCTACCTCTTGATTATAACTTATTTATTGTGGATATTCATTGAAAATTTAAAAATACCAATTCCAATTAACTCTACATGATTGTTATTGCTATGCTTTTGACTGACATGACTATTAAGGTAAACATGCCAAGAAATATCCAAATGCTATTGCTAAAAAGCATAAACTATGTGAAAAATAATTGAGTTATGTGCTATAATGTTAACTAATCATCATTTAACACAATTAATCAGTATTAACGAATTATTTTGCCATGATGGGTAATATATTATGCGAATTGCCAAACAACTAATTCAAGCAGTAGATTTTCCCCCTAATACACATGCAAGGGGGACAAGCCAAAAATATCAGCTTAATATTTGTAATTTATATGTTTGTAAGTTTTTCTAAAGACCCATACGTTTATTGACTAAAATGTACTTGTATGCTTGAATGAGCATCTGTTACCACTCAAGACTTAAGTCTTGAGTGGCAACAGAATTGCGGAAATAAAAATAAATGTTCTTCAATCTCGATTGAGGAATCAATGTTACATTAGAACAGATGTTACATCGGACAGAGCAACAATGAACGGAAGTTTAGGAATGAGAGCTAGAAGGAACTGCCACTTGAAAAAAGGCAATTCTGTGTTATACTTTCATTATCAACAAGAACAGACTTTGGTGAACCCCAATTAGAGATTAACTTGTAATTGCTATTGTCTTTAAAAAGGCTGTTGCTCAGTATTTGGTAAAATTTTCATATGTCACTACAGAGCTATACCACCCTCGAAATTTTCCCCTCAGGGCCTTAGCAACTGGAAGGACCGACGGTGCTTATAGTTGCATAGTGTTACACTTGGTTTTGGTTTGTTTTATGCTTTTCAGCCTATATTTAGGCTTATTAAAGTATCTCAGCTTGATTTTGTTTTGAAGAAAAGTTACATGAATAAAAAGAAATCTTTAGTTAAACGGTATGGATTTGTATATTGTGGATCGGAAAAAAACACTAAAGTTGCACATGGATAGTCTTCCAAAACTGACATGGAAGATGTAGTTGTTTATTTAGTTTTCTCCAAAGGGCTTTTTATTTATTAAATCCAAAAGCAAACAAAAAAGATTTCCCCTCTCTTCTAGTTTATTTTTTACTGCAGTTTATAATAAGTCAAACTATCGTAAATGTATCGAAGAAATACAATATAACGTTTGTTTTGAATCTGAATATGAACCAGAATGCTCCGCTTCCTTTAGGGCTAAATGTCATATTTCCCAGCATGCACTGCTTCCTTGAGGGACATTTACGTCATATGGTATAGCTCTATTGACTAATTTATTAAGAGCATTAACAACCTAACCCATTACAGTTTTAAGTCATAGTCAAGTCATAATTTTAACATCAATACACAATACCTACATAATCAGATTCATTACTTGGTGCATAAGTTGAAGAATTTTGTAGTACAGCATCTGCACTAGAAAAATCAACAATTAAACAAATGATTTTTTTATTCCTAAAAGGAGAACTTTTAAAATTGAACTTGACTTGTTAATTATAAGGTAGTATTAATGGCCGATCTCAAAGATGATTTTTTTAAAGATATTTACTTTATACAATAAATAATTTTATAAATTTAATTGTTTAAAATGACCACATTTGCAACACTTCTAAAGGTGAACACCCCAAAAAAAGTTAATTTGAATACTAATTTCCAATAGGCCTCAAATCTTGTCATGTATTGTCATCCTGATTACTGTATTGTCATCCTGATTACTGGAAAAAATAATTTGTAAAAAAATGTCAATTGATATTAAGAGTTACCTCAAAGCTGTTAAAGTTGGGGAAAAATGCCATAAGTTCGCTCTTTTTAATTTGACTATCAGTTTTTACTCATAACATTTCATGCCTAAGTAGGTGGTATAGGATACAAAATTGACAAAAATATCTTTAAAAAATACCTTAAATAATACACTAATTTCTTGTTTTGTGACATCAGTGTTTTCGCGAGAGCTGCACCTAGCAGGAATTCAGCCATGCAAGCAACAAGTACTTTTTAAGTCAATCAAAAACGTTAACTTACTGAGATACGGATAAATGAGTCACAAAAATTTAATGACTGGTAACTTTTACTCCCCAGGAGATTTTATCTAGACATTTATATACTCTAAACATTAACTTCAGAAGCTTGAGGAAGAAAAGAAAATTTGCCACGCGAAAATAAGCTTTCTGCTTCATTTTTTCTAAAAGACAAATGAAGACCATAGTTCTAAACATTTTATGTGGGAGAAATTGAATTACACCGAAAACGAATTTTAACCACTTAAATTTTAATTTGGTATAAAAAGAGAAACATTGGTAATCTATTCAAAAATGGATCAATGACGGGTTAAAAATTCCAGATGTCTGAAGTCTACTTACACTGTGGGGTGCTTAGAAGTAATTTAAAAGTTAGCTTGTATCTCAATGTGCGTGGAAAAGTGATGCTGCTGTCATGTTAAATTAATAGGAATAAAATCACTTTTTTTCTACTTTCAGTAGAATATACCTAAAAATATCAACAACAAAATATATTTATCAAATATAAAACATATTCAGTCATAAAAAAACACTTCTAAATTACATATTTCTGTCGTCTTAAACATTGACTAGTTGATACATTGTAATATTTACGTTTCCAAATGGGCGGGGAAATATTTTCCGTCCCGGGACAAATGTCCGGTGTAGCCTCTTATGAAGGGGCCTGACCACAACCATCATTTTGTGATGTCTTCCGCTACCTGGATTCCTTATTTTATTTAAACAATTATTACATTTAAGTTAAATTGGATGGCATTTAAAATAAGTCCACAAAGGACTGTTTTCTAATTTCTTTAGCCCTATCGATTACCTTAGAGGGGATAATGTACTTTTTCTTTGGAAACCTGCCCAAGCAATTTACTATTCATTTCATGCAAGCACATAAATTTCTACTTGTCAATTTAGGAAGTTTATCTTTCTTTCCGAACCTTTTACAGTCAACTATCTTGCAAATAGTTAAAATAAATGTAGAGAGAGAGAGCGCGCATTTTTTTAATATTTAAATTATTATTTTACAATAATTTTTAAGATGAGGATTACAAATCATTGGTTAACCTTGCTCTATTAGCTTACTTACGCATATTTTTTAACTACTTTTGATGAATATTTAGGCATCTATAGTTGATAATCTGCCGGTGGATAATTTGTCCCAATGTGCCTCAGCAGAGGTAAAATTGGGACAAACGTACGTGAGACCTATTGGAGAGGGGGACATATGTTATGATTAAACTATTTGTCGTATAAAAATAGGATTTTAACACAAAACATTATTATTAACAACGTCATTTTGTCTTCAAATATAATTTTATAAATGATTTCATAATGTCTAGGGAAATTCTCTTAACCCTTCACTGCACCGTGTGCCATATGTGGCACAGACGTACATTTAGGCATATAAACAGGGTTGCCACGCACCGGGAAAACCGTGAAAACCTGGAATTGTCAGGGAAAATGTAAACGGCCTCTTCTAAAGGTCAGGAAAAATCCAAAATCTTCCTATTTTCTGGAAAAGTCAGGGAATTTTTCTTTTCCGTGGATTTTTCTACTTTTTTTTTCAACGTGTATTCGAGTTTTTGCGGATTTTATTCCGATTTTCGCGCCAAATTCGCCAGAAACCGCCAAAGTGGTTTCCTACAATTACCTGTTCTACGAAGAAACTCGCTTCCCCTCCTATCCCCCTATTCGCTCACAAGACCATCGCTCCTGTCCCAATACGAAACACCTGTTCTTAGAGTGGTTGTTATTTGTTCCAAATGTTTTTTTACTTGCTTTTTTACTCCTTCATTGCGTTTGAAAAGTTATTGTTGAAATTGATTAAGAAGTTTTATAGATAGTATTTAAAAGCTACAAGGGAGAAGAAAGATATGAAATGAAGAATCATGCTGAAAATTACTCGGCGCTAAATAAAATCGAAAGATTACGACATTAGTTAGACTCCGAAGTTACGCGATTTATCTTTTTTTTTTATGATTTAGAATTTCGTCAGAATTTAAAAGTTATTTGTTATAGGTTTTTAAGGTTCGCGATTCATTTGCTGATTTTCGAAGATTCTCGTTGTTTTGCAGTTAGCCTAGATTTATTATTTGGGCGGAATATAAAGTTATGTGATATGCTAATTTTTTCCGATTCGTTTATTTTCAAGATACTTCAATTTTCCGATTTTTGAAGATGCACGATTTACACATTTTCAGTTTCGCGATTTAATTATTTCGTATTAGTGATTTCATCGTTTTTACTGATATTTGAGGATTTTATTATTATAACTTTTTTTTGATTTGCCGATATTGAAGGTTTTACGACCAAGCGATCTTCGAGTTTTGTTCTAATTTGTCTATTTGTAAGGATCAGAGATTTGTCGACGTCAAAGTTTTGAATTGCAGTACAAAATAACAAGTCTAAATAATAAATTTTAATAATAAATATAAACAAATTCAATTATAATTTGAAGATGAATTTCGATTTGATAACACTAAGATGTTTCGAAAAGCAGTTATTACCGGTCAGTATAATCCAATAATGCTTCCTGCTTTACTTATTTTGCTGCCTAGTAATTTTCTCGAAATCTACCGATGAGTTCGCATTGCCTCATAATGATTGTTAGTTGTTTGCCTCTGCTTGATCGGAAGAGCGCCTTGTTACTTTTGTAGCTCCGGTTCAGGCCAACGGACCAACCAGAATATTTTTCTTTGATCAAGTGTTCGTGATTACCGTGACCTTGTTATTGCAAGAATAGCTTGATTTTTTTGTTTACGTTTGAAACTTTTTTTCGGCATTTTTTCCTACTTCGGCCGTATTGGCCGGTTTTTGATTTTTAACAGGTTTAAGTTTTTAAAAAATCTGACTGTCGCCGAAATTTAAAAGTTTTCGGATTGAGGGTGTTTTGATTATAGTAAGTTCTGTACAGTGCCAAATTTGCTATTTTACTTATTTTTAGTTTTACATTTTATAATTTCGGAATTTATGGATTTTCAAGAAGTCGTTAGTTGCAATTTGTGATGATAGACCTTCAGGGTTTTAGAGATTTTATCGTGCTTAAGTGGTTTGCGAATCGCCGATTTTCGAAGTTCATGATTTGACGACTTTTAGGGTATTCGCAAGTTACCGATTTCAGAAGGATCGTAATTCAACTGTTTCTGAGAATTTACAGTTTTCTAGACTTCCTGAAATTCAGGATTTACTAATCTTTGAGATTTTGTGAATCATTAATTTTCAAAAATTTTCGATTTACCGATTTTGAAAGGTTCGTGATTCGCCGATTTTTGAAGGTTTTTCATCAATCGAAATGTTCAAGTCTTTTCAAGTTAAAACTACGGAAATAACTCATTAAGCTAACAGATGTAAAGAAGTAAATTAAAGTTAGTATTATTAAAGTTATAATCAATGAAATATTTTTAAAATAAACTTTCTTTAAAACATTCTAAAAAGTATCTCATATAAATGAGAATCCTATGTTATTTGGTGTTATTTCATTAAAATTGAAGATTGTGACTTAAAATATTAACTAACTTTAACCCTACGGACAACCCACCCCGCTTTGAGTTTTTCTTTCTTTTTTTTTAAATTGCCATTAATTTTAATGGCCAACCTATTTTTGTTATGGAAGATGGAAGATAGGTTTTTTAATTAAATTATTTTTTGGTAATTTGCCAATGTATTTTCAAGTACAAATTTGAAAATGTTGGTATTATGCGAGCGTTCTTAAAAATTTGGAAATAAGCCGTGAAATGTCTTGAATTTTTACCAGCAATTAGTTAATAATTACCTTAGTGTCTTACTATATTTTACAGGGTGTCCAGAAAAGGACTCCCTGTTTTCAAAAATTAATAAACAAGAAATGGATAGAGATATTAGCACAATTCTTGCAGAAAACGAATGAGCCATGTCTGGATTTTGATATGGAACACTTTATTATGTTAGTTATGTTTATTACGCGTTATTATATGTTATTAAACTTTATTATGTTCAATTTAACCGACAGATAGCGCTGCAATACCATGTGTTGGATTCCACGCAATAACTATTGCTGCTTTCCCTGAACTGAAAGCTACTGGACATTTCTGACCACGTGTCCTTCTTTTCGGTATATACGCATGCCTAGTTCTTTCATACAGCCAACACACGGTATTGCCGCGCCATCTGTGGCAACCTGTATATAAAGCAATAGTTTTACTTTTCTTGCAATATTTCATATGATTTAGAAATGCCAAAACGTTGCTACAAGTAACGAATTAATTAAAAATTCTATTAATATAACCTGCTCAAAAAATAGGCTAATTAACTTTTAGCCTTTTTCTGATTTGTTGATTGACTGGGTTAGTTAGTCCTAATTAGCCTATTTTATACGGATTGAGTGATTTTTGTGTAAAAAAAACTAAAATGATTAGTATATCTGTGTAATCCCCTTAAACCAGTGTAGCTCTTAAAAAAGTCAGTATCTAGTTTTTTTTTTATAATTTTGGGCATTTTTAGTTTAACCCTTTTCAGATAAATCAGTGATTTGGAAAGCAAAGAGATTTTTAAAAATAATTTTCCAAGTAATCTCGCCAAATGAAGATATTAAATCTTTGGTTTTTTCTTAAAACAAATTCGTGCAGTGAAGTCTTAAAAACGACTGGTAAACTGGTCTAAGTATCGAAGACGAGCTTGAAAAACGGGGCGCAGGAGAAAATAATCGTCTGACTCGTAGAGGTATGAATAATAGGGAGATGCTGCCGAGTCGAAACCAATACAATAACTGTTTTACCAAGTGAAGCCGTGATCGCTTGCGCCAAAACGAACGTTCAGCTCTACTTATTTAACCTTTTCAGTCTCAGTGATGCCATTTGGCACCATCATGTTCCTGATCATAATTTTAAAAAAATAATAGGGCTGACATCTATTGGGATTAATAAAAAATATTTTCTAAGAAAAAAGTTTGAAGAATCGAATGATGTGCTTTTTGATATCATAAATGGCTATAGACGATCAGAAAAAAAATTCTAAAATGATGATGCCAAATTGTCATTGGGACTGAAAGGGTTAAGTTGAAGCTACGTTTATTGCCTCCTACAAAAACAAGCAAGCCTACGCACGGTTTGCAATACATACATATTGTATTGTGTATGTTCAATCTATAGTAATAAAAGAAATAGTCTGTGTGTCTGTCAGTGGATCGTTTTTAATATAGATTGATTCCCTTGTATGCTTACGTGTGCACCTGAGGCTTAGTTTTTTCATATTTGATTTTTAATTAATATTAATATTTTCAAAACACATGGGCCGGTCCAAAACGGGGGCTTGACGTCCTTCATCGATAAACGTGAAAGTCCATTAAGAAGAGCCGTTAAAAAAAATTACTAAATAAGTTTTGGCTTCTTTTTTCTAGATTTTTTCTTCTCTTTTCTAATTTCTACTTTTTATTCATTAAATTCTTTAAATACTTGTACTTTAAAAGTTCTTATTTGTTAATGTTTGCTTTTGTATTGCGCATATGCCTACACGGATTCGATTTTCTTTGGAAAATTTTAATAAGTAGGTATTCCACCTAAAAAGAAGAAAAAAAATTATAAAGTTAACGGGCTCCCAGCAAGGCGGGAGCATACAGCTTGAACCTCCAATAAAACCAAGCAAGCATATGCACGGTTTGCAATACATGCATATTTCGAGGAAGGTAATCCAAGAGTGATGCGAATATCAATCCCGAACCTAGTTTGACTCACACTTACCTGTCACACTTAGCTGCGCATGTCCTTATTACTGTCTTAAATGCTTGTTTATTACATCCGTTTTCACCCCCTTCCCCCCTCGTTAAACGCACATAACATGTGAATTTTTTTTTATATGCTTTCCTTTTTGTTAATGTTCATAAAAATATATAAGTACATTGGTAAGTCTGCGGAGGGAGGGGGTCTCGGTAAAATTTGGCCTTTTAAAATCTTTTCACGTAAATATCAATTGATCAACTACGACGTTCTGAATTGATTTGTTAAACATATATTGGAGCCAGGCGCAGCGGCGAATCTAGCCAGGGGGCGGCGGGGGCGCCCCCCCCCCCCCCCTCAAGATCTGTTGACCGTTTTTGTTTTAATATTGAAACCAAAATTACGAGAAAAATTTAGTCAAAATTAAGACACCGCCCCAGAACCCGTATTATAGTGAAATTTATTTTGCTAATAATAAAATAAATGCCATAAGGAAAGACCACTTCACATTTTCTAAATCTGTGTAAAAACAAAAATGTCTACCTCTAGGAGGGGGGGGGGGGGGGTAAAAAAAGAGCGCCAATTCTGATGAAATGATATAAAAAAAAAATCTGCGCCACATATTTTTTTGTCGTTTTTTTATACTCACAAATCGCTAACGGTCACGATATTACGCAATGTTAAAGAAAAGAAATAACGAAAACTAACCGATCGCAGAAATTAGATTCCGGAAATAATTTTATTATTATTTATTTGGAGGGTGGCGCCATGTACGACGTCCTAAAATTAACTAAAATATGAATAACTTCGGTGAAGTTTAAAATATTAAATCATTTGATTATTTTATTGGTGAGCTTTCACATGTCGTATTTAATTGAATAGTTAGTTACTTCATATTACTATGCTATTTTCAAGATATACAGTCATTGTTTGCCTTGTTTATTTGTTAGCTAACTTCTTGCTGTGATGTTGCTTGTTCAAAACATTTGTTAAAGAAAGCATGCATAGAATATCATCTATATCAGTCATTTTGAGAGTGAAACCAAAGCAACCAATGCAATCGCAGTACATAGAAAAATGAAAACAAGAGCGTTACATCATCTGAAACATTCCCATTAATTGATTTTTCCCTATTTATTGCACTTATTTTTTTTAAAAAATTATTCATCAATAATCTATTTAACAATACAAACATTAGTTTGGTAAAGTAAAAACTAATGTAAGTTCATAAATAGTAATTAAAATAAATACTAGTAAAAATATGTATTTACCATTTAGAATTAAATTAAAAAAATAATACAAATAATGTAAATCAAAAATAAAATACAAAAAATGTAAAAATAATGTTAATTAAAAAGAATTTTAATTAAAAAGTAAAATAATTTTAACTTCCTACTCCACACATGAACGAGCAATGGGAATGTTTCAGATGATGCAACACTCTTGTTTTCATTTTTATGCGTACTGGATTTCATTGGTTGCTTCGGTTTCACGTACAGCTGGGGGAAAAAAACGATTCACCCCTCGTTTCTCGGCTGCTCAAGAGATTTTGTGAAAGGTGTCATTTTTCAGGAAAAAGCGTAAGGAATTGATTACCGGCATTAAAAATTGTATAATGGGTCGTCTATATATTTAAATGAGTACCAACTTTGAAAATTCCAATGTCAACACCCAATTTTTTTTACATAAAAATGTTCAGCACCTTCAAAATACCCTAGGTATAAAAAAGAATTATTTGTTTTGCATTATTTGCCGAGATATTAAAGCATTAATTTTGAACGCGCCTAGGGGGAAATCTCCAAATTGAAAAAGGTATAATTTAGGATGTGTCTTTTCAAAACGACAAGCTAACATATTCTCGCCAAAAGGATGCTAGAATTAAACCTTTTCACTGATACGGTGATTTTTTTTGGATGCGTTTTTTTTTAAACAATTTTTGGATTTTAAAATTCAGAAAAATAAAGACTAGAAGATGAAACATTTTAATTTTAAATTAAATCACGCATACAACGATTATTTAAAAAGCACATATTTTCGAATATTCAAAAAATCGAATTAAAAAATTCGGGATTTCGGTTCTACTTGATCTACTTTATCGATTTATGTTTTAAAAAAATGTGGGGTTGCTATTCATGTTTTATTTTTTCTTATTTAAATTTAAATAAAAAAATATTAAAAATAAAAATTGATGAAAAAACTTGTGTGATTTGTTTTTGGAAGATTAAGAAGTATATAATGAAAAAAATTCTTTGTTTAATTCATTTTATTTGTGGAGGTATGAATAAAAGTTTGTGAAACTTTTTTAACATTATGGGCGTTCAAGTTTGAATGCTTTTTATCTCAACAAATAATTTAAAGTAATTAATTTTCTTTTGGATATTGAGTATTTTGAAGATGATAAATATTTTTATATAAAAAAAATTGGGTGTTGCAATTGGAATTTTCAAAGTTGGTACTCATTTAAATATGTAGACGACCCCTTATACAATTTTTAATGCCGGTAATCAATTCCTTACGCTTTTTCCCGAAAAATGACACCTTTCACAAAATCTCTTGATTAATAGCAGCCGAGAAACGAGGGGTGAATCGTTTTTTTCCCCCAGCTGTACTAAGATTTCATTGGTTGCTTGGGTTTCACTCTCAAAATGACCGATATAGATGAAAATAATTTTTTTTTCTATGCAAGCTTTCTTGAACAACCAACAGCACAGCAAGAAGTTGGCATTTAAGAAATTTAATATGTAAAATATTCTTATAGAAAACTCATTTCCGTATACCAAAACATAAGTTGGTTGGTACATGTATTCCCGGATTGTGCACTAAAACATAAGTTGGTTGGTTGGTAGACATATATATTCAGGTTTGTGTGCTTGGTCAGCGACCCGCTTATAAACCTTCGTCAAGTAAGACAGACAACACAGACATAAGTGGATCCATCTAATTTTTAGAGACAGAGGCCAACTAGAGGATCCCCAGAATTGGCTTGTCACCCCCAGAGGTATTGATTTGGTATGGGAACTTAGAGGACTTTCGGACCCAACAGATTTAACGAGCACGTACTCCGCATATACTCGGTAGGTCTTCAGTGGTACCGGGACTCGATCGCAGGACCTTCCGATCCCGAGACCGAGACGCTGACCACTAGGCTCACTACGGCCCCAAAACATAAGTAATTCCAGGCAACAAATGACAACAAACCGTTGGAGCTGTTGCCATCCACGACGTGAAACGAACCCATTTATGTCCTAGTGTAATCGGGGACTCCCGTGTTTTGCTGTGGATTTTTTTAATTATTATCTATCACAAATTCGTTGTTTTTAAGCAAGTGGTAATAAAGTTCGAACTAGCGTATTTTCAACTCAAAGGCGAAAGTCTTAATCCTCTAATTGCATGATTTTTTAATATTGTTTTTACCTCCAAAAAATAAATATTTCGATCTTTGATAGTCATCCATTTAGGGGAACATATTTCTTAAAAATCCCTCTGCGCTGGAATTTAATTTTTTTAAATTTCAAACCATTGGCCAAAGACTTTTGCATAAAATTTGGGAGAATTGTAAAGGCGCGTTCACATGTGCTGGGAAATTGGCGGCATTTAGCCGGCAATCTCGTGAAACCTTATAACCCCGTTCACATGTATTTGCTGGCATTCCGGAAATGACGTATTGGGTACGACACATCCTGTTTGCTTGTTTTGATTTGATGCTCGAGCTTTGAGATCTTGTCCTTGTGTTCTTTTTAACGTTTCTTTGTTAGCGATGTCGTCGCAAGAATTACTAAAAACAATTCTTTTGTTAAAAATTCTCGTGGACAGACATCTATCGATTTTATTGATGATGAAGAAAGTAGGAGGTTGTTGCGAATACAAAACTGGATTCATTTGATTTCCAAAGTAATAAACTCCACTTTATAATTGGCCTTCCCAGAAAGATCTTTATGGTCATACGAAGCTAATGAAAACGAAATCAGCATGGGTCCACTTGCTCGCCATTTTTGCTTTTGTTGTGAGTGATCACCAAAGCCGAAATGCATCATGGGGGGGGGGGGGGGGGTAATGAAATCGTTACTACCCAGGCAGTGGGTACATTTTCGCCACCGCAATTTTCCCTACAGAGGGATTTTTTTTCCCGATAGCCGGCTAATAGCCGGCTTTTGCCCTGCATGAGAACGGGCCCTATATGACAACTAAAATTGCCGACCATCAACAGTATTTAAAGTCATTTCAAGTGGCCGACCCGGCGGCGCAACGGTTAGGGAGCTAGCCTTTGGAGCCTCTGGGTTCGGGTTCGAATCCCGGTAAGGCATGGATGTTTGTGTTTGTCGAGTATATGCGGAGTACGTGCTCGTTAAATCTGTTGGGTCCGAAAGTCCTCCAAGTTCACATACCAAATCAATACCTCTGGGGGTGACAAGCCAATTCTGCGGATCCTCTAGTTGGCCTCTGTCTCTAAAAATTAGATGGATCCACTTATCTGTGTGTGTTGTCTGTTGTGTCTGTCTAACTTGACGAAGGTTTATAAGCGGGTCTGTGACCAAGCACACAAACCTGAATATATATGTCTACCAACCAACCAACCAACCATTTCAAGTGGATTAAAGTGTACGTCAGAAAAATATGGCAACTGTATGCACCAGAGGTCCACTCGGCCACGAAGATCCTCAACTCTGAAAGAAAAAACTAGACCTAACCACCACTCTCTTTTCTTATTGCTACTTAAATGCTCGAAAAAGTAATGCTACTAGAGCTAGGATGAAAAGTTTTAGTGTATGACGACATTTTCGCCCATAACAGAGGACATAGTTATCTAACTTTTGGATAAAGAAATATATTTGCAAGAATCTCATAGCCTGCTTCTAGGGATAAGTTGAATGCAAATACTGTTCAGAACAGTTCGAACTCAAACCGGCTTGAGTTTTTGTTTTCCATTGAAGAGGCTTTTATAAGACACTACAAAGAAAGTCGTTATTTAATTATCTTAAGACCATCTAAAAACAAAACTAATTGGACTCGTTTAAAAAAGGCTTGTTAACGAATAGATTAAATCGCAATTTTCAAAAAACTTATCATCTTGATTTATTTAAACTCTTTTGTAAATTTACATATAAATATTTTACTAATTGGGGAGGCAACGAATACGTTAATCAGATTACATAGGGTTTTTTTTCATTGTAGAAGATACACAGTTACAATCGACTGGTCTGCTTGCAAAAGTCCTAGCCTATTTTTATTCTGAGAAATCGCAACAAAAAATTGAATTTAAAAAATGAGTTGTGCTGATAAAAAAAAAATTGAAACAACTTTTTTATTTTTCTTAAGGTTATATATCAGTTGTCATTCTAAATAAAGTTACGATTTGAAATGAGTAAGGGAGAGGGAGGGGGGCACATTGGATCACTTTTTGTATTTTAGTTCATTAATTTTTATAAAGTAGTTTTTAAAAAAAATTCTATACATTATTAGATATGTTTTACGAAGCTCTTGATATCAATATTTATAAAAATATAGCTAATATTCTGAAGGTCGGTTATTTGATCCAATGTGCCTCGTGATGGGTACAAAGGAATTAATTTTCGTATCAAAGGAATACGAATTATATTTCAATTGTAATAAAATAAAGATTTCAAATTTATAGGTAGTAATCGATTAATAAATACGAATTTAATTTACAGGGATTTACAATCAAAAATTAAAAGGAACTATATCTAAATATTACTTTATTTTAATATAATTTTTTATATATTAACACGGTAATTAATAGGTTCCTCCACAGTTACTATAAAGTTATTAGACAGAATATAAATAAAAGTATCTATGTTTAAAGATAACGAATTGTGAAGGAGATGCTGATCCTTGATTTGTGGTAAATTCCGTAAATTTAAACACTTTAGTTCTAATTTTCACAATTATTGGCTATTTGCTTACAAATAAGAAAGCAAAAGTTTACATTTCACCTTGAAAAAGTATTTTCTTCTACAATGTTTCGCAAAATGTATTCATAATACATGTGCAATGTGCATCTAGGGCATTTGCCAACAACTTTGGTACAAAATGATTTCATTAACTTCTGACTTCATTAGCTAAAGAGTCATTCACGGTGATTAAATGCGCTCCCCTCTCCCCTAGTGCTCAAATTGAAGTGAAATTTGATTGGAATAGTTATAGTTCAATAGATTTTCGTTCGACGAAGAACAATGGAGTGATATTGCGGTGGAGCATTGTTATAGGGTTGAAACTCTATTAGTGGAATATGAATTGCTATTATAACTACTAGTCACCCAGCTAAGAAAAGTAGCAAAAAACCTTGAAAAAAAATTGAAGGAAAGCTGCAGGAAAACTGCAGGTATTTGGAACCAAAAACCTTCATAAAAAACCCTTTATTTTCCCTTCATTCGAAAACCTGCAGGATAAGTGAAGGTTTTAGGTACCAAGTTCCTTCACTTTTCCTTCATCAAAAGCCTCCATTTTCCCTTCATCAAAATACTTTAATATTTCCTTCATTGGAAAAACATTTAAAAAACTGCAGGATAAGTGAAGATTTTGAAGTTGTATTTATACCCAAGTAGGAAGGAAGGAGCACGGGATTTGATCCGGGGGTATTTGTGTAGCTGTTCAGCGCGCTACCAACTGCGCTATTGGAGCTTGCAAATTGGAGCGCGTTTTAAAATTAGGAATGATCTATCTTATAATTAGAACATACAAAATTACACACTCCATGGATTCGATTATAGTCAATAAATTTGATTCTGGATTTTGCGTACAATTTGTCTATGATTTTTATTTAAAAATATTTAAATTAGATTTAATTAATTGTTCTAAGGTGGTAATAAATAAATTGGATGCAAATTTTGTGAGTTAGAAAAAAATATATCTCAAAAATTCCTTTAAGATTAATTTATTTTTAAATTTTCTATAAAAAGGTGAGAGTAAAGCTATTGAGCAAACTGAAATATTAAGCAAATAATTTTTAATTTTCCTTTTTTCGTTTAAATTTTACTGTCTCTTTATATAGGTGGCATTATTTTCTTCTTTTTTGCAAAATCAAATCAAAAACGTCCAGGGAAATTGGAAAAAAGAATTTGAATCGCCAATTATAGCTTTGAGATCGTTTCTGAATTTTTAGAAGTTACAGATTAACAAAATCTAGATCTGCGATTTGAACATATTAAGATAATTTGCTGCAAAATTTGCTAATAAACTGCAAATGTTTACATTAAAAATTAAATGTTTTTTCGCGAAAAATTCCAACAATTTTTAGCTGGGATACAATTACTACAAGTGTAAAATATCAAAACTTAATTTCAAAAATAAAGAGCAATTTTAAGATAAAGATTCACTACAAAAAAATTTACAGTATTTTTGGGGTTAACGCACACATTATTTTTTAAAAATAACTTTAAATAAACTCACAACTGGTGAACCCATTTGATACTTATTTTCAATGACGCTTCATTAGAGTCGTCGAAAAAAAGTTTACACTGCTATGATAATGCAGCACCATGGAAGTTATTGGTTTGTAAAATTTCCCTTGAGCAGCAACCCACTTGTCGACATTGTTGCAGAAAACAATTTTGGCCCCTGCAGGCTTTATGTGTAACTCTATGCTATAAAGAATTATGCACATGTTGTATTAATTCTCTGCAGAAAGTTTTTTAGACTTCAGAAAAATGGCTGTTTTCTTTAAGAATAAAAAAAAATCACCTTAAAAAAGTTTTACAAACATGCAGTTCTGAAACTCAGTTGCTGAATTTCTCAGTACAATACCTTTAAAAAAACATTTTCCTTGCATAAAACCTTCATCTCTCTTCAAAAGCATTGTTTTTTTGCTGAAATTTAGTTGCTGAATTTTTCATCACAATACCCTTAAAAGTACTGCAAGTTTAATGCTGAAAACATTTCCCTGCATTAAATGTTTATCTCTCGTTCGAAAGAAGCAGTTTTTGTGATGAAATTTAGTTGCTGAATTTTTCATCATAATACCTGTAAAAGTACTACAGGTTTTATGCTGAAAACATTTTCCTGCATAAAAGCTTTATCTCTCATCCAAAACATGCAGTTTTCCTGCTGAAATTTATTTGCTGAATTTTTCAGCACCGTACCCATATAATACTGCAGGTTAAATGCTGAAAACATTTCCCTTCATAAAATCTTCATTTCTCTTCAAAAAACCTGCATTTCTGCATTTTCCATGCAGGTTTTTTGCTGGTTTTTTTAGCTGGGCAGGATGACGGGAAATTTGACAAGAACACTGAGGTTTATTGGGATTGGATTTGTGAGGGAGCAATGTTATAAAGCCAAAACTATGGAAAACTGCTGTTACTCACATCTGGAGTAAGCAGATGTCTCATAGGGATACATTCCGGACGCTGTCTTTTAACTTAACCAAGTCAGAGTTGACATCAACTCCGAATTATTCCTTTTTTTTCGTATCTGAGTAAAATTATCATTTAAAATTCAAGAATGAATTATTATTGTTTTGTAGAATTATTATCATTCTGTAGTTAAGTACAGTTGTTATAACTGAAGGCAGTGATATTTTTGGAATTGTTGATGTATTTAAGGAGTCATTTCAACAAAATAAAATCATACACGTGTCTGCATTTTAATAAGAACCCAATTAGCCAAAATATGTTGTTAACATGGTTATGTATTTAGCAGACATCAAATATATTGTCAAACCGACCTTTACTATGCGTTAATGTGCTGTTTTTAACGGGAAAATATCAATTTAATTTTTCATTTTTGCATGGTTTCCTTTTCATAAAAGGTTTCTTATAAACATTTTTCAACTGATTAATATTACTTAAAATAGAAGCTATCGGTCTTTTATTTGTAAAAAAAAATATTATTAGCTTTGGAACTATTAAGCAATTCAATTGAAAAGAATTTATTTTAAATAAGGAGTTGAGTATTTCTCAATAAAACTAGAATGAATCATGAACCAGTTAAACTAGTAAGCGTATATCGAAAGAGTGTTTTGCCTATGTAATTACCTTGTTTAATAATGCATGAAGCAATTTCCTAACTACTGCTTTTAAACGTAATCAATTACATTATTTAAAAAGAATAGACCAGTTAACGAAGCAATCAAGTCAATCATTTTCTCCTCATATTATCGAAAAAGCGTCTCTCAAGTTATACTATATTAATCTTCATAGTATTGTAAATCTGTGAACACATTATGAACACATTTCAGTTTTCTATAGTTGCCTCATTTTTTTTATCCCCATATATAACGCATTTTGAAGTACCTTTAGGAACACTTTATTTTGAAAAACCCTTAAAAATATGTAAAACTAGTTTATTAAAGGTAAAACAGTTATTTAAGTCAATGAACAAACTATTCAATAATAAATATTGATTATACAGCAACAATGGTAAATAAATTGAGAAAAACTGTATTTTTATTTAAATAACGGGTTATATTAGAAAATATTAATTTATTTTAACTAGCAACACATATGGGGACTGTATCGTTTAACGATAATTATGTGTATGTCAAGTGAAATATTTCAAACCATGCTTTACTTTTGTTGTTTATTGTTCAAAAATCTAAGGGAGACAACCATTGAACGTTGAAACCTAAATTTAATATTGTCCTTATCTAATCTTATATAAAACGGCTCCAATCATCACTTAGTACGAAACGTGTTTGACTAGCACTTTTCTTATCTGAAAAATGATGTCATGATTTTAAAACGTAATGGGGTAAAACTCTATGGATAATATGGAGATAATACTGCAAAACTTGTTTCAATAGCTATGAAAGTAAAATTGAAATACATAAAAGGGTTCGTTCTTCATTATTTTGTTTTTTATGCATAAACGTTTTTAGTGAGTGTTAGAGAGATTAATCTAAATAAAATAACAGCAATTTTGTTATATTATTTTTTTTTAATTAGAACAACGATTTAATATTCGAAAACATCTTTATGTAAGTGATTAGTTAAAAATAGTGTCAACTTATTTACCGTAGGATGCACGGAATCGGGCAAATGTAGTTTTCGATTGCAAAAAGTGGCTAAGCAAATGGAAATGTGGTGACTACAGGGTTATAGTGACCAGACGTACTGCTTTGGCCGTACAGTACTCCTTTTCAGTTATTTGACTTACCTGTCTCAAAGTGCCCCGAAAAAAATGTAAACTGTCCTGTATTTTAGATTTGTACTGCAAAATATCCAGAATTTTGAGTCATGATTAAAATTTCTTCACACACACCATCCTAAGCAAGACATTTTCTTTGTAGACAACTCTTAGCTTAACCCAACCAGAATAAAACAAAAGAACTATGACGTCATATCATTTCATTAAGTTTTATTTATTTCAAAATAGTTTAAGTGGTCTGAATCTTATTGCATGACTCAAGTTGATTCCAAGCCTGAAATTACAATAATATTGTTAAAAAAATTAACTGCACCAAGATACGAGGTTTTTTTTTGCTTCTTTAACACTGTATTGTTTTTAAAAATAGCTGGTCACCCTATTCAAGGTAAAAAAAAAATATCATATAAAAAGAAGTTTACAACAGTGGAAGGAAGAAGTGATTAGAATATCCACAAAAAATATTCAGTTTTCAGAGCGGACAGTGATATAGCCAAATAAAGATAAAACAGAAAAAATTTCAACACCACTAAAATAAATCAAATAGTTGACTACACGTGAATCCTGATGAACAATGACTCTTTTTCTTCCTTCTAACTAAGTTTGGTAGCTGAAAATGTCATTTATTTTTTATTTTAAAGTCTTAAAAACTAATCTAAATGCAGTAAACATATTTAAATTAGGACAATTAAACCCAATAAATTAAACCAAATTAATAATTTTCCTTATACTTTTGAATGACCTTAACATTTTTTTTATAAATAAAGAATACAAATTAAGAAACAACCACAATACAATACTATATTTCATAAAATCTCGGGAACAGACCACGTAGTGGATATTTTTTTAGGTTTTTTTTTTACAAATAACGAATTTAGGTAAAGGTAAAATAGTGTGGCCATATTTCATCTTTTCTTTTAAAAATCTCAAAATTCATATAGTACTAGAGGTAAAAGAATGATGATTATATAAGATAGTTCTTTCGCCAAAGGTTACAAACTTCCCACATAAAAAACTCCGATATTTTTAAACAATTCAAAAGTTAAAATTGTAAATAAATTTGAGAATGATCCACTTGCTCATGAACTGTGGTTCGTTATTTTGAACAATTGCCACACTATTAAAAATTGTTTATCAATTTTGATAATTTTGTTATCATTTCTGAGAACATTATTGGTTTATAATAACACTTCTAATACATAATTCTCATATTTGAGATTATACATATTCTCATTTTTAAAACTGATTGAGAACAAATTGCGGACTCAAACGAGGACGATGCGGACCCAGCGAGAAGTTTTTAGAATATTGGCAGTTGTTAAAATTTAAGAATATGTATGATCACACACACGATTGGTATTTTAAAATGTTCATTTTTGAAAATATTTTTCTCACAATAAATGATACATCTTTTAGTGGAGAGTTCATTCTTAACTGAGCTCAAATTTAATATTTTAAGTATTTACTCTTGGGAATATTGCTCTCACAATAAATCACACACTCTTTATAAATATCGACGACTTGGATATCTATTTTTCACTTTAATTTGAAGAATATTAATCATATCTGTATGCCGTGTGATTGCCACATGATGGTCTATCTTATTTGTTCCTGTGTTTGTTTTTGTTCGATTTTAACTATATATGTGTTTGTTCTCCTGTACGGGATATTTTCCCCCTTGACTTGCCATATTATTTTTATATTGTTTCTTTGTTATTTTTTGTTCTCTTGTAATAAATAATAAAGATTATATTTTCATGCGTGAAAAAAAATAATAAAACCACCCTAGTCCTCATTTTTGAGCGCTTCCTTTTGAACCTGGTCTAATCAATGCCCTGGTGGGGCGTGCACCCCTCTCGTCAAGGCCACTCTCTGGATCCGGGCGACCGCGCCTGACCTTTCCCATTGCCCTCTGCGTCGCCATGGAGACACGCACACAGAAGCCGGGGTTCACGGAGGCACACAAAAAACGACCAGGGTTCCGAAAAAGAGGAGCCCGCTATAATTAGATGCGCAAGGGGGGTCGTTTTTCAACGACAGCTCACTTACATCAGTGGTTAAGATCGCAGACCATTACGATAACAGTCTGCGCACTGTACTGGGTGCAGGTTCGATTCCCGCTTTTGCCCTGGGTGTAATTTATCTCTCTGTGTCAGTAAAAATTCTGTCTGTGTCTGTCTTACTTGACGAAGGTTTATAAGTGGGTCTCTGATCAAGCACACAAGCCTGGTAATACATGTACCAACCAACCACATAACTTCAATCAGTGGGGCTGGGGAGCCCAGTCGGTTGCATGCGGAAGGTCCTAGGTTCGGGTCCGGCCATCGCCAAAATAACTGCCGATCTATAATCTATAAACGACCCGTGCAGCCAAAAAAGTCCGGCCCATATTACCCCGGGTAGAGGGAGTGCACGTTAAATATGCTTCAAAATCCCAACGCTGCGTACGATGTGTGTCGGCTCGTCACTTCACTGGGGTACTAAATGACGACGCCTGTCGCCAATACCCCTCTAGTGCGACGATTATTCAAACATAACTAAAGTAAATCCGTCTGGGTCGAATATGACACTGGGGATGTAATTGGCGAGCTTTTTTATACCGTGATACGACTATCAAATTTGCAAAAATTTAATATGCGTCGTTTTATTGCAAGTCATAATTAATCGAGACAGTAGCTGAAACTCGTCAAGCATATGTGCAACTTTTCCGCAATAAATTCATTGAAAACTCATATAAGTGATTCTCCCAAATGTGTAGAATTTTAGTCTGTGATTTAGTGAAAAAGAAAAGCGACATTTCCAACACATTTTTGCCAAAAAAGTATGAGGTTACATGTTTAGAATAATATTCAGTATTCCGTTATGAACTTTAAAAGGATTTTTTTACCACTACACAGGTCGCAAAAAAATGTCAATTTTCGAAAGTAATGACAAAAAGTAACAAATATATCCTTCTGTGCACTTCATATAAGTAAAGTTTACGAAATCTACAACAGCATATTTTGAACATTGCAAAAGTATGTTGTATGTGATAAAACCATAAGAAACTATAAAGTGAACTAAGTAGTGACATATAAAAACAATATTCTTGAATTTCTAGTCATTTTAAAGCTTTTATAATTTATTTTGAAGTCTAAAGTAAGATCTAAACTTTTGTTGTCAAGATTCGAGAGCACTTTCTATGCTAAATACAATTGTAAACGTAATCTGAGAAACTAGTCACCTGATGATCACATGACCAGCTTAATGCAAGGGGACAGTAGTGATCAAAAACTATGGTGACAAGCCTTCTGATACAGCATAAATATATAAGTTTATTTTTATGTTACAAAATTAATTGTTTAATTTCTAAACAAAATTATAAATTTTTATTTTGAGTGATAAAATTTGTAAAATTTTTATTGCATTTAAAAATGTTCCAGAAGAAGAGTGCATGGTGTGGGAGACAACGGACAGAAGTGACATTTTGAGCATTAAAAATTATTTTATAAATACCTTGTAAAGTTATAGAAATATATAAAGAATAAATATGTCGCCAAAAATATCCAACAAGTCACTAATAAAAGCATTTTTGACCCCAAAGGACACAAATTATTCACTTATTGGAGAATCGTCCATAACCTTTCCTGAAAAATAGTATTATTACTTATACGCACTCTTCATCGCACGTAGTACGACATACCCCGCTTTGTGTAAATTTGTTTCAATGACTTTTTTGTCTCAAATCGATAAACTTCGTCGAGACGTTAACATCAGATTATACTCATATTTTAGAACTGTAAGGTAAAGGTCCCCTACCGTCCGTCATCAGACCGTTTCTTCACGTTTTTGTCTTCATATAGACTCCGAACTGTCAACCAATTGCAACTGCTCAAGTAAAGCTAATATAGTGCGAAATTAACTCGGGAGCACAGGCAGGTTTGACAAAAGTCAAACAACCTCGCTTTTCTTTCTACTAATAATATTGCATCAAAATTGCGTTATATCAAAAACATTTAGACATTTAAATAAAGAAAATACATTTGCGCAATTTGTCTAAAAAAGTCATTCCTTCGCCAAATGTTGATGTTTGTTCACAATCATTTTGTATACCGACCTAATGAAAACTGATTTTACCATGATATAGCAGTGTTTTTTAAGTTTTTAATTAATGTTAAGAAATGTATCGTGTCTCTAACTGATACTAAGCATTTTCTTCTTGTTTCAGATTCAGTAACCTCCATGAGGAAACATATTTTAATGCATAAAAAGTTCTTCAAGCAACTTTGAAAATGATTGTTTGTTGCTCGTTGTCGTCACAAAGTGTCTCAAAACCTCTTTTCTTCTTCAAATTAGACTCAGATCCTGGTGAACGAGCTAATATCAGTAGAATAAGGAGCCATTTCTACTAATTCACCGACAGTGAGTATTGTTCATTTGAATTTTATAAATTATCCTCTACACAAATCTAAGTCCATGTACACTACTCAAAACAATTAGGGGAACTCATGGTTTAAACCCTTTCAACCCCAATAATTCCATTTGGTATCACCAGCTTTTAATTTTTTTTCTTACTAAGTTGAGCTCGCACTTATTTATCGTTAGATACAAGAATCATGTATTTTGAAGAATTAAATAATTTTTGTTTTAATTAAATGAAAATATGAAAAACATAGTAAAATAAAATTCACTCCCAAAAAATTTTATGAAATAAATTGACCCTAAATTCTTCACGCTTGCATTCTTAGACGTTTAAAATTGATTTTACCTTTTTTTTACAAATAAAGTATTGAAAAAATTATTGTCAGAATTTATTCAAAAGTTATGATTCCAATATTTCCCCCCTTAAATTTTAGCTTAAAAAATATTATTTCCCCCCCTGTTTTTTACCATTTCATTCTGGATGCATAATGAATCTATTTCACAAATTTTAGATTTCTATAATAAAAAATAAGAAGTTGGAACTGAAAGGGTAAACGAAAGTACGCAAATTGCTCCCCTACTTCGTTTGAGCAGTGTATAATACAGCTGGTGAAAATAAATAATTGTCCGAAGTCATTTGAACTATATTTTTTGTCTTATGCGTAAAGTTCTTTTGGTCAACAAAACCACAAGAAAATGCGTACTAAGTATTAAAATTACTTATAGTTTTAAAAGATAAATTCAAAATCTAAGATGGGTATTTGGTTTAGATTTTCGGTGTAGTATGCTTTAACATAGTTTTGAAATTTGAAATAAAATCAAAGTGTTTTTATTCACAACTTTTTATTTTTAAAGTCACATCTTCTTTTTTAATGCATTTTACGAATTTTTCTGTTTACATTTTAGAGGTGAAAATAATGTTATTTTTAATCTACAGATTGATGGATAAGCTCTACTATAAACATAATGTGAAGTTGTCATATATTAGAGAACTTAATAAAAAAAATAAAGATTTCTGAGTATATGGTATTAACTATGTGTTGATAACTGCCATCAAGTTCAAGTTTCTCTTATATTGTGTCTATACAAATGAGATACGCAAATAATAAAGATTAATAGCATTCCGTTGTATGTAAATTGTATATGAATAAAGGATAACAATAAAAACACAATGTTAATCGAGGCAATCTACCTATTGTTTTAAACAATGGATAGTGCTTGACCTACTCGTATAGGTTAAATGGAAAAATATAGTTTCATATTTAAAGACAATCTTAGATATGTTTATATGCATAATCATTTTCGTACTACTCAAATACTAATGATCATCGAATTAAAAAGTTTTGTTAATATTTCCTCTAAGGGATAAGCAAATCCGTTAAAATATAAACTAGGTTTCACTGAATGATATTAAAATTTGCCATTTGTTAGAGAACTTTTTAAATGAAAAATTAATTTCTTATTTTTTTTTAAATATATTTCTGTTGCAGACGATTATAAATGAATCTTCCATACTTTGCATTTTAAAATTTACTGAAATTGAAACATTTATAATTTCGGAACTTTTATACGTGTTTCTGGAAAACTTGACAGTCAGGTTACGGGTTCTGTATCCCTCAAAAGGTTAAAGGTACAATCCTGTTTTGGGGTACAGGGGTATACATGAGATATACAATTAAAAAGTTATTTTTTAGTTTAAGCAATTAAAAATTTATACATGTTTATTTGAGATGTTTAAGATCACTGTTTACTGTTGAGAATAAAACTGGGATTGAATCGCTTACTAAAATTTTAACTACAAAAATATGTAAAATTAAATTAAAAATAAACATTATTTCCAACTATGCAATTTTTTCAATTATCTTATTAGTTTTTGCTCTCTTCGGCAGCCTAATATAACCCTTTTACGAATTAATTCATTTTAACAAGTAATTTTGTTTGAAAATTTAGTGAGAAATTTTCTTTTTTTTTACCAGGGTTTTAAGATTTTTGTTGCTGTGTTGACCATAACTTTAAAATGTTAGAAACTTGCAACGTATTTATAGTTATTGTATAGCTTATTACGGTCACGTACGTTTTTTAAAGTTTTTGTGGTTTAAGGTCAGAAATAATGCAGTAGTCTATGCTGCCAAGCTTTTTCCGTCATCCAACGGTGAAGTTTGTATCAATCATCAGTTTGTATCAGTGAATAATCCCGCAAGTTAGAAGAAATCCACTATAAACTATCGGGAGTTTCTCAGCCTACGGCTATCGAATCCCCTATGAACTTGTCTAACAATTTCGACAACGCAATTTGAAGCGAGGTTACAAACTAATGGATCGATACGTCTCATCTCGCTATTGTCATCGGTCTCTCCCGAGACACCCCGATCTCGAGGGGTGGTCGAGCAACCGAAGATGTCGTCGTGAACGCCGAGGTTTGACCATGGTCATAGAATGATTGTCTGCAGGGCCCTAAATTTCAATAAAAAAGAATAATATTGAGGGGAAAATGTGTCAAAATGAATTGCCACACAAAAAAAATACTTATAAATATTATACCCAAATTGAACCAAGTGCCATTTCTTTTCCAAAAGCGAGCCACTATAGTTATTAACCCCTTGTTATTTTTATAAATTATGCCCGGGCCACATGTGAATAAAAATAATGCATGTATTTAAATTTGATACTATTTAAAACGATAGTTTTGAAGAAAATGTATTATACGATAAAGTAAAATCATAGAAATCTTTTTTTGAGATAAACAACATAATGTATAATTGAGATGGCAACTTTAAGAAAATAAGTTTTTATTACATTCAAGAACATCCAATTATATTTGACTCTTTTAATGGCGTCAATAAACACACAAATATATTATTCAGACAATATTTCATCTTTTATTTGCAATTAATATGTATTTTTTAAGTATTTAAACTAGCCCTTGTCAGGAAACTTGCCAGGTCAATGCTAACTAAAACAGTGATAACTTTTTTTTCTATTTACATTTAAAAAAATTATTTTGCTGATTTATGAGGAAAATGAATTACGCTTTCAAATATTCTTTAAAAAAAAATGTGAAATTTGACAAAATTTCGTGATTTTAAGGTATAAGGCTACCTTAAATAAAGTGAGCCTTTTATTCACGAATAAATATCAACAGAAAATCTATAAAACCAGATTTTTTTTTAATATTTATTTGTGACAAAACATAAAACTACTCCAAAATGCACTAAAAAAAGAAATCTAAATTAAAACTAACAAGATTTTTCAAATATACAATGCTTAGCCGCTTTCTTAGTAAACAAATAGTGAGTAATCAAAGAATCACATTATGCTACATTTTATGACTTAAACTTATTTATGACAAAAATAAGTTTTGCTTTAAATATTTTTTAATTAATATAGTTTCTCAAGCCATCGTTAATGTGGAAACAACGATTTAAATAACTTGAAATTAAATTATGTTAATTCAATGGGTAATTTGGCGACAAATGGTAAGCAGATGTCCGCCCGGACTTACAGACAGTCGGGGGAAAAGTATGAAAGATGGATCTCTGAGGTCATACTTTTCTAACAAAAAAGTAATTTTTAAGATCCAACAGATAGAACAGATTTTGAAAAAGGAGGTATGTACCGACAGACGGACATCGTCAGCATGTCAATACCTACTTTTTCATTTTTTAGTTCTTTCGAATTAAAAAAAAAGTATGCTAAAAATTAAGATATGCAATGCTTAAAAGTGCATTTAAGATAATCGTTAAAGGTTACATTTTAGTATAAATTTAAAATTTAAGAAATCACTTTTATAGATTATTATATATTGTGGGATCCCCCAAACTCTTACTTGTGCCCTGGTCCTTAAAAGTTGTAAGTCGTGCCTTGACCATGGTTAGAAAAGGCAGGCGCGGATCTATGATTTGCATTTGGGGGCTAATTTCGTAGTTAGGTGTTAAACTGCATTTCAGAAAACTTGTTCCTTGTGAGAACAAAATAATTGGTTTCATGTATGTATCGTATTTCACGTATTTTTATTCATCAATTATTTTCAGTTATTTGTTAATAATTCTAAATCATTCTAGTTAATAAGTATCCATTATTTTACAATTAATTCGAAAATCAAAAATGTAGGTTATTAATTAATAAAAAACAAGTAGTTTGAAGTTTGTGGGGGGGGGGGATTATCCCCACCCCCTCCCCCCTCCCGAGCGTTTTATCGACGGTACTCAACTTTTGTATATAAAACTAATTGTTATGCATTAAATTGTATAAAGAAACTATAGTATTCACTATTCACCATATAGTTTTTCTCTTACATACAATAATAGTATCCTCAAAAATAAGATTCCTTTTTAAAAAAATATTAAGTGGATTCAAATTCATAACTTGGGAATGAGGGAAGACTCACTTTTAAGTTTGATTCCTTGAAAGCTAACTCCCTCCCCCTGTGTACCCATGCCTAAAACAACATACATTATTAGGTTTTTTTTTCATTTATTTAAAATTGGCTTTAAGTCACCAAGGATTTTTTACTACCGCAATTACTCCGGCATACGTAATCACATACCCAAACTGCAATTTGTACACCCACCAATTACTTTTTCCTCGAAGCCATCCCAAAAAAAAGCCATCCCAAAGAACAGAATCGGACCCAATTTAAACAACTGAATTTAGTCTACTATATATTTACAAAATAAATAACTTCTCAGAGCCCCTTCATTTAAATAAAAAATCTGAAAAAGAAGACTGATGTGGTCACTCATTTCGTTTCATGACTGACAATCAAGTGACGACAGTCGGTTAACCTTCCCTCGTATGTAGGCTCTTGGTAGCAACTGTTACGAGGTCGAATGTAGCCTGGGGGACAGGAATTGCTTGGGGGATAACAACAGGTCCGGTCTAACTTCCTTGTGCCTTTTCAAGGCTGAGAGGGATTGTTTGTGCCGCACTTGAAGGATGACCAATCGACAACGCTCAGGTGAACTTCACCTGTTACTTTTTTTAAAAAAAACATTTCTGCAGATTCTTTAACTTGTTAGGTTTTCGCAAAATTGTAATGTTACGCAAATACGGTGGTTCCCGGAAAGGGGCGAAGGATCAGGGTCGTACACCTGTTACTTTTTTTTAATCATTTTTTAAAACATTCTTAATATTTCTACAGATTATTTAATATTTTTGGTTTTTCCCTTATTAACCCTTTATGCACTGAATTAAGATTTAATTGCAATTATTTGCCGTTTCCTATTTCAAAGTTATCTGTGAAATTAATAATAATATATTACGATAAAAAAATAGTTTGAACATAAAATGCACTTTATGGTGAATTTATTTTCGTTTTTCCACCTTTCTATTTCACTGACCAACACCCAACAACACAATTTAGCTGAATGAATATGATTTACCATTTAAGTATGTAATATTTTGAAACTGAATACTGCATTAATAATTACTGCATTAATAAAACAACGGTCTTTTAAATGGGACTTATAAGTAACGTCAGGGAATAACGAATTGGCCCAGGTAACTAAAGTTAAATTTTTTGGAAGAATTTACTTTACCTTTGTAGACTTTAATGTGCTAAAACCGTGCGATTCAATTAAAAAGTTCCACCTTGCCCCCATTTTCTCCAAATGAACAATGAAAAGTAAAACAGCGGCCTTATAAGTGATACTTATAAGTACTGTCAGTCAATAAAGGGTTAAAACAACACTAAATCGAAAGAACCGTTTCCTTTCAATAACTCTCGTTTGTGTGTGAAGGGCGGGGCTAGCCCGAAGCGTGGGAGCACCTTGGGATTGAGCAGGACTTGCGTATGGATATGTCTGGTACGTGGAGACGTCGACCTAGATCAAGGTTCCCGATATAGAGCTGCCTTGCATTTTGTTTACATACCTCGATTTACCTTTGCTCGCTGTTTTCAATGCTTGCGTACGGCACCGCACCCACATTTGCCGAGGCGGATAAGTAGACGTGTTCACTCGTTTCTGAAACCCAGATTCAGATATTTGATGGACAACACTCTTTTCAACCCTCTGAAGGCGTTTCGGGCTTTCGTACAAGGGCAGTTTCGAGCGATATTGCAAACTGATACATAACTGTATTTTTCTTAACTTAGTGATCATTTCAGATGACGCGTCCAAGGGCCAGCGTCTGCCCATGACAGGTTGGGGCCCCGGATACTTTTGGAGCCCTTTTCAAGCTGATATTTTTACAAAAAATGCATAGCTGAAAAAAATACCTTTTAAAGTAAGGTCAATCATCAAATTTAATGATATCAATCAATCTTGTGCTTCATTTTTTTAAAAGCAAAAATAATAATACTTTTAATTACTTATTGGCCGTAAAATGATACGAAATTATTAGGTGTGAAGCAAAATTTATATGTTAAAGGCCAATTTTGGGGCCCCTTAATATAATGGGCCCAAGGCCCGGGCCTTATAGGCCTAGGTGATGATCAGGGCCTGCCAATGGCCATGATGAGGTGCATTGTGGCACATGTTCCCGTCAGTTGGTCAAACTGATGTGAAAAACCCCAATTGTTTAGTTCCGAAGCTAACTTGGTCATTATTTTTTTACCCACATATTACGAAGCATGGCTGAGTGAATCTTGTTCAATCCAGGATTCGATCCCCGGACTGAGGCATTGTAACGCAAGCTCTCCCACACAGTCTCTGAGCCTCATATATAGGTCTTCTGAATCTTCAATCAAAATCAAACAATACCAACAAACAAACACAATTCAATTTCATTTGAATCCGAACATTAGTTCTCTTTTGAATCATAGATTTTTTTATTCGGAAACCCTAATTACAATAACCCTGTATATTCTAGAGCTTGGGTTTATAAAGACATGCCAGTTTATCGGGGTGCACGTGTGATATGCAGTCATATGCTATTTACACATGCTATTTACACAGCGGTTTCCATCTGTTTATTTGAAAACCTGGAAACCAAGCAGCTTGATTATATAAAATCCAAATATTTTTGAAACTTGTTTTGTATGCATGTACTAAAATAAAACGACCGAAGAATTACTTTCAATGGAATAGTTTATTAACCCGCCTTACAAGATTCTAGCATTCACTTTATGTCATATTTCATTTGAGCTAACAGTGACATTGAGTCATAGTTTTGCTTGCGGTACAGCATTCAGTTCCCCACAGGTGCTTGTAAAGTATTCATTTTATAATCGAGTTGTTTGAAATAAAATTATAGTGCTCAATTTGTTTAAAACTATAAATTCGTTTGGACTATTAATTTATATTTTAATAACTAATTTTTACACACAAAAACACTTAAAATAAATTTCGAAATTTCTAAACTATTTCAGCCTTGTTAAGTCAAATTTTAAGCAGAACTTAAATGTTCTTTAAAAAAGTGATATTTTATTTATTTAATTGAGGCTATGCCTTATATTTCTTCACTGGCTAATATTTCTTATTTGAATTTTAATGAATATTTTACATGTTTATTCATGATGAATTAAATGTGCAAATACAATAATAAAAAAATATTCTCGGGACAGTTATGGAAATCCACTAAATTTCTTAAATAAATTAAAGAAGTATTTATTATTGACTTTTACTCAACTAAACTTTTACAGAACGCTGTCTGTTTTTACATGCAA
This sequence comes from Oedothorax gibbosus, assembly GCA_019343175.1. NCBI lineage: Eukaryota > Metazoa > Arthropoda > Arachnida > Araneae > Linyphiidae > Oedothorax > Oedothorax gibbosus. The sequence continues at coordinate 1,096,932 of JAFNEN010000168.1, forward strand.
TAAACGTTTAAACGTACTAATTAAAAAATATATGTTTTAGGAAAGGTTATAAAAGTGAATGTTACTCAATTAGATTGTCAAGGGCACCTTTCTTTTTTCCACTACACTTTGACCTTTACTCTAGAAATTGAGCAATCGCATCAGCTTGCAAGTCATCCTTTTTCACTGCCCGTTCTGTGGCTTGAAAACAATGGTAGTTTGCACAGCTTTTCATTTCTTTTGGCTTTTCATTTCGCCACTGCTTGCATATCCGCGCTACAACCCAACTGGTCCTTTGACAAAGCTCTATCTGGTCCTGTTCATTTGTGAGTAAAATGACTTTGATCATGAAACTATTTCGTTTGGAACTTCCAAGTAGCCCCCCTTGTGTTCGGGATTTTACCCCCCTTATTTTAATGTGAATCCCTACAAAGACTTTTTTTAAATTCGAACACAAATTTATTGCACACACAACGATAGTAACTCACAATTTCTCATTGTGACGTACGCTATAGACATCGAAAAATAGAAATAACTTCTTTTAGAAACATAGAAAACACACACACGCAAACACAAATAACTTTTTTGGCTGAATTGAGATATTTCTTCGGCATTATTAGTCAAACCATATTCATAAGGCTGATTTTCGTGATTGACCAACATAATGAATAAAAAATGACGTATAAATATTTTCCAAAAAACATATATTTTTTTAATAAATACGTATCCTGAACATCTTTTGGAAACTATTTGTTTAAATTTTTTAGCTCCATGGAATTCAATTGGCCATATAAACTTCTATAATTATAATTATAAACTAATTATAATTGAAAAAAAATAAACTACTATATGAGGTCTATGTTACCAGCAGGGTATGAAATATGTTAATCTTATATACCTAATCGCTATGCAAAGTGTACAATTAACTTGAACTTTAAATCATATGATCAATATGAAACAAATGTTTACACTGTAAAATAGATTTTAAAAAAGGATTCACGAAATTGACAAAATTGTTTTACTCTAATGTGGTAAAAATATTATAGCATTCCCACAAGCTAGCTGCACCTTATTCCTAAGTTATTAATTCCGTAAAATGACGAATTTCATACTCTGCTGGTAATGCATACAATTATTATTACAATGCACATTTTTTAACAAAAATGTCAGTTACAATTTCAACAAATGTAATCACCGAACAGTTATTGCCACATTGCATTAGTTTTGGGAAAAAATAGTAGGAAATGTATTTTACGTGAAATCAAACTATAATCAATTTTTTTTAACCTATTTTTCGGAATTTTAAAGTTTGATTTCGTTAAAAAAAAACATTTTTTTTTGGTTATTGAGATGATTTAGTTATTTTATAATGGATTATGTATATTTTTTATTAAATAAATATGTTTAGTCAATATTCTTACTGAAAACAACTTTTAATATATTCGAAAATAAAATAAAATCTAATTTAATTTTTTAACGTAGCTACAGTTTTTAGAGTATAAACAAATATAATCTTTTCATTTGAAATTAAATTATTTAATTGTTTAATTAAATCACAATTTTTAATAGCTTGTTTATAATGACTTTTTTTTAATTCAATCAATATATTTTATAGAATATATTATACATTTTATAGAATAGAATTATTTAAGTTCTATATTAAATATAATACCATTCTATTATTTTTCTTAATGATAGGAGTTTTAAAAAAAATTGTTATCACCCAAAAAAAGACCCTTGGCACATAATTTTTAATCTTATCATTGATCATAAAATTTTATTTGATTGGTAAAATAGCGACATATGTGAACAATATTCAAGTTTTCTTCATTAGAGCCTTTGAACTTAGTTTCTTTTTTTATAAACCTCATAACAATTCCATTATTTTCTTAATATATCAATTTTGTTTGGGTGATTTTTTTTTTTAATTCTTGAAAAATCCTGAAACTTCGCTTTTAAATGTAAAAACGTGGCAAACGTGGTTTGGGCACCGCTAAAATAACTGCCGACCTATAAACGGCCCGCGCAACCAAAAATATCCGGCGAATAATTTCCCGTGTAGAGGGAGTGAACGTTAAATATGCTTCAAAGTCCCAAAGCTGCGTACGATGTCGCTCTTAACGGTTGCGTTGGGTGCACTTAGGTGTCGGCTCCTCACTTGACTGTGGTTCTAAATTACGACGCCAGGTCGCCAATAGCCCTCGTGTAGCTCTAGTGCGACGATAATTCAAACTGACTTAACAATATAAAAATATATATTGCATATACCTGCTCTTTTATAAATTGCTTATACCATTGTAAATATCGGTAAGAGGCACCATTGTATTCTGAGGAATTTTGAAATAATATCATTTTAAAGAGTTTGATAACAAAAAATATAGTTATGCACTCTTTGATAATTCGCTGTAGACATTTCCAAAAGATAACGTGTTACCTCTATCACAGATAAAAAGTTCACTTTCAAACGCTCAAATGGAATCACTTTTTAAAACTTTCCCTTCTCTAAATTTACTATATGAGTCAAGCGCAGATATCGTGGGAGGGTAAAATGGATTAATTGCAATGGCTCCCTAATTTTAAGTCTACTTTTCTTTTTTTTTTTAACTCGAAATAATTTTTAAAAAAATAAGAAAAGTAGGTATTGACATGGTAAAGATGTCCGTCGGTCTGTCCGTACTCCCCTTGCAGAATATGTTCTATCCGTCGGAAATTATTTTTTTGTTTGAAAGGTATGCCTTTCAAACAAAAAACTTTCAACTTCATTCTTTCATGCCTTTTGTCCATCTACGTTCGGGCAGACATATGTCTGCTCTCTGTCGGCGAATTCCAAATTGAAATAGCTCCAAATTGAAATAGCATTGAAATTTAATTTCAAATTATTTCAATCGCTGTTGCCACATCAACAATGACATGAGAAACTTAATTTAAAAATATTATTTGAAGCAAAATTTATTTTGTCATAAATCAGTTTGAAATGACGTCTTAAAGTGTAGCACAATGAGATTATTTGATTGTTCAGTACTTGTTTACTAAGAAAGCGGCAACGCATTAATTATATATTATATATATATATATATTATATATATAATATATATATATATATATATATATATATATATATATATATATATATATATATATATATATATATATATATATATATATATATATATATATATATATATATATATAATATATATATATATATATATATATATATATATATATATATATATATATATATATATATATATATATATATATATTTTAAAATTCTGGTTAGTTTTAATTTACATTTCTTATTTTTTTAGTGCAGTTTGGAGTGTTTCATGTTTTTTGTTATCAATAAATATTTAATTATTCTTCGAACTACAAATAAATTAAGCGGCCGACAAATAATATTAATATAATTTACGAAAGAATGTTAATGAAAATGGTTGATTTTGCCTTTTAGAAGTTTAAAGTATTACTGGTTACTGTATTTGGCGACTTTTTTTCCTAATGTGTACAAATCTTGCGTAGAAACGGACATATACTGTTACAAACCTACTTGTTTTCTGATAAGAATTTCAGTGAGTATTTAAGTAACAGGAAAGTAGGCTATTTAAGTTCTTTTAGAACTTCTTGTTTTAAAGTACGTCACTTCTATTTCACTTTGTATGATACTATTAAATGAGTTTTGTTAATTTAATCACTACTAATTATTGTTATTAATAGTAGTCTTTAACATCAGTAGGACGCACAAAACATGGAAAAATATAATAATTATTGCAAATTAAACAGCATTTTTTTAATTAACATTGTTAATTGTATTTTAATCCTTATTCCTTGTTTATTATTTTCTATGCATTGTTAATTGTTAACTTAATATAGTTAATTAGATATTAATTTAGTTATTATTGAAATTTTTAATTTAATGTTGTTAATTAAATCTTTTAAATCTTTAATTGAATATTAGTAATGTTACTTAATTAGTATTTAATTATTTTTTATATTCAATCACTAATAACACTTAATTACCCTCTTTTTAAAAGATATCTTGATCGTCATCTTTTTCAAGTTCAAAACATGTTTTGAATATTGATGTGAAAAAAGTTGTTTGACAAACATATATGTCTAAATGCACAGCATTTTTTACTATTATTAAAATTTATTTTTCTTCCTGCATTTTTATTACAGATAAAACAGACAAGTTATTTTTCGAAAATATTTTAGCCTATTAAAGTACTTTTAGTAAAGCCATCCTTCTTAAATTTTAGGCATATGTAAATGCTTCAAATGCCATTGGCTGCCAATAAGTCTGTAAATACAATACTGTATATTTTTCTACGAATAATGAATTCGTACAACTTTTATAATTAATTTAAAGAAATCTTAAATCAGATATAACCCCTCAACCTTCTCAAATCGAATAATTCTTTTAAACTAACTGTAAATGCTCGTGAAGAAAGTTCGTAAAGTCGTTTTCTCACCAATCACCCTAAATGGTGTCATTTTTAGGCGAATTTCAAGGCGTACGTTTTCAAAATGGAATAATAATAATATATTTATTAAAAATTAAAATTATGTCCACAGACAAAATATGTTTAATATCATTGTTTCAAAATGTTTGGAATCGTTTTAGAACGTCTAAAACATGTTATTAAGAGGTAATTTTCCGTGTCTGTGTGTGGTTTTAAGAGGTATATAATATAGTTTTAATTTATATTAAGTTTTGAAATAACTTTTATGAATATTTTTAAGAACTTTCACTGCAGATGTTTCGATATGGGATTATCATAGATGGAGATTGAGGTGTGCTTAAAAAACAATCTGTTCTTTTGACCTGGTTCTTTAAACCTAACAAGAACACTTGATGGTTATTTTTTTAATAGGCTTTGGGTCTGAAGGACGTTTAAAATGCGTTTTGTTTAGTTTTTTCCAGCGATGTATATAGATGTGATTTTTGCGTAGTTCTTGCGTATTTAGTCAAAAGTGATTTTGTCTATACTGTTTGTTAAACTGTGCTAAATGCGCAACTGTTTTTTATAGTTAAATTAGATACTTATAATTTGTTTTTAATTACATTGTGTATAAATTTAGTACCTTCTTTTTTATTCCGTTTCATTTTTTGAGGTTCCATTATCCCTAAATCATCATCTGCAAAACACAAAATTGCTTCTACGTTGTATCATGATATTGCATTTTTTGCCAATACAAAATATTGTTACTCATTTCCTTACCATACACCCATTTTCCTATATAAGATTCCCCTTTTAGACACTGTTAAATGGCTGAAATCCGAACTTAGACAAATACAAATATACTAATCGGGCATTTTTTTATAAATTATAAATTTGAAAAATTATTACAATATTATATTTTAACAAATAAAAAATATCTGATCTCAGACATTTCTTTCCTTGGGGAAAAAAAACTTGGATAAATGCAAATCGTACATTTCTGGTCATAAAAAAAATCGAACTCATTTCTCCTACCAATCTAGAATTTCCCCTAAAAATCGTATATTATTTTCTTTAAACAATATTTTTTGCAAAAACTATTTTAACTTGTCCTGTGTAAATAAAATCCGAACTTGGACTAACGCAAATCACATACTTTTCTATTCAAAATTTCACATCATAATCATTCCTGGTCCTATAAAAAATCGAACTCATTTCTTCCCCTTCCACGAATGGCAGAATGATGATGAACCTCTTGAAGAGCTCACTTCCCAGGTGTGGTGGGGAAAGAACCAAATAAAAAAGAAGTTCCTCGCAGCAGGTGTAGCCGCTGGATCAGAACGCAGCGATAGGCCAAGGCCATTCTACCTTTCTGCCACCTCTACATCGGACCTACCTTGCCAGAAAGCAGAGCGGAGGTCACAGGTAAGGGAAGCATCTGTGGGCCGCCACTGCTGGACACATGCCCACGGTGTCGTGACGAACTTGGCTTTGAAAGCTTTCTTAAAAGACGTTTTAAGGATTTGCTCTGGTGAAAGAAAATTTGCATGTGCGGGATAAAAAAAATTGTGGATCTAAAATTCGATGACTTGGCTTTGAAGTCCTTTTTTAAAATACGTTTTGAGGATTTGTTCTGATGAAAGAAAATTTTGCATGTGTGGGATCAAAAAAATGTGGATCTATAATGAGATATGACTTGGCTTTGTATTCCTTTTTTAAAAGATATTTTAAGGATTTGCTCTGGTGAAAGTGTTCAATAGAAAATTTGCATGTGCGGATCAAAAAATTGTGGATCTAATATATGACTTATGACTTTGAAGTCATTTTTTAAAAAAGACATTTTAAGGATTTGTTCTAGTAAAAGTGTTCAATAGAAAATTTGCATGTTGAATGGATAGTTTACAGTTGTGAAATCGAACATTTTCCGGTATAATAGCTCTTGAATACATAATTTGCTGGTGTTAAACTGCTGAATCGAAAAATTAAAAATACGTTGAATAGGAGATCTGAATATGTGAAATCTGTATAAATGTTTGTATAAAAATTTTCACAAAAAATTTCAGCTGCAAAATCTGTTGAATCATAATGTTTCTGTTGTAGAATTTGTTAAATAGAAAATTTACAGGGGTAGGCAGATTTTTTTAAAAGGTTTTAAAAAAATAACATATACAGTAAGAATGGAACTATATTGAAGAAAGAAGTGACAGTTCTTTTCATATTTGGTGTTACTATGATTTGCATTCATTGAAAGCGACTGACTAATGTGTCTGAATGGTGCACAGCAGTACGTCACTACAAGTCTCAATAAATTTCCATACAAGTGTCATTAATTACGTTGCCAAGGTCGCTATCTTTTTATGGTTACGTACTTCAAATTAGAGTCCACACACTCTTTATAGCTAAATGTTTGATATATGCAATTAATTACCTTGCTCTTTATTTATTTATTGGAAAACATTTTTTAAAGAAATCCATGCAAATGAACTTCCTTTTATCATCAATAATAGCATATCCTCTGTATTAAGTATCATCAGATATAGAAGTCCTGCATATGAGCAAGAGGTTCACCAAAGATACAATTTGCATACAGGTAAAATGATCAAGGATTGAATTGCCGTATAAGTATCAGCATTGATTGAAATAAATTTTAAGTATCATAACTGATAGAATTCCGCTCTTTCACAAGTATCTAATGATACAGTTTCCGTACAAGTAAATAATCAATAATAGAATTTCCGTTCTACAAGTATCATCAAGAAAAGAATTCATGTACTATGTGTGATCAATAATTAAATTTTCGTCAGGTGTCACTAGTGAATATCTTTACACCCAACCATCCCATTCGACGAGTCCCAGCATTATCACGTTTGTGTACTGAACTCTACCTGTTGCCCACCTTTGATCAGCCAAGCCAGCGCTCGCACTTTTATCGCCCTGTGAACTCGTGTGACATTTTGCCAAGGTAGATAGATACCGGTGTGCCTCCCCTCCCGACAAGACCTTTGTCTACGCACGTAACATTCGTTGTCAGTGTACCTGTGTCGCGCATCTGTCGCGAATCGACCTCCGGTGACCTCCGATTTTTTGCTCGCTCGCGTGGTCAAAGTACGCAATCTTCATTCTGCAAGTCAGAGTTAGTGCGCGACTGTCGCGTCTCGCCGACTCGGGACTTTTAGAACTTTGGTGTGGATGGATTAATTAACCGGTGATTTTGTTTGTGTTTTGGCGTCTTTTTGGATTATCTACACATCATTTTTGATGGACAAATGCGAGATTGTGAAGGTGAGTGATGTCTTGTGATTTCAAATGTCCCGCGCTTTCGCGCGCCATTTGCATTCGAATCATATTCGCATGTTAGTGTAATGTGTATAAATGCTGATTATTAACTAAAGTTTAGTCCATTTTTAGAATAAAATTTATTTCGAAACATCTTCTGTTTCATGAAATGTATCATAAGGAGTTCAGAAAAGCATTTCAGAAGTTTCGAAGAAGTCGAAATTTGGTGACTTATTAAGACAAAATAAATAAGATGTCGCTCTTATGTCTTTTTTCAGTGGGAATAAAGTCTACTTGATTTTTATACATCGTTCATGACGTCATACATGAAAGGGTATTTAAGGCTTATAAGTTTAATAGCGATCATTTACATTACCTATCATTTTTTTTACTTCACTGGTCTAACAAATTTAGTATTATAAACTAGTTTATGGTGACTGTTAAATAAAAAAAAACTATTTTATATCGCTAAAAAAAAACAAATTGCCGCGAATGCAGAAAATTAATTTGGTTTTAATATGACAAATTATATATTCTTAACCTATGTATATTTATTAATTCAAAATTTTGCAAAACAATAATATTTCTTTATTCTAACGAAACTAAAATACATTATTTAAGATTTCCTAAAATAACTATTTTGTCTACAATTTATATTTTTTAGTTATTAGTTTTATATTTTTAATTTATTCTTTATATATTTTATAGTTCTTTTGATGTGTTTATTTTCTATTCTTTATATGTTTTTATTTTGAGCATACTTTATAATTATATAGTTTTTATTTTCTTATATTGCTTAACATTGTTTTTTTTTTATTTTGCAATTATGTTAGCACATTATTTTTTGTTTTTATTTTATAAAAAAATATTTGTTTCAAATAAAATGTTTTCTATATTTCATATTTTATTAAAAATATATGAAATTTTATTTTTAAAAATATTAATATAACTAATTTATATTCTTGAAAAGGTTTTTTCGTAATAATATTGCATAAAATAGATTTATATTTATATTTTGGAAATTTATTAAACGTACATTGTGAACTAAATATGTTTTAACTATTATTTCCTTTTACTAATACACAATATGAATCGAAAATAATTACATTGATGAAGAAGAATTCAAACATATAAATAAAAATAACAATTAAAATTATATTTTTGAAAAATTTTAAAAAAATTCGTAAAAATACATACAAATTAATTACAAAATTTATTTTAAAATACACTAAAAATTGCTTTTACTTTTAGGTTCATTATGTAAATAAAAATATTTTTTCGTCAAATTTAGTTCTCATGTGAAATATTAGAGAAATAATTATAGGAAATAAAAGTTTTAAAATGTAGTATATCTTATATATAATTAAGAATAAAATAATAATTAATATTTGTATTGTATTATTTATATTTGTTATTATAATTTAAAATTTTAGATTAATGTGACAACTCTTTATTAGTTTGTAAATTTCTTTTTCGACAAAAATGTTATCTCTCAATAAGTTTGCCCACATATTTACTGGTGAAAATTTAAAAAAAAAAATCTGCATTTAAAATATAGTGTATTAAAGTGTTAGTTTTTTTTATTCCATTAGCTTGTAATTTCATTCTAATTTTAAAGTAAATTAGCAATTAAATACGTATAATATACAATAAAAACACAGTTTCAATGAAAACACCATGCAAGTGTATTTTCCAGTACGGCAGCCACTACTTCAATAACAAATCAATTATTTATGTTAAATTGTTTCTTTGAAGTATCCATTTGATAAAAATGAACACATAAATTAAATTTATTGTGCTTAACAGTTCATTTTAATAAATTTTGATATTTCCAGTATGTTTCAAATTAGTTTATGAAAATATGAATGTACATGAGGAAATAAGTTACTTATTACGCTTGTGCAAGCTAAAAACAAGTTAATTACGGATTTAAGATATTAAACTTGTAAAGAGGAAAAAATAAAAATACTAATAGAGAGACAAGTACACGTAGAATTTTATTTTATATAAAAGCATAATGTATGCATATTTGCATAACAACCCATTCTTGCCCCATTTGTGAATGCCATCAACGTCTTCATTATCGAATAAAACCGTTAATATTTTAAAATCCAACTTATCGACTAAATCTATTTTACCTAAATTTCTAAGGACTATAGTCTTCATTTATCTAATATTTTGTTTATTTAGATGAACTTACAAAAACAACCGTCCTTTATTTTACTATTGGACATAAATAGGTTAACACAATTTCACTTTTGTATTATCTTCGTAAAACCTGAACTAAATAAAATATATTTTGCTCGTATTTTCTTAATCACCTCGATGCTTAGTTATAAATTCTTTCAAAACGGTAACCAGTGATAGAAAATTGAAATTCTTAGGAAAGTATCAAGTATCCATTGACAAATTTGCATGGGTGGCTTTGTTTTGATCATTTCCAACTTTTAAAGGTCATTTTTCTCGAATATGTCATTTAGAAAACAACGAAAATAGTTTGTTTCCGGTAGAAATTCGCGATTAAAACCGGCCAAACCCAATCATGTGACACGAAAACACTGCCGTATTAGAAGCAGCAAACGTGACGTAGCCGGTTACTTGCAAGCTCCTCCCGATTTATCTATCTACTTGCTTTTGCAAAGCCATCCTTAGGGTGTGCCAAACGGCCCTCGCAAAGAGCCTCGCGCTGACTTTAAAGTCAAAATCTATTTTTTTATAGAAATAAGCTTTGTACATACTTTACTGGCTCTTTTTAATAACTTTCTAATGATGTATCCGAACTACATCTTAACCTATTAAAGATAACCATTTGTGAATGCCATTAACATCTTTCTTATCGAAAAAGAACTTTAAGTTTTTAAAATTCGTTTTTCGTGTAACTTAATTTATCGTATACAAATTTCTCAGTATACTATGGTCTCCATTTGTCTTTTGTTTTGTGTTTATTTAGATTAACTTAAACAGAAACTTTATTTTCGCATGGCAAATTTCTTGTCAATCGTCGTTAATGAATTAATGACTCTTGTATCTGAATTATGCTAGTGAATGAATTCTGTCTATTTTTTATTCAAAAATATTTTATAAAATATTATAAGTAACTTATTTATTTTTATTTATAAATTTCTAATTCTACCCTATACTGCATCTTAATCCATTAAAGACCCATATGTGAATACAATTCACCCATTCCTTACCGAATAAAAACGTTAACGTTTTGTTTAATGCCATTTTTCGTGTAACCTAATTTGTCCTACAGTAATTGTTCAGTATACTATGGTTTTATTTGTCTTCTGATTTTTTTAGATAAACTTAAGCGGGAATCTTATTTTTGGTTGGCAAAATTTCTTGTCATTCGTCGTTAGTGAATTAAGAACTTTTACAACCGAAATGTTTGTGGAAGTAATATGTGAAATGTTTCGCCATATATTCGCTATTCGGTTGAACCATTTTTAAGGTTTTGGAAACTAAAACCTGATAAATGGTCCAACCGAATACCGAAAATATGGCGAAACATTTCACCACACAGCCGTTGCAGCTACTAGGAACCATATTTTTGGTGAAACCAAATGCCAAATTTGTAACAGTGCTGGAACTCTCGTTTTTTCTCCCCACTGGTCACAAATGTTTTACTGTTCGTGCATGTTACGCTCTCTAAACACCCGAATAAATAAGCAGCCGGAAAATCAAAAAGGATCCTGCTTAAGGGCAAAATTCTTTCGCGGTTCGGAAAGGATCTATTTTTGCCAACTGCCTAAGCTGCTACAGGGTTATTCTGGTCCCGTGTCTTTGAACTCTGACACGCCTTGACGAAAGTAAAGCACCGCAGACCGCTCTCGGGAATCGGATCCTTCCAGCGCCACGAAATTCAGCTGTGACATTTAGTCAAACGAATTCAGTCTATTAAAATGACATCTTTTGGACGAAATAATGATATGAGGTACTAGGGTATTCAAAGGGTCCGAAGCCTTAAAAGTACCTGAAAATGCAAAAATCTTTTTTATTCTTTAAGTAAAGTATTTGAACTGTATTGAAATTCACAGAATACCTTTTTAATTTATTATTTTTTCAATTTTGTGAATGTTCCACATGATGACTTATCTAATTGTATTAACTGTAACATAAGTGAAATGCAAATATAATATAGAACAAGTAGGTTTGTTACAGAATCTGTCACTTAAACCGCTTCTCAACAAAAAACAGACTATTTATACACCTCTGAAAAAAATTCGCCAAACAGGACCTTCAGCTAATAATTTATTTCTAATTCAAACTTTTATACGCCAAAATTAACTATTTTCATTAATCTTCTTTCGCAAATTAATAATTACTCATTAGCGTTTGCTGGATTTGTTTGAAATTCGAAAAATAATGATGCAACTTTTTGTAATAAAAATCTTTTAGTTGCCACAATTTCCCATATTCATTAACTTTCTTTCGAAAAAGAGAATAATAAATAATTAGTAAAATTGATGCTTTAAAAATAAAAGCGAACTTTCGCTTATTTTTGTATTCAAAGTTAGAATTCTCTATGCATCCTTCCTCATACATATATTGAACCATCAAAAGAACTCTATTGTGATATTACAACAATCCAAACAAAATTATATCTCATAAATGTTCTATATGATAAGATTGAAGATTTTTTGCAAAAATATCATTATTTAAACAAGTAGGTATGTAACAGAATCTGTCACTTAACCGCTTTCAAACATTTGTGTTTAAAAGAAAAAACGCGCCAAACACAACATTAATTATATATTAAACATTTGCAAGCTAAATTTGGCTAGTTTCATTTATTTTATTTCGAAAATTCAATAATTATTACTTATCGTTAAAAAATTAATTTATATTTCAAAGAATAAATATGTAATTTTCCTCGCTTTTAAATAGAATGAAAACATTTCATATCAACGTAAAAAGAATCTCGTAGTGAAATATATTTGACGTTATTTCAAACTGTCGCAAAAATAAATTTAATTGTAATTTATTGTCTAAAAATATTAGTTTCTCGAGCGATTGTTGCGAATGGCAATGGTGATTAAATTCTAATAAAAAGGGCTTCCTATGTTTTTTAAAATGAGCATTAAATTTTGCAGTTTTTTAAATAATTGAAGTACTTCGAATTCGAATTCTTTTCTGAAATTTTCAATGTATTCTAATTTCGATGCGCTGAATTTTTTGACGTATCACACTTGTCCGTAGCATTTGTAGTTCGGGCTATGAAAGTGGGTGACGGACAGACTGACAGACAGACTGAACGATTACAATACCTTCCACTTTTTACGTTATAAACGTAGTGTGGAAGCTAAAAAATATATATTTATTTGATTTGACTCTTCTCAGTTTATTTCCTTAATAAGCAATCATGAAAATAGAAAAGATTTATTTATAGAGAAATAAACCACCATAAACTTTTAATAATAAAAAGTAGTATTTTGTATTAATAATTCGTTTAAATACAAAAACCAGACATTTGCAATTTAAAAATATCTAGAATGTGAACTTTTACATTTTTTGATTCAAAAAACACATTTTAGGTGAAAGTATATTTCCGAATTATGTTAAGTAATTCGTTAAATTAGTTTTACCTGTTTAAAATGCTACAGTCTACTCAGCTATTGATTTTTGACAACTTAGTATTTATGTTGAGCGAAAAACTTCCAATAGTAGCATTACTTTTCTCCTACGTTAAATGTGACCCCTTACCTACCTTTCTATGCGTTATAAAACCTAACAGTCTGAAATTTTATGCTTAATATAATTTATTTCAAATAGTTTGTAACGTTTAGGCAAGTATCTTTATACCAATCACTTTCTATTATAGAACAATTTTATATACTTAAAAAAAACTTGGAGAAATAAAACAGTTTCATTTATTTTTCACTCAAAATTTCTTTAAACGTCTCACTTTTGTAGATCCACTATTGTCATTTACTCAAAAATATGTACAGCTGGGGGGGGGGGGGAACGATCCACCCATCGTTACTCGGTTGCTATTGATCAGGGAATTTTGGGGAAGGTGTCAATTTTCAGGAAATAGCGTAAGAAATTGGGAACTGGCCACAAAAATTGAATAAGGGGTCGTCTACATATTAAAATGAGTACCAACTTTGAAAATTCCAATGGCAACACCCATTTTTTTTACATAAAAATGTTCAGCACCTTCAAAATGCCCCATGTATAAAAAAGAATTATTTAATTTGCATTAATTGTTGAGATATTAAAGCATTAATTTTGAACTCGTTTAAGGGAAAATCTCCAAAATGAAAAAGGTAATATTTAGGTTGTGTCTTTTAAGAACGACAATCTAACAAAAGGGGAAAAACATGATCTCGCCAACGGATGCTAGAATTTAACCTTCTTCACTAATATTGTGGTTTTTTTTAATGTTTTTTTTTTTAAATTTTGGATTTTAAAATTCAGAAATAAAATAAAGGCTAGAAGAGGAAAAGTTTTAATTTTAAATTAAGTCCCATATACCGTTATTTATAACGGACAGATTTCCAAATGCGATTAGTTACAATCAGATTGACAAACATGATTATTACATTTATGTTTTAAATTTTTTATGCACATTTTTGTTTCATTTATATTGCTACAAAAAGTTTGTTTAAAATTCGGCACTTTATCAGTAATATAAACCACGTATTACAAAACAAGGGTTACGACCCTAACACGATATTTAAGGAAAGCAAAATAAAATTACGCAGAATGAATTCGCAATGATTTTTAACCATGGCAGTGGGCACTAATCATTTTAAATAATCAAGGTGGTAACAATGAAATATACTAAAAACCGAATTCCAATAATATTTAAGGGTATTTAATTTTGTATTGGAAATAACATACATTCAAAAACATAGTAATCGATATAATTTAATGTTAATTATAGAAACAAAATACATTGTATGCACTTGAAACAAGAACAGATTTTTAGATATTTGACAGACATCAATAATTTGAATAAACATTTACCAATAAACTCTTTTCAACCACCAAACTATAATGCAGGTTGGGATCAAATTTGCCAAGTAATTTTTTACACGGTCCCTAACATTCGTTTTTATCAGGGTTTTTTTACAATAACTCGTCATATAATTGTTGTTGAATTAAAAAATTCGGGATTTTGGTTCTACTTGATCTACTTTATCGATTTATGTAAAAAACATTGGTTTGTTCATGTTTTATTTTTTCTTATTTAAATAAAAAATATTAAAAATGAAAAAACTTGTGTGATTTGTTTTTGGAAGATTAAGAAGTATATGATGAAAAAAAAATCTTTGTTTAATTCATTTTATTTGTGGAGGTATGAATAAAAGTTTGTGAAACTTTTTTTTAACATTATGGGCGTTCAACTTTAAATGCTTATATCTCAACAAATAATGCTAATCAATTAATTTTCTTTTGGATCTGGCGTATTTTGAAGATGATAAACATTTTTGTATAAAAAAAAATTGGGTGGTGCCATTGGAATTTTCAAAATTGGTACTCCTTTTAATATGTAGACGACCCCTTACACAATTTTTGTTGCTAGTTCTCAATTCCTTACGCTATTTCCTGAAAATTCACACCTTCCACAAAATTCCCTGATCAATAGCAGCCGAGTAACGAGGGCTGGATAGTTTTTTTCCCCAGCTGTACACCATCCGTAAAGTTGGGAATATCAATAATGTTGCATAACTTTGCAACATTATTGATACTTTGGCCTCAATTTCATAGATTTTTCATTTTGCCCTCTTGGTTACTGTATTCTTAGATCTTTAAAAAAATATTGGTATAGAATTTAGTCATTCATAATTTTAATTATAAATAGATTTTGACATTACAGATGCAAATGCAAGATACTTTGTTTTGCCAAAAGGCCATGACTCCAAAGTACATGGCAGATACTTGTCCCTACGTCCACGATTTTGTAATTTAATACAAAAACTCTTAATAAAAAAACTAACATGGAAATGATTTTTAATTAGTACATAATTTGGTACATGAGCTTACTAGCGATGTTTTTTAGCAGAGAGTCCGAAAAAAATATATCGTACTTCTTTAAATAAAAAAAGGATTATGAAAAATTCTACTTTTGCCCACCAAAAACCTTTTTTTCTCATTTACTCATATAAATAACAACGCTTAATACTAATACCAAATATTTTTTTTATTTTATGAACGGGAACCTATAGGTACGCTCATCTCGCCTAAGGTATTGATTTGATATATTTTCAAAGTTACAATTTAATTCTTAAGTAACTAGTATGATAAAATTCAGAACTCTGTCTGCTAAATTTCAAACGTCTGACTATCATAGTCATGAGTTAACAATTTCAGACGAGGCACACTTTTGTACTTTGACCTCTGATACTGGTTTCGTGACTTTCAATTTAATAAATGATGCTTGGAGAATCGAATGGTTCGAAAATTGTGTTTTTGTTTCTTAATATTTTATGAAGCTGAAAAGAGTAAATGTAATTTATTAAAGTTTCTGAATATAACTAAGCTTTGAGGTTATTCAGTGTCCGATAAAAAAAAAGTACCTTTAAATCTTGAGGGAGATTCGTACCCAAATTTTTTTTAAAATGGTGAAAAAAGTGCATTTTTTCATTGATTATTATATCAGTTATATTTATATTGATTATTATAGAGTTATATTTATTGTAGAAAACAGGAACAAAATTCGAAATATATATTTGAGTTTTTATACACATTCATCATTAAGTATTATGCAAGTCTTTGCTTAAGTTTAAGTTAAAACTTACTTAGAGTTTATATTGCTTATATCTTTGAAATCTTAAATCTATATTTTATAAATCTAGTTAAAGTTTTTATGGGGTTAAATATTGTATTATAAATTTTTTATGAATTATAGAAAAAATTAGAAATTTTTTGAAAATTTTGTCAAGGGAAACTTAACTTTTATTTTTAAACATAACGTAAAGAATGAAAAAATCTCCCTCGTTCTTTAGAATCTAGTTTAGCACTGTTATAGTTTTATAGGTTTTGCACCAAATAGTTTAAATTACAAAAAAGATATTGAAACATGAAGGAGGAGTAATATCCATTAAAAAATATCTTTACCGTCAAAATTAAAAGCCAAAATAAATTAAAAGTTAGTTTGAAAAAAATTATACACTCTTAAAACAAAAGAGTGAAATCCACTCCTATAGGGGAAGTGCATTTTCGGCACGGAAAGGAGTGCAAATTAACTCAGACTGAGTTAAAACCACTCGTTTGTTTTAAGAGTGTAGATTACTGTTTAAAAAGGTATGTTTTATTAATATAACAAACTATATCCCTAAAATAATCAATAAAAAAGCGTTTTTTTTTCCTACGGGCCTCCTTTAAAGTATGAAAAAATAGTTTATAAATTCTACTATTTGTTATTAGCTATACTTCATTTTTGTAATATTTTGGCCTTTTATTGCGACTTAATTACACACAACCAATTGAAAAAAAAATATATTTTTACCTTTGCTTTCATCATATATAAACGGGTATGAGGCACATAAATAAAATAATTTTTGTGAATTTTTAGTCAATAACTGGAATGAAATTTCAATTTTTAATTTAACTGGTCAGTACAAATTATTATTATTTCGAGATTGAGACATCATTTAAGCCATGTTATGAAAAAGTTTTTTATTTGAAAACCTTAAGGGGATCGGACACCCCTATTCCCCGTCCTACCTCGATCGGGCTGGCTATTGCTAAGTCTATGGGGAAAAAATGATTTTTTTTCCGATGAAAAGCAATGAAATTACAGGAATATTTTGATGCGATTTTTTTTAATTCATAAAACTCCAATTAAATTGTGGTTTCTTAAGACTACTTTTTTTAAAAAGTTATTTACTTTTTTTAAAATTGTAATTTTATTTTCAGCGAAATATTTAAGTTAGTTAAAAGGTGAAAATCCGAAAAATTTTCTTGCTGGAACAAAATTTCAACATTTTTTTACTAATACAATATCTTTAAAGTTAAATTTAATTTTTTTAAGTAAGGGTTTTTACGTAACTATAAAGGTAAGTGTGAGAATATTGGCTGAAACCACGCCTCCACACAGGCCACGCCTTTTAGGCAATTTTCGGGGGTCAGAGGTCAAAACATCGTGTTGGGGGTCCATCTTTGGGGGTTGTTATCTATTAGGGGTTGTTTTTCAAAAGAAAGAACTTTGAAAGAAGATGTGGTGTTCCTTGTTTGTTAGATTGCATGGTGTTTTTTTTTTTTTTTGCTTGCTGTTAAGAAATGCTTATTTTCTAATCTGTGATTGCGAGGTGTCGTTCCACTGAGCTCATAACGTGTAGTTGGTTGTTTTAAAAGTCCACCATGATTTGATTTAAAGTAGCCTTAGCTTATTGTACTGTACTGTGTTATAATTTTGCATTATAAAGATTATTTTAAAATAGTTCAATCTGAAAAAGATTTCAGGATTTTAGTTTCGATAAAATTCTTTTACTATTTTTTTTTTAATTTTTAATTATAAATTGTTTCATATATATTTTACAAATTTTCTCAATGAAGTTCATTTTTTAATATAAATTGACATAAATATTTTAATACAAAGTTTGAAAAAAAATATGTAAGTAAACAAATTTGAAATTTTTTTTTTAAAAATCACACTTTTTATATTAAATACTTGCACTACTATAAGACTACTGACTCTTTCATTATACTTTACCATTTTACCATTTGTTTACAATAGAAACAAGTGCCAAATTTATAATAATAAAAATGAAGTTTTGTGTGTTTATGTGCAAGCAAATAATTTGTTTGACGCATATTTCATTCATCAGTAATATAACAGATGCACATCACATAACTAGTGTGATAAAATTTGCTTACTTCCTCATTTGAGGAAAGTCAATGAAATGTAACATTCTCAAACCTAAGTTGATTTATTACTGAAAAGGATCTAAATAAAGAGAAGCTCCCTAGAATCTGTTTGATAACAGGTAACACGACACCTCCCTGCAAAAACTGGTTGGGAATCTGGCCTTGAAATGCAGAATTAATTTGACTTTTTTAACCATCAGTTTTATTGTAATCATTATTTCTTTTATTATAAGATAAAACTTTTTCTTATTTATTATGTAACGGCTGCGAATTGTATAAGTTTTGCACCACCATTGATAGAAATTTTTATTTGCTGTCATCATTTTTCATTTTTAGTGAATTTACAACTTTAATAACTTGTATAATTTATCTTTAGGCTAGTCTCTTAATATAGTAAAAAACTGCATTTACAATAGAAAATTAATTTAAAAATCAATTTTAATTAAAATAATTTTTAATAAAAAAAAGTGCCTGATCCTTAAAAAACATCATGCACTACCATATGCAAAAAAACTGTTAGTTGATAAACTAATCTAATTTCTAGAGCAAAATCTAGAGCAAAACTTTTTTTACATTACGTGTTCATACGATAAAAAATAATTTGGTTAAGCTTATTACAAATTATTAAGCTAATTTACAAAGTTATTCAGCTTAATTTTCAAAGGTTGAAGCACGCTTTTCTACAAGGCATTGTTGGAAAACATGCCCCGCCGTCATATTTTGACTTTAATAGTACCTTGACGAGTATAATTTTAAATAATTTTGAAAACGAATGTATAGGTTAAGGTTACGTAGAGAGAAGAGCCACCTTTTAGAATACGCAATAATGAAACTGTAAGTTTAATAAAAGTACTTTTGGTTTAGGTTTGAATGTGCGCAGGAAAATTCACCCAACGTTGAAAAATTTCAAAAACAGTTGTAACGAAAATATTACAACACCAACTGAGCAAAAATTCTCGTGCGTGACATAAAACGGGTTGTTTCATAAACCAAGCAGCCATTTGGCGCCTCCTAAAAGCTCATTTCTTGTATAAGGCCTGGTGGAAAACTTACCCCATGGGAAAACTAGCCCCGTCTCCCCTAACTAAATATACTGTATTATTCTGATGTTTATTAAAGTCGTTTAAAATTATATGTTCTGTGCTAGTGTATTTAATTTGCTAAATTTCCAACTTCGAGGTGGTGGGGGGCCCCAAATGTCAAGTGCCTAGGGGCCCTGGGTCTTTAAATCCGGCACTGCTTAGAAATCTCATTTTCGAATACCAAAACAAAAGTAGTTCCAGACAACAAAAAAAAATTTAAACAGACCGTTGGATCTGTTGCCACGACGTGAAACAACCCCATTTAAATCACCTGATTTATTGTACCGAAATTAAATTATAAGCTTCTAATATTAAATTAAGTTATAAAAAGATAGATTAGTGTAAAGATAAGTTTAACATTTCTTTAAGTTGTAAACATTTAAATAATAAAAAACTAATACAAACTAACTAAATACAAAACTAATTCCACTAAAAATAGTTTATAAGAAATAAGTGTATACAATTACATTTGAAACAAGCATTAACAAAATATTTCATGAAAGTAAAAAGAAAAAATGGTTACGCGCCAGGCTCAAGCGCTCTATAAGACGGGATTAGAGAGAAAACCAAATACGACAAGGGGTGACATCTGACCTCTTGACCCCCGTGGATCCGCGACTGTTCTGAGATTATCCTCTCCTCTGTAGGAGACTGGATGTGTGTGGGGGGGGGGGGGGGGAATTCCCCCTGAGTCGGTCATTTGAGACGTCAAGACAAAACAGGACACCACTTGTTGGGAGAGCTTAGGGGGAAGAGGGGGCGTCATACCCCTATTTCCAGCTAACTGTATTGATAGGCTAGAGTTTTAGCCGTGGCCCCGCCCCCAGAGTTGCCACTATTTTAGGGTTTTGAAGGAAGCTAAGAAATCGTGAGGGTAGCCGAAAGCCTTAACACACACACAGTTCTCATTACTTTACTGCATTTATTACGTATTTAAAAAAAATATAAGTCTAAGCAATTGATATTTAAACTATTCAGGGATTGAAAGTTAATAGTCAAAGAAATTGCATAATATTTTAGAATATTTTATTAATAAATGTATCAAAGAAATTTTTTATTGCAACCAACTTTACAATACTCCCCAGTTAAAATAATCGATATTTTTTATAGTAGATCAATATTAACAGTTTTTAATTAACACAAATGCATAAATAAACGATAAAAAAAAATCGTGAAAATTGTCATCATATTTAAAATACCTGCCTGATATAGCTTGTATTTTCTCTGTATTACAAGATAATATAATTTTAGATAATTAGTGCCATGATGCCTACTTATATAGTACACACAATTTCTCCATCTAAACTATATTAGAAACACTTAAAAAACTATAGAGGCCCAGTGGCTTAGCGGTAGTGGTTCGCATTGCCACGCCGCAGGTCCGGGGATCGAATCCCATATTGGGTGAGGTTGACCCATCCTTTCATCCCTTAAGTGGGTCGATAAAATGGGTACCAAGCATGCTTGGGAACTAAACACTGGGGGACCACCTTAACGGTACAAATGCCTAGCACCCCAGAGCCCTAGGTCACGAAAGCTGAAATGGGCACGGCAGGCGTCTTCCGACTAATGGGCTGTTGCGCCGAGGAGTTTAGTTTAGTTTAAAAAACTATAATCAACTGAAAATTCAATTTCAAATTTCATCAAATTCATCTTCAAATTTTGTATAACTTATGACTGATATATGTTTAACTTGATTCAAATTAAAATTTCCATTACACTTTTTACCCAACAGTTTTAGTTACAATATTTTATAAATTTTTTCCTGGGTAAAAGGTTTTTTAAAAAAAGGGGGGGGGGGTGAGAGAGAGAGTTTGATATTTTTAATGTATTATTGGCTACTAAAATGAATCTTGTGTTGAATTCACTAAATTTTTAGATTTTGTTACTTTGAAGCAATATTGTCTGTGATATATATAGCTAAAAGCAATTTTGAAATTAAAAAAATTCCACTCCGTATTATAACACTTGATCCCCCACATTATAAAGCACTCATAAGTATCCCTATTTAAGATTTTAATTACTTATTTTAATACTGAACTTAGTATAAATATTTGAAAGCTAATTCGCCTACAGGTATTCAAAATCACACGAGCAAATACTAGTTGTTAAGTCCACCTGTTCTTAAAGAAAACTTTCGGAAGCCGAAGAGTTCCTTTTTATAAGTTCACCTGTACATAAGAAAATACTTACGAAGGTAGTATTTTATAGCAATACTTGGGAGGGGGGGGGGGGGAGGGCGGAGTATAAATATTGTACTGCGTATGTACATCATTGTGCTGTGAATGATGAATCAATACTTAACAAGTATTTTCCTTCAATTTAATTCGTTGTTTTTTCAGCCTTTTTCTATGGTTACATAGGGTGGTTTCAAATTTATCCCTATATTAAAAAAAAGTAAGCTCTTTTAAAGTGTCCGGAGCCATAACAGCCTGAAATATTCATCTTAGAAATCCATTCTTTTTCTGGAAATGTGTCTATCCCTTATACCTCGATGCGGTTTTTTTTCAAATTTCCAATTAGTTTTTTCAAATTTCCAATTAGTTTTTTAATTAAAAATAAAAATTAGTCTCTCTCTATGTTAAAGTATAGGCTTTTAAAGTGTCCGGAGCCATAACAGCATGAAATATTACTCTTAGAAGTCCAAAATGTGAAGTCCTGGAATGTGTCTCTCCCTTATACCTCGATGCTTTATTTCACATTTCCAATTAGTTTTTTTATTAAAAATTATAATAAGTTTGACGAAATCGAAATCTTGGTTCTTTTCTGAATAACACCACGGGAAAAAAACAGAAATTCGTGATTTTGTTACGTTCTTTTTGAAGAACAGTTTCTTCCTGTTCTGTTCTTTTAAAAAGAATAGTTCTTTAACTTAGTCTTTTTACAAAAGTTGCTTTACACGTGGAAGAATTCAGGCAAATTTAAATAAAATTAAAAAAGTAATATTTATTACTTAAAAAAGGAAAGTTGAATCACTAAATTTCTTTTTTTTTACAAAACACGTTTTGTAAAAAACAAAGTTTTTTACAACAAAGTTTTTTTGTATTTTCAAAACTGATAAAAAATATTACGTTGTTACATCTTCTTCTAACTTTTGTTTTTATTCACCGGGGCAGGTGGCTTTCTTTGTTTATTTAATCTCTCGTATTTTTATTATTTTTGTTTTTGCTGTGCCGGCCGGCATATTTCTATTCCTTACATTCAAATGACACCTCGCCAGTGACGTCACCGCGCCTCCTTGATGCCCATGCGAACTTTTAGAGTTTTGCGCGTTCGTACTTCTTGTTCGCTTTGCGGCTTCGTGTTATACTTTAAGAAAATTTTATTTACAATGGAATTACCGAAATCTTAATTACAAATCTGAAATTACAAAACAAAGAAAACAAACTTTTAATTTTCAATGCAACTTGGACGACATTTAAACGTTAGTGCAAGGTGCAATTTATTTTACTAACACTTATGACTATTTTACAGTGGCCTTCAAATGTAAAATACATACGCCTATTTGTATGCTTAAATACGCGAAGCGGCCAATGGGAAAAAAAGGTGTGGGGGGGGGGGTGGCGAGCGATAGCAAGCAGGGGGCGGAGCCCCCTAGTATTCCATAAAAAAATACTTTATGCCATCAACATAACTTCAAATTTGTTTCTCCTTTGAAACAGTCCTTTATTCATCATTTATCATCGACAAACAAGATCATTTCATGACAATTTTAGGAAGTATTCTACTACTTGTAATGATACATCCAATAAGTTCAAACAAGACGTAAGAGCTGCCCAGGTTAAATGTCTGCTATTAAAAGGGACTGTCAGTCCCATCATAGAGGTAATGCATTAATTTTGAAATCACAAGTTTTGCAAAAGAATTGCTTTGCCATGTTGTCCCATTTTCACCAGGTATGGGAATCATCATAACATCAATTTAAAACAAAATTGAAAAGAAAATAACATCCGGTTATTTAATTATTAATTGATAAAGTTTTAATATAGTGTCGCCATCTGCTGAGCATTTGGGGCATTTTAAAACTTAAAAAATATATAATTAAATAACTAGATAACATTTTCGTTTCGAATTTGTTTCATCTCGATGTTATGTTGATTCCCCTACCTGGAGAAAATGGGATAACATTGCAAAGCAATTCTTTTGCAAAAGTTGTGATTTCAAAACTAATGCATTAGCTCTATGGGACTGACAATCCCTCTTAAGGAGGTTATTTAGTCTAGTCGCCAAATGGCAAAATATGCTTGGACCTTGAAATAGCGTACAACTTTCATTTTATGATTGATTCTAGTACTATTCGATGTACTGAATCGGAATATAAGGGGTGCCAGATTGGCATTCTTGAGCAACTTAAATTATTCAAGGTCAACGGTAACGGAGTCCAAAAAACAGAAACCAAACATTTTATTACGAATGAAAGGATGTTGGTTGACCAAATTAAAATTATTGTTGTTTAATAAATGCTTATTATGTGAATACTATGTAATCTAACAGTATTAGCTTTTATATACCCGGCGTTGCACGGGTGTACCCTGAACGACGGTGATTTGTATTTTATGTAAACTTTTATTTTCTGTCAACCAGACCTCTTCTGTACTAGTCAGCAACCTTTCAGGATGTCATAATTTATTTTATTAAATTTCTTTAAAATTGAAAATAAAAAAATGACATAAATCTTAAGCTTACAACAATGCACAATGCAGTTCCTATGGAGAAATCGGCTCATGTTTTGTACTGCTTAAGTTGAATGATCAAGATAAAACTATTGTTGTTTAATAAGCGTTTATTTTATAAATACTACGCAATATAATGGTATACTATACTTTAGCACATTATAATATAGCAATATAACTATATAACATAAAATATTTTTTTAAAAGGTCAAATGTAGTAATAAATAAAACGTTTATAAACGTGTTTTCTTTTACTGAAATTAAAAATCACATAACAGTTTCAAGGGTATAGACTACATGCATATCAGATGATAGAAGGTTCAGAATCAGAAGTAGTCATTTCACTGTCAGTATCAGAAAATTCAGCTTCACGAGTCTTCAAATTGCTACACAATTGGCCGCCTTCGAACGTGCAAAATTCTTTACAAGAGAGACCTGCATATGCACAACTGCACCTTGATGTTAAACAAAGCTTCTTACTAGAATAGCCACATCTTAATTTTTTCAGCAATTTTGTTGGTGCCAACTCTTTGTTACTTGAAAGTTGAATGGGTACCAAAGAGTGCGTTGCCTCATTCTTTGCCAACCAAAACCAGTTGCATTCAAAGGTGGAGGGAACAAAGATATTGCTGCGTTCCAACTGCCAGCTTGGAAATTGCCTCGCTTTATATGGAGTTTGAATGAATCTGTTGTCGGAGGGAGGCTCTTAATTTTAGGAGGAGCTTTCTTAGAGAACCACTCTTTGTATCGGGCATCTGACATATTGTCAACTTGTTTCTTGTAGCCTTAGCAATCTTGTAGCCGTAGCAATGAGAAATGAAGCTTGAGCAATGAGCCCTCTGATTATACATTGTTCCATTGAAGATTCTACACAACCTAAATGCGTAACTTCAATACCAGATCTCAGAACTTGCAGAGCTTTAGACTTTCCAATTCCAAAAATTTTTTTAATAATAT
Source organism: Oedothorax gibbosus (assembly GCA_019343175.1). NCBI lineage: Eukaryota > Metazoa > Arthropoda > Arachnida > Araneae > Linyphiidae > Oedothorax > Oedothorax gibbosus. The sequence continues at coordinate 1,122,162 of JAFNEN010000168.1, forward strand.
CACAGCCATTGAGAAAATGTCGGCTAACAATGAGTTTGCTTGCGTTCCTAGGTTGTGAACTGTTGCTGCTATATCTGAAAGTTTGACCTTGTCAACAGACTCCATCCACATAGCGCATTTAAGATTTAACTTTCGGTAAAAGTGTACCAGCAGAACAAAAACGTCAGTGTCATCACATAAAATCTTGATACTGTTCGTTGCACTCCTTGACAGACAAATAGCCTGCTGTACAATTATAACGTCTGCATCTTCATGGTGAGTTTTCAAATTTGGGCGATAAATTACAACGCCAGGAGTTTGTAATTCTGTTGCGATTGTATTAGCACCAGTAATGACCAACTCAGCTTGTGTGGAAGAAACTCACTATGTTGTAATAATTGCTTCCAAATTATGTTTGTTAGTTGTATTTTATTGCATGATTGGGTCAATATGCTGTTGCGACTTGGGAGAGTTGTGTCTGCTCTTTCTTGCATGGAAGTACTGTTAACTCTTCTTTTTAATCGCGTTGCACTCTTTGGACTATACTCGAAGTACCTATCAAATACAAGGAATGTGTCCTGTTATGAAACATGTTTCATTATTGCCGCTATGACATTATAAATGTAGGTTTGTATTGTACCAACCTTTGGCCAATTAACATGCCACAAAAGAGCACTATCATCTATAATAATTGCATTTACAAAATTTCCCCTTGACGAGACATGCACTATTTCTTGATTCATTACTTGTGATTTCTGGAAAGAGGGGTTCATGTCCCTAAATTCATCAAATAGTGCTGATGGGACTGGTGACAATTCATAACCAAACAAAGTTGTCAGACTACACATTTCAGCAGCACGTGTTATTAGTTGAAGGGCATGTGCGTAGATAGCCTCGGTGTTATAGACACTTGTGTGTTGTACCAACATATATTTCTTGTCATTTGACAAAGGGACAACTTCCTTTTTCAAAGGAACATAAAATCCTTAGGCAGAGATTCCTCAAATTTTTTACGTTGCTTTGTAGTCTGTCAGAACAACAATCTTTGACTACGTGTTGCCACTCAATAGAAACAAATTTTTTGAAACATAATTTAATATCAATTTATTTGAAACCTTTACTGTTGAATATAATCATAATTAATATAAATTGATAATTAACATAACTACAAATAATTAATTTTGTGGTCAAGTTCAAGTGTGACGAGTATAAAACATGAGCCGATTTCTCCATAGGAATTGCATTGTGCATTGTTGTAAGCTTAGGATTTATGGCAATTTTTTTTTTCAATTTCAAAGAAATTTAATAAAAGAAATTATGACATCCTGAGGGGTTGCTGACCAGTAGAGAATAGGTCTGGTTGACAGAAAATAAAAGTTTACATGAAATACAAATCACCGTTGTTCAGGGTACACTCGTGCAATGCCGGGTATATAAAAGCTAATACCGTTATATATTACATAGTATTCACATAATAAACATTTATTAAACATCAATCATTTTATTTTGGTCAACCAACATCCTTTCATTAGCAATAAAATGGGTGGTTTCTGATTTTTTGGACTGTGACCTTTGACCTTGAATAATTTAAGTAGCCCAAGGGTGCCAATCTGGCACCCCTCATATTCTGATTCAGTATATCGAATAGTACCAGAATCAATCATAAAATAAAAGTTTTACCCTATTTCAAGGTAACATGGCTTGGCGACTGGACTAATTTAGATTAATTATAACTAAGGTTGTTGTTTTTTTGCCTGTAGACATACTGGGTGATTTAATGATCTGCTTTATTACTGACGCATGATTTATTTGTCCGACAACTTTTTATTTATTTTTGGTGGCAAGATTTTAGCATGCGACATACCTTCCGAAAATCTGACATACCTTCCGCAGACAAAGGTAGTTTCGGGACATGGATTCTTATCCCACCAGTTTTGCCCGCCGTTTGCCATACCTTCAGTCGTTAAAACAAGCCTTTGGAACCACAAATGTGTATTCATTTATGATATCATTTTAAACAAATCATACATTATTCCGCCTCTCCTCCAAATTTTCAGTACCATGCCATGCGTTTCGGATTGCATTTTGAGTTTCGGGTCAACATTTCAAGTCTGAAGGTCATGAATCCAATAGCAACAATGTTAACCCTTTCACGCTCGAAACACTTGGAAACGAACTTGAAGCTAATTTACCGAAAGCAAAGTTGCAGAATTTCTACACTTCAATGAGATACGCATTGGGAAAACGGGTCCTATCGTATGGGAAATACCACTCGCTTTTTGGTTTGACATCATCGCAAACTGATCATCGTGACCAAAATGCAGTCATGCATGCCTCATTATTTTGAAACGTGGTCAAGTGACAAGGTCGTTACCTGAGTCGGGATCTTACGGAACTCCGAGTAACATCGTATATAATCACCATAAGTTCCACTGTACTCGGAAACCCCCATGAATAAATTGACTTTTTTTACTAGCAAATGGGCTCGAACTCAGAATGTCTGCCAGTAGGCGGACTTTAGATTTCTAACCACTCGACCTGAGGGGCCGAGTTCCAATAAGAGAATTTTACTGAATGGCTATGAATGTGTCATATATGACATATATCACGATTGTAAGAATAAAGCATTACAAGAAAGTATACTTTCTTGTAATGCTTTATTCTTACAATCGTTGTTTCATTGGGGGCATATATATATTTTCGTACGCTTGCAGAAAAAAAAGTCAATCAGCGATGATTATTCTGTTGTAGTCTAGAATGCATTCTGCTGGCAAACTAAGATCAGCAACGTTGTAGTGGCAAAATTAAGTTTATTCTTTGGTGATTTCACATGCATATCACATTATTAAATTATCCTAAATTATCGACTTTAAGAAAAGTCACGTAAAATATACGGTTGAATTCAATACAATTATGCTCGCAACGTGATCATTTATTCCAATTATGTTCTCAACATCTGCCAGAAATCGAGAGCCTGACTATACTTAGTCGGAATTGTTTAGTTTAATGGCACTAACGTCGCACTTAAGCAACACACGGGATTTTTTAAAATCAGAATTGTGCATATACAAACACATAAAACTCATTATTAAGAAAATATATATTTACCATTACGTCAAACTCAATTCTGATTGCTATATCTTGTTTGGTACGCATTCGCGCGTATCGCATTAATCCAATGGATTGGCATAGAAGTAGAATGAATCATTATTTCCGTTCATATCTATATTAAAGCATTTCATTCATTCAGAACTACCTATTCGATTTAAATGCGCTCGTATAATGTAAAAGCTTTTGTCCTTTAAGTTATTATTTTTGGGGGACTATTCAAAAACAAAGTAGTGGCTGCATTTGCCAACATTTTATCTGCACTTGAAAATAATAGGTAAATTTACAATAAAAATTACTGGTAGCTTTTATTCTTGTACCCACGGAAAAGTTAATTTTACGAAGAACCTAAAAGTTATATCTTCTTGCTCTCCGAATACCAATTTTAACGGAAAATGTATCCCTAATTTTAAATGCAAGTTATTTCATCTTCACAATCCAGAAGAGTTTTTTGCCATGAAATTTGCGATCTGTTTTTAATCCCTCCTATTAGAAAGAACCGAAAACTAGGATGCTAGTTTTTCTATGAGTGACTAAACAAAATCTTTTAGATGTTTGTATTTTATAATATAATTATCGTGCATTAATGTTCTGGTCATAAACGAATACTTTAATTCAGAATTGTATGGTGTTTTTTTATTGCATTATTTTGACCACAAAAAAAGGAATGTATAAGATATAGCGTATAGCTTTAACATGGTTATCTTATGAGGTTTTTCTTTCTTTTTTTTAACATGCGTTTAATCTAACTAAAATGACAACTAATTTGAATATTAAAGTTCTGTTTCGACTAAGAGACACTGTATGGAGTTTATTGACATTTTCCCCTAAACACAAACTATTCTGGCAAAACAATACCTTTGGATCCATTTTAACGAAGAATTGTATCAATAAAATAACCCTATTGACATATCTATCGTATCTAATCGAAATGTTGCAAGTCTCTTTATTATTATTTTGGTGCTTATTTTTGACATTTAGCAATGTTTATTTTCAAAATTGGGCCTTCTAAGTGTAAACAAACCAAACATTAATTTTTGGCTTTACTTCAAATGCATTGATTCATTAGGTTATTTTATCTACACTGCCAGGAAAAATATTTTTACTTTAAATAGTTCCTCGTTTTTCACCAATCATTTCCTTTTCAATCATAGATATTCCTTTTCCATACATTCGCAGTTTTTCGCATTGAACAAGGGGGTACTCTTTTTGACCACAAGCAATGATGTTCGTGCTATTTTTAATACGATTCTTAACGTATTCTTATGATTCCCGGTGTGCGACTTTCTGGGTATTCCATGGGTGAGTCAGTACGACACTCTTCTCTCGTCGATAAGGCACAGGTTCGAATCCTTGCCCAAGAAGGAAAAAAATGAAAATTGTGTCAATTCATAGAATTATTCAGGCAGCAAAGTTGTCAGTAATATTTCCTTCAATTGAAAGACGAGAGCGTACGATTTCAACGCAGTATTTCTTTACTATTCAAGCATTAGCCATTTGATGTAAGTTTCCAGTAACTTATCCACTTGTAGAATATCTGATATATGCTTCAATCATACAAAAATAATGTGTTGTGACCAGACGTACTGCTTTTCGCTTTTAGTTTGTTATTCGACTATCTAGCAATAAAAAAAATGTAAAAATAGTCTCCGTTTTTTTTGTTATTGTTTTAAAAAAAATTAAATTAAATATCATTTATGAAAATTTAACGGTGACTTCATAGTCGAAAAATTAATAACTGAAACAAATCTGGCCAGCCTTATATTTCGTGTTGAAAATAAATTTGCCTATCTTTCAATTAAAACAGTGATTTAGCTAGTTAATTTGGTTTTATTACAAAACGCTAGTTGAAAAAAATAATATGCAATATTTTTCATTACATGTTCAAAGTTAAAATAGACACTAGATTTATTTTTAGAAATTTGCAAATACTGTTATATGTATTTTTTGGTGTTAAAACTACTGAAATGCCATTTAATTTCTTGTTAAAACTCTCACTAAAACGAATTTCTACTCTTGCAGATCTCGTATTACATTCTTCTTTTTCTACTCGTACACCCATTTCTACTTTATCATACCTTATTTCATAATTAGTTCTGACTTATAACTCTAAATATTTCGGCATACGAGGTTTTTACAAAGTTAACAAGTAACTAAAGACTATTCATAGAAATACTTTTGTCCAATGGTAATAAATATAAGGATCTTTCTTAGAATCCTTTGGCATCATTATGTTGTTGCAAAATTGTTTTCGTTTCAGTCATTTACAAAATATTCTTCCATGTAAAACATGGAAGAGAAACGAAATATAATAATTGAGCAATACATGTAACATAACACATTGTAAAGTTTTCGTAAAACTTTAACTTCTAAACGTTGTCACAAGTCCGTTGAAATTACGAATTTCAATAGCGATGAATATGGAGATTTTATTTCATTGTCTGAAATACTATTTTTAAGGAAACATATTATGTCACTTTTCAAAAGACAAATATAAAGTTAAACAAGAAAAATTAGAATTTTAAGAAAATAAAGTTCTAAAAAAAGATAAAATTTTAAAATTTAATTATTAAACGATATTTAATTAATAACGATAACTACAGATACGTACACTCTTAAAACAAACGTGCTGTTTTAACTCAGTCTGAGTTAATTTCCACTCCTTTCCGTGCCGATAATGCACTTCCCCTATAGGAGTGGATATCACTCTTTTTCGGAGTGGGTAAAAGAAATAAAAGAAAACAATCTACGTCCTACACTCTTAAAACGGGCGGATTTATCAGTCTTAGTTAATTTCCACTGCTTTCCGGTGCCGAAAATGCACTTCTCCTATAGGAGTGAATTTCACTCTTTTGTTTTAAGAGTGTATAAATATTTCTAGTCAAATATATAATGAATTATTTTTAAAACGTTGGTCTTCGGACCTTTAAGTCCACATATATCGGTATTCGACACGGCCATCAGCCAATCTGCCTTCCAAAAATCTTCTTGGGGAAGCATGCATAAATTTCGCGATGCTTTTAGGGGGGGTTGAGCCGACTATCACCGAATCTCACGTTGGGGGAGGGGTGCTCTCGCCAAATGTTACGTAATTTTTCGCCGCAAAAAAAATCAAAGTAAAATGCGAGAATTCAGGATTAAATAATCGTAAAATATTTTATTTATTATTTATTTCTTTCAACCACCAAACAGAATGTTCGACTTAAATTGATTAAAGTCTTACAAGTTAATGTTTATCGTGGCTTTCCGAACCCTATTTCAAAATGTTAGAGCTTTGAAAAACTATTTAAAATTCACCAAAATAGAAATCAAACATAAAAAATATGAATTTTGAAAAATCTCACGTGAGATATCGGTGTGGAAGGGGGGGGGGGGGTCGTGCCGTATATATTTTTTTAATATTGGATTGACACGGAGAGACCATACTTTGGTTTGGAGACTCGGCTATAGCTCACATCCCTCCTTAATTGACGTTTGTCACACTAAAAAGTTATAGGCCTGAGACTCTTTTCTTTAATGATGGGATTTTATTAGTTGGGACACTTATCCAAATGCTGGTCGGTGTGATCTGCAGGGGGAGAAAATAAGCGACCATTTTTGCGTTATCAGCTTACATGCGGCTATGGAACTATAATGAAGATAAGATTATTTGCTGTGTAATAACATTTCTTTCAAACTAATCGGTCATAAACCAGTAAAAAAAACGTGGTTTTTGGATGTTAAAGTTATGTCAGTTTGGATTGTAAAACACCGCTTGAAACTAAAGGTACAAAAGTACCTTTGAAGTGAATGCCCTTTTCGAAATATTTCGAATTGTCCGAGTTGTCAATAGGAAGTTTCTTTCACTTAACTGCAGTTAACAATTGCTAGGTAGGGCCATCCATTTTGTACGTTGACATCCCTAGCCGAAATAACGCTTGGACACGCCCTTCTAAAAACAAATCACTAGGGTTGTCAGTTGTCACACAGGCAAGGGGCTATCGCCGATGGCAAGTAGTTTAAGAAACTCACAGAATGGAGGAATACCAGTGAATATTAAATTTGCGAAACACAAAAGAAGTTTCAATAAATAGTCTTTTTACAGAACTTAAAAACAAATTGAAATATGAGGTACTTTCCGAAAAATCGAAAAAAAATTAAACAAGTAGAATTTTCTTCTTATTTTAAAAGATTGTATCTTAAATGTGTATGGTAAAAAAATATAACCTTGTTTTTGGATATAAATAAAATAAATAAATAAAATGATGAAGATTGTATACCTTTCTTAATTTTTACTACTGAACCATTGTTTATAAATTCGCTCTGAACATTTTAAGCAGCTAAGTGATGATACTTTTCAAAGAAACCACCCTCCTTCAACGACCGATTTTCCTCAGAACGGAGGGTGGTCGCTCCCGAAAAGTCTATTGTACTTATTGAAGACTTACTAATTGTCGCGATAAAGCAATGGTTTTAAATATTTTTATTTACATAATTTCTTTCAAATATTAATATTTGAAAGTTATCTTTTGAATCTTGATGTACAAACGTATTTATGAACGCGTTTCATTTTCAGATTCCATCCCCCAAGTCGCTGCATCCATTTTTTGGTCTCTATTCCTGAAAGGTCCTCAAATATGGTGCCACATTTGCCATGACATCCCTATCAAATGGTCCGGTTATTTCATCTACACTAGGTAAAGTACCAAACACTAACAATAGTATTTTATGCAGAAAATCTCCACAACTTTGCGCATGATATACATGAAGAAACATGAAGGTGAAAACAACGCTGATTCTTGGCTCAAATAGTAGAAGAGTACACGGCAAGAACCCTTTTATTGCATAGAAATCTGTCTGCATCAGGTCGGCTTGGCGAAGATAGCGAGTCATCGCCTAAACTGGTGTGAAGAAAGTAGTTTTGCCATGGTTCTTATTGCGCAAAACACTGGTTTACTATCATTATGATCGAGATTCAAGCCAGAAATTATGACGCTTTAACCGCGGAAGAAGAAACAAAGGAGAAACCGGTTTCCGATCCCCGCTACTCGCCAAGCCGACGTCAATACGGACAGATTCCCTGTCGATGATGGGGTTTTCTCCCTGTACTCTTCAGTTTTCTTGTGTAAAAAATTGACATGTTTCGAAAGACGGAGGTCTTGCTTCATCAGAATAGTTCACACAGAATAGTGTTTTCAGTCAGATATGTGTACTATTCTGATGCTGGAGGCCCTTCGTCCTTCAAAACGCGTCAATTTTTACACGATAAAACTATTTGCGACAAGAATCAACGTTGTTTCCTTCATGTATTAGCATAATTAAAATTTTAAAAAATAGTTAATTTTTTTAATTTCATTTTTAAATAAAAATAATTAATTTGATTAGTTACGTGTAAAAAGACGTATTTTGATGTTTTGAGATAGCATTTTTGTTTTTTGTCTAAAAGATGGCATTTTAACAGACTTCTAACAACCATTTTTCGACGGCTTAAAATGCATTATGCTACTTGAGCAATAATCATTTAACTTTTTTGTCCAAAGATCCATATACAGAGTGGTCCTAATTAAACTGACGGTACTAAAAACTTTCTTCATAGCTAACTAATGGGCTGAAAATCCATTTGGTAGTGAGACTATGGACGACATGGGAGAGAGAATGCCGTAAAAAAGTTTAGTTCACAAATTTCCGTTAGGGGAAATCGGCGACACTGCTATGTTTTCAAGCTTAAAATCATCATAAAAGTAATATACAAACGTTGCCATTATATAACCAGCAATATTATTGATTTTAGCTTCAAGAGTATGAAATAAGAATGGGCAATTTAAACTTTTGTATAAAAAAAGTTATGTTTATAAAGTTTTTTTTAAATAATCTTTTGTATACCATGGCTTGAAAAGTGACGCCGAATATTCCTATTAGAAAATTTGGAAATGAATTTCTTTTTTTACGCGATTTTCTTTCCAATGTCATCAATAGCCTCTTTACCAAATGAATTGTAATTCGGGCTGTTAGTTCTACAGAAAGTCCTAATTACCGTCAGTTTAATTATGAGACCCTACATATGAACTTTATTAGAATAAGGTTTAATGTTAATACCCTACATTGTGTGGCGCTGAGAGCATCTACCCATCCTCTACTATAGATATAAAGCAACTGTTTGTTTTCTTTGTTAGATGGTAGCTGTGAATCTGGAAGCGGCTTGTCTTCTGGAGCTCATAGCGACTACCCCGACAGTCCCCAATGTTCTCCGCAAAACCTCAACCTCACCTATGATAGCAAAGCTAATAGTGACACAGAGGATGTCGGAATTAAAGAAGAACCTCCCAGTCCGGTGAGTCATTTTTGTCCGCGAAACTGGTGCACATAAAATATGTCTTTAAAGGGGTTTTGCACTGTAAGAGTCTGTTTTAAAAATTTTGTTTAGAATTACACAACTCTTTGTAAACACATCTAGGGTGGTATGTGCTGTTTAAAATAGATACACATATTAGAATCATCTATGTACCTTTACACACTAAATCGAAAGCGAAATAGGCGAATTTTTTAAAACTGTTCTACTATTTTGAGGCCCAGTGGCTTATCGTAGTGCTTCGTATTGCCACGCCACAGGTCCGGGGATCGAATCCCGGATTGGGCGAGGTTGACCCATCCTTTCATCCCTTGAGTGGGTCGAAAAAATGGGTATGGTTGGGAACTAAACACTGGGAGTTCCGCGTGAGGCTGACCACCTTACCGGGACATATGCCTAGCACCCCAGAGCCCTAGGTCACGAAAGCTGAAATGGGCACAGCAGGCCTTGGCCCAGTTATGGTCTGTTGCCCCGAGGAGTTTTAGATTTTTAGTTCTACTATTTTTCTTTCAACTTCGAAATCCGGGAGGAGGAGGTGCACTTGCCCTCGCAGCGACCATGTTTGCTATGAAATATTAATACTATATATATACGTTTGAGGTTTACGCATCAATGTAAATTATTTGTTTTCTTTATTAAAAATATTCGTATCTTTATAATAATTTTTTATGCCGAATGCCGCTTTAATTGGTTGTAAAATTTGCCGCCCGAAAAAATACAGCTTATAGCCTACTTAGCCTATTTAGAAATCCGGCCCTGAGTATAGGGTGGCTTGTTACCCCTTATTATGATGGCTCCAAATAACAGTAAAAAAATGAAAATGAGCTTTGAATATGGATGATAACATTTAAATTAATCTATATTTATCTATTTAAATTAAAAGAATTCCTGTTAATGCTGCTCTTTGCCCATATTATTTAATTTTTTATTTTATGAAATAACCAAGAACTCGACACCACACTGCAACTCGAGTTCATCCTGTGGGTAATACTCAACCAACCACATTTTTTGCGTTGAAGTTTAATACACAGATATGCAATTATATAAATGTGTATAGATATTTATTCGTTAGTGTTCCTTTTCCAAGTAAATGCATTTAAAGGTAGATTTTTATGACATTTCTGCGTATGTCTTCTAGACAAAAGAGTAGACCTTATGAAACCACCTCCAGATTAATGACCACATATTTTAGTTGAGGCCTGTTTTACAAGCTTAATACAACTCTCGACTGATTGAGTGTGGTAGGAAACTTCTTACTTTTACTCATGAGCTCAGTATAACATTTTAATAAGTGATAACATTTCATTGTTACTAACGTTCCTCAGAATGGGTGGTGGATATAATTTACATGCATCTCAATTTATTATTTCGGTATAATCTGTATAATTAAAGTTAATTTTGAGCTTTTTAAAGTGTCAGATTTTTTTATCCTTCGATATTACTTTCCTTGCTTTTATTATTCTATTGTAGTCCAGCTCTAGAATATATTTGCGATCATCAACGAGCTTTGATAATAGCACATTTTCAGAATGTGCAAAATATGTATTTTTTCGTTTTCAGGATCGATAAATTTGCAAAAGTTTTCTGGCAAGTAACTTGAAGTTTCAATTGCTTGAAACACGTGTTTTGGGCCCTCAGTAAAAGATTTTCTTTTTCACACTTGTAATCTACCACCGCAAGGCAAGTACAATTATTTGCATTTTTGGCACATCCACAAGAAAAGGATATTTCACACTTACATGCTGAAATATCAAAAAGTTTGTTTGAGCTTCATTTACGAATTCATTCACTTTAGCATAATAACTTGCACGTTTATTGAAATGTTTGTAAGTTTTTTTCAATTTGCAATAGTTATCGTTAAACAGTTTTATCATGTGTATAACACGAGTGTGCGGCACTACTGAAATGAAAGCCTTGTGATAAATTTCTTCAACATGAGTACAGCAACACTGTCTGCTATTTTTTAAAAATTCTACTTTTTTTATTTAAATGAGATTAGATTTTTTCTAAGCAATAAAATATCACATCTTCATATGCTGGTAACATACTTAGGGAAACCGAAAATTTTACAGCGATTTTTCTGCCTGGTACCAAACTTCTTTGACTGAGATAACATTTCACAACAAGATAGAGCTTATATCATATCTTACTAAACTCAATCGAAATCAATCCTTAGAACTGAATTCGTCGCTTTCTCGATATGATATAAGCTCTATCTATTGGGGTATAACTTCATACGTTCTTAAGTAACCAGCCAGATTTATGCGTTACATCTGTTTTGCCGACAGATGTAACGCAGTGCCGACTGACGAACACGAAAGTTGTATATATGGTTAATATCTCCCATTTTCCCTCTTCTATCGGTACCAGCAACGGAATCTTTATTTTAAAATTTTATTGCTTTATCAGATTTTAGTTTTTAATATTAAAGCAAGTAAAGAGAAAAATAATTGAATTTTAAGTGTAAAAATTAAGTTTACTGTCCTTTCTGGTTTTAGAATTGTCATGACTGGTTAAAACATAAGATTTTTAAATTGTACTTCCCTTGTGTGCAAAAGGTTTTCATATTTATTCAAGGTTGATAAAACCGATAATTGATATTTGTTTAATGAGGCATTGACGCTGGAATAAGTATCTCGGCTCTATACCAAATTTTGCCCAAATATCGGGCATTGATTACTTTTTTCTTATACCTGTATCCGTAGCCAACCGTTGCATTAACAATAATTATTTTAAAATAGTTAAATATAGATTAATTAAAATGTTTTCACCCATATTCAAAGCTAATTTTCATTTTTTTTACTTATTTGGAGCCATCATAATAAGGGGTAAAGAGCCCCGCACCACGCGACGGTCCTGACTTTCTAGGAATATAAGGCCGATTTCCTGCGCAAATCGACTTCATATTTTATAAATCATTTATTTTAATGCAATAAAATGTTTTTTTATGGTGTTGACTGCAATACAGCTTAGGTTTTGGGAGCAAGGAAAATCCCAAAATTTCTTCAAATTTGTACATTTTCAATCTTTTGTGAGACTTAAAATTACAAACAAATACGTTTGAAACAATTTTTTTCGAAATAACTGAAGTATTTCAAACATAAAAAATGCAGTTTGGAAGCTAAATAATTTATCTGCAAATTTTGGCTGATATTTCGAAGTTAGTCATTTTTTTGCCTTTTTTTCGTAACTTCAAACCCACGGGGCCTATTATGTTTATAACTTTAGAATTTTTTTTAATTATTTTCTGTTAATCAGCATGACGATACGCAACTTTTGAGCCCTGTTTGAAGTTGATTCTCGAAGATTTTGTTTTTACGACCCACCCTACTCCTCATGTTGTTCAGGATGAGAAAATCCGCAGCACGCATGTCGTATGATTATGTAGCATGTAAAAGATCTCTTAAATACCCATTTGGCCTGGGTTCAGAGAGATTCATTTACTTTCTAAACGTCAAAATTGGCAGTGAGAGCCGCCTGGATGGTGCCACAAAAAGTGGCTCTCAGTTCTGGGGAACGGAATAATTTATCTATCTAGGAACAAACCTATCCACACATTAGGATTATAACGTGAATAGTGGAAAGTACAGGGTGGCGCAAAAAAAGTGCCCTCGTCATGGAGATTAGAATAGTATAGAATTGTTGCTAAGTCAAAAACCAATGCAAAAACAGTTGTGCTAAGTGAAGCTATTGATCGCTTCAATATTAAGCCCAAGCGAACGCTTGGCGAATTATTAGCCGGCAACTATGCTATGGTTTAACAAGCTAATTGGAATGCAATATAAACTGAAGGTTTGTACAGTTGTGCAAAGATGTTCTCACTAGTAATTATTTTGGCCGTTATTTATCCTAGAGAATCGGACCTTTTTGTTTTTGTTAGTATAAAATATTCTAAATTGATTGTACGAAACAAAATGTGTTTTTTTTTCGGACCTGTTTCGGAATGTTTTTGGACTTGTTCAAAACAGATCCTGCCTGATGCCATTTCTTAACTAATCGTTGCAGGGCACTCTTTTTTTGGCACATTTACACCATTAAATTCTTTAACAAACAACTGGACGCATTTTTTCCACGAATTTATTTTAATAAAACTTTCTATAATAAACACCCTCTGCTGTACTGTGAGTATCATTTCACCTGTGCATAGATCAACTCACACTCACACAGCCGCAATTAGATCTGAACTTGCGAATCGTCCATGAGTAGCTCTAATGTGATGCTAATCCAATCCTATCAATGCAAAAACAGGTTTGCCAAGTGAAGCCATTACACGTTTGAATAGTCTTTTATTTCGACTTGACTGCTTTCAGACGGCTTCAATAGTTTTTCTCGCCAAGCAAATTCCACAGACAAGTGTGATACGTTTAAATTGTAGCGAAAAATCAGTCTATGTTTCATTTAAATTTTCGGAGTAGAAAATAGTCCTGAGCAGTAGTTCTAGATATAAAAGCTTAATTATTTTTTTTAATTAACTAGGGGCCTCCGCCCCCTGCTCGCTATCACTCGCCAAATTTATTTTTTTCAGGTTCAGGTTGTTGGCTGTTCCGAAAGAGAGAAACAAAACCTGTTCGCAACCAGATAAGTATATATAATTGGCCGTGCGCAAATAGGTTTCGTACTTTTTCTTTGAAATTGCTTACATTTCGCACCGGTCGGATGGCGTGACGTCCAAAGAGCTTATGTGACCTTAAAGTTGAGTAGACCATGAACAGATACATAAAGACAAAAACACTATCATTTACGTAAACAAAAAATGGTGAAACGTAACACGGAGGGAGATCCTTGCAAAAACGCATCTAACGAAAAATAATAAAACTAAAAAGTAGGTTTGTTACAGAATCTGTCACTTAAACCGCTTCCACACAATATTTGTGCTCAACAAAAAAAACGCACTATTTATACACCTCAGAAAGAAATTCGCCAAACCAGGGCCTTCAGCTTATAATTTATTTCTAATTCAAACTTTTAAACGCCAAAATTAACTATTTTCATTAATCTTCTTTCGCAAATTAATGATTACTCATTATCACTCTCACTCATTATTAGATTGACTGATCACATGACCTCCAATGCTAACGACGGGACGCGCATGGAGGCTTTTTAAGAGGGCAAAATTGCCAGTGTTACTGCCACTTAAAGGAGAAAAATACTACGAAAAAATACCATTTATTTCAAAATTACAAAAAAATATCGTAAAAATACTAGCTGCATTTTGGAATCGTTTTAGTGACTTTAAATCCTTTTCTAGTTTTTTTTGTTGGTAATTTTAGAATTAAATGGTATTTTTTCGTAGTATTTTTCTCCTTAAAGTGGCAGCAACACTGGCAATTTTGCCCTCTTAAAAGGCCTCCATGCGCGTCCCGTCGTTAGCATTGGAGGTCACGTGATCAGCCAATCTAATACTTTAACTATGATATCTATGATTGTGATATTACAACAATCCAAACTGAATCATATCACATAAATACCGGGAGGTTATAAAATAACGCTCGCTATTTGAAGAGGTCTGTAGCTTGAATGAATAATCCGAATGCAACAAACTTCGAGACATTTACTAATCAAGAAAGGGGGAAAAGAATGCAATCATAAAAAAACACCTCGTCACTTGACCAGGGTTCTAAATTACGAGGCGTAATTGGTTGTGTTAAAGCTCCTAAAGGAGGCTAGAAATAGGCAGCCGGAATTGATTACATTACATTAAAATGACCGCTTCTTGGTTTTGCCAATGCTTACAATTGTGTTTGCATCGGCAGCGCCGTCTATCGGTGATTATTTTAACTATTTCTTTTTTAATGTAATGTAATCGATTCCGGCTGCCTATTTCTAGCCTCCTTTAGGAGCTTTAACACAGTCAATTACGCCTCGTAATTTAGAACCCTGGTCAAGTGACGAGGTGGAGTTTTTTTATGATTGCATTCTTTTCCCCCCTTCTTGATTAGTTAGTGTCTCGAAGTTTGTTGCATTCGGATTATTCGTTCAAGCTACAGACCTCTCCGAATATCGAGCGTTATTTTATAACCACCCTGTCAATATTTTTCAAGTGTTTTATTTTTATTTTAAATAAATTTTCTTGTTCGTTTGACGAAATGGCAACAATGAAAATAGTATTGAATGAAAATGGAATTTGCATGTTATTTCAATGTAGATTAAATTTTTAGTTATTTAAATTTTAAATATACTTCTAATTTAAATTTTTTAATGAAATTTGGGATGTAACCTAGCCTGATTTTTTGCTTCAAAATTATGTATCCCACTTGTTTGTGCGACTTGCGGTTCGTTCTGTGAAAGTGGGTGACAGACAGGCGGATTGAACGATTATAATACCTTCCACTTTTTACGTTATAAACGTAGTGTGGAAGCTAAAAAAACATTTCGCTTAATATGTTGGCTATACAACAAATCATAAAACAATGTTTAACAAGAGCAACTTTCTAAATTTGCAAAGTAATTAACATGATCATATCTTGATACTTCCATAATTAAAACATCTTCAAAAACTTTCTATAAAAAAAAAAGCATATTCGAGTGTGCAAAGTTTATTTTATTCGCATCTATAAGAATACATTTTTCAGGATAAATAAAAAATAATAAAATACAAAGGAGCCATAGTAAAGAAGAAAAAAAAAGTTACAAAATCGCAGACAAAAGGACGCATTCTTACCGAGGAAGAATTTAACAACGTGATATTTTTTATTAGTTGTTCGTGTTTTATAAAAAAAGGGAAATTTTGTGATTCCATTTTAGCAGAATTAACCTAATAAAATAATTTTGTTATAAAATGTTTGTTTATTGAAAATGTTTATTAGAGTAATTGTTTTGTTAAATGTTTATTTAAAATAGTTTTGTCATAAATTATTTTTTTTTATAATCTATAATGACGTCCTAGTTTGAGTTGAGTGCGTATTTAGGTGTCGGCTCGTTATTGACTGTGCTTCGAAATTACGACGGACGTTGCCAATAGCCCTCTTGTGCGAAGATGATTAAAACCTAACCTATCATCCAAAATATTTAAACTAAAAAAATCTGTAAACCTTCTATCTTGCTATAATATATTTTAAGGCAAAATCATTTATAATAAAAAAAAATCTGTAAATCTTTTCTATATATAAACACAAAACAAAAAAAACCTTGTTCAATTTAATGATGATATATTTATATTTGCCTGAATTCTTCCACGTGTAAAGCAACTTTTGTAAAAAGACTAAGTTAAAGAACTGTTCTTTTTAAAAGAACAGAGCAGAGAGCAACTTTTCTTTAAAAAGAACGTAACAAATTCACGCATTTCTGGTCTCTTTTACCGTGGTGTTTTGCTGAAAAGGACTAAGTTTTCGTTTTTGGCTGATTTATTTTAATTTTTAATTAAAAAACTAATCGGAAATTTGAAAAAAAAGCCACCGAGGTATAAGGGAGACACACCTTCCCAAAAAAATTTGGACTTCTAACCTCAATATTTCATCATGTTATGGCTGCTGACACTTTAAGAGAGCTTACTTTTTTTTTAATATAGAGAGATAATTACAGTTGGGGTTACAACGAATACCACGTTACAAAGCTACAATTTGCGAGTTCAAATCCCGGAATGCTCGCTTTGCCATTCCTCTTATGTGTGTGTCGATACAATGAGAAACAAGTATGCATGGGAACTAAACACTGGGGATTCCTCGTTAGGTTGACCGCTCCACGCGACCTGCTACTCGAGAAATTTTGGTTTTAGTTAAGTTTAGTATTACGAATACCTCTTCTCCTCATAGGAAACTCAAAATCGGATTTATTTTTTAATTGCATTTTTCTTTTCGATTTAAGAAATACAGGGTGGCCCAAAAGTAGGCTTACAGTTAGTTAGGTATACAGTTATTTATACAGCAACAGTTATTTTTCGAAAGCATGTCTGGTTGTTCAGTCAGTTGATTGCGCATTATCTCACAGAACTGTAATTAGGATCGTCCTCAAGAAGGCCTCGTAACTGGACGGTACGGTTTAAGGTTCAGCTGGTCCATCAGGCGTTGTAACGTTGCTCTAAGGATAATCAGCTCCCGAGACGCTAGTTGAGTGAACTTCTTTTTATGTTTATGAATGCTATGCTAACGCACTGTCTCCGCATTTTCATACTTTCAGTTGGTCTTAAGGATCCACCGTCGGTGCTCCTCACTCAGATTCCCAGCAGTGGTTTGCACTTATAAACAAAAGCACAAATTTTCCACCAGCACAAATCATTTTATAGGATAGCTGGCAGATGGCGAGATTCGAAGTTTCATACTCTGGAAACATTATTTGCTTATTCCTCAAGCATCAAATAAATATTCCGAAGCTATCTCGAAACTAAACCAAACGAAGTCCACGAATCGCTACTCTTTGGATAAGATACGCTGTAGTACGACTTTATTTTAGCCAACCAACAAAACTAAGCACGACTATGTCAAATACCTGTTCTAAATAACCCTTAAGTTCTTACCAATGGTACAGCATTAACTGTTAGTCTACTTTTGGGCCACCCTGTATTATAAGCACAAATGTATAAACATAAGAATGTTAATTTGGTGAATTTTTTTTTTTTTAATATTTTGCACTCTCGGCACATATTGAAATCTTTTCATGAAGTATCCTCTTTGACAGAACAATGTTTAAAAAATAATGGTTACTCGGGGAATAACATTTGACCAAAAACCAGAAATTATTTATACATTAAAAAAATTTGGTGCTTTTTAAACTCATCAGATATTAAATAGCAATAGTATCCGTAAATTCTGAAGCCTTAAGAGGATTCATCAGACGCCACCTACCGGTCGCCTCTCAATAGTAACTCTATGGTAAAATCGAGATGGTTTTTTTGATGATATCACACGAAATTATTGGAATATTTTCACGCGGTTTGTGTCTTTAGACAGATTTTGACTTGAAGATGCATTACCTAATTGTTATTTTTGTTTAAATTTTTGTTAAAAAAAATTACATTAAAAGTTAACTTTAACTTCATTTTATAAAAATTGAGTAGAAGATATTGAAAAAATTAATTTACAGGTACCGAGATTGAACATTTTTGTATTAAACTTGCCTTTAAACTTTGAAATTGGGTAATTTAAAGTTGAGATATCAATTAAAATGTGAAGACAAGTGCTAAAAAATTGTGCAAAGCCACGCCTCCCATAAGAACCTCCCCTTCTCAGGGTTCATTAGTTTGGACAGTAGGTTATCAAGGACGGGGGACAGCTTCACATGTGGTCTTAAGTGGGGGGGGGGGGGGGGGGGGGGGGGTACTTTTTCCTACTTTGAAGGGGATTTCGGAGAAAACCGCTGACGCTGGGAGAGGGTGCGAGTGTCTTTTTATTTTGTATTTTCGCTTTGTCAATGGAACTCGTTGCATTCTTCGCTGTGGCTATTTCACAGCCCAGTGCTATAATATTATCAAATGGCAATTTTCGATGCGTATTTAATTTACTGGAGCTCACAATTCACTAGAGCAATTTTAATAATTACTCTTCTTATTGTGTTATTTTTGTTTATAGAATGAAAAGAACTATAGTTTATGGTTGGAAGAAATAATTTTAAATCGCAATCTAATATTTAGTAGAAAGAAAAAAGTTATACTATAATGTATTTGATGTTGGTGAGGATTTATCGTTTCATATTAATGATTGTTACAAATTGACTATTCTACTTTCTTTACTCACAACAGACAATATTTTAGTTATATTTTAACATTTGAATACAAAATATAAGCATAATGCGTTACATATTTTTCACAATAATAACTAAATGATTGAATATTTAAAAAAAAAAACGATTGGAAGTAAAATGTGGGATAAGTTCTGCCCAACCCTATGATAAATTGTAAGAAATAGATGTTATAAGGGAAAAAAAGCAACTGTTACCTATAACAGCTCCCCACAACATTTACACGCCATAGAAAAAAATAGCCTAACACAGCAATTAAAATTAAAATTAATTAATTATTTCTAGTTTTCTAAATTTATTTATAATTCGAAGAATAGTTTTGTAAAATTGGTTAGGTCAATTCTACTTAAAAATAGTGGGTTTCGCAAGTCTAGATGAAATATGCCAGGTTTGGTATGAATGATAAAGAATCCAAGGCTGATTGTAGAGCTCTATATACAATACAAATTAGCAAACAGCATCAATGCAAAGGGCACAGTGGGAATGTAAAGAAAATGCCGACTTTTATTTATCACTATTGACGCCTTCTAGTGCAGTAGAAATAAGCGAAAAAACACCTTAACCTAGAACAAATTGGAACATAAACTATTCTTGTTGCAAATGGTAGGTAACATGCTTCTAATGAACATACTAAAAACCGCAACCCGTACTGTTGCGACAAATGTTTTTGGCCGCCATCTTGAAAACACGTAAACATTTAAAAAAAAAAATCACAATAAACCATAATAAGTCGAGTTTGGTATCAAATTGAAGGAAATTTTATGCTGAAAAAGAATGATATTGGTTTTAAAACTAAAAATATTTACAAACATGATTTTGGAGTGAAACAATGAGAAAACGTTCGAAAAATATCACCGCAAGCGACGGAACCACCCCTTGTTATTATTGAGATGTCCAACAAAAGTTTGCGACTTTGCGACTCAAAGCCATGATTCAAAGAATGGAGTCCCTCATAATAAGCAATATTGAACAAACCCTCATGAAATGTACTAAAAGAATGGACAAAGAATGACTGAAAGTCAACATGGAACCTGGAATTTAAATCATTCGAAATGCAGTGAACTAACTTATGCAATGAGTTTGCTGACGCTGACCCGAGTATAACTGACCGTTGATATAACTGATGCAGGGATGACGAAATATTTTGTAGATCTAAACAAGGCTTGAATATCTTTTCCAATCATGTCACGTTGGCCTTGTCTGCACTATCTGTTATTTTATTTAAATATATTCTACAAAACACATGAAGAGTCAGTAAGTGGACTGTGATCTAAAAAATTGACAAAATCTTTCGTCATCCTTGCATTAGTTATATCAACGAAAGACACTGGTCGACAAACTCATTGCTGCTAAAGTTAGTTCACTGCATTTCGAATGATTTAAAATCCAGGTTCCATGTTGACTTTCAGTCATTCTTTGCCCATTATTTTAGTACATTTCATGAGGGTTTGTTCAATATTGCTTATTATTAGGGACTCCATTCTTTGAATCATGGCTTTGAGTCGCAAAGTAGCAAACTTTTGTTGGACATCTCAATAATAACAAAGGGTGGTTCCGTCGCTTGCAGCAGTGAATCTTTTAAGAATTTTTCACTGGGCGACATTGCATGTAAAAGGTTTTTTTTTTTTTTTGGGGGGGGGGGGAGATCATTGCGTAGTAGGAAAAGGGGGTCGTCATTTCAAGATAATCCCCTAGTGCAACTTGAAAATTTCATTGATTGCGAAAAAATCTTTTATGATTTGTAATCAACTAATTTGGTAAAATAGGAAAAAAAATATAGAAATTGAAATGAAAAAAATAGAAATGCGTAACTATCTATTTTACAATATCCTCTGCATAATCTTGAATAATACTTCTATTACATATATTTTCTCAAAAATAAACATAAAACAAAGAAATAAACATAAAAACAGTCTTTTAATATTTTAAAATATTATCAAAATAATCCCGAATAATATTTCTACAATATATTTTCTTAAAGAATAATACTCCTTAAAAAAAGTAGACAATAATAAAACTTAGGAGGGAAATAGTTTGTATAAATGAGAGAAAAAATGTATATACAGTAACTCAATACTTATTACATAAAATTCTATTTTAAAATATACTCTAAAGTCTAAATACATGAATAGAACTCCTATAACTTATATGTTTTCTTGAGGAATGATTGCAAATTTTTCGTGAGGACCCCTAAAAAAACTCATTAAATTCAGTTATATACAAAAATATTATATGCAGTTTTCTTCTGCAAAAAACTTTTTGATGAAGTCCATGTCACGATATAATTTTTGTGTCATAATACATTTGAAAAATTATGCAACAAAATTGTCTTCTTCAAATCTACGGATGATGTACTTATATACAGTAGATGGTATTAGTGAATCTACAGAAGTGTAATGTTTAATTTTTACATAAAGATTACTTTTTAAAAATATATTTTGATGTTGCAATAATAACAGATGTAAATGAAGTGCTACATAACTCTATCTTACTAACAATATTTTTTCCAAAAGAAATATGTTTACAAAAAAAGGGTGGTTATTTAAGTAAATAATAAATAAAATTTCATTTAAATTGCCTAAACTAAGATTTTTTGTTAATTTAGCGGAACAATACATGTTCAGATTTAAGGCTCTGAAAATGTTGATTCCGTATTATTTATAAATGAATTTTTTTAAATATTTCGTTACTTATGAGTTAATACATTAATACTGATTGATTTAAATAACATTTGTATGTTTGGTTTTTACATCGAAGAGTTAAAAATAGAGTACGAAACTAGGTTCATTTTTTATTTTTTTAAAGTCTTATTTCCCCATATTTGTTTTTTAAGCATATAAAACAGTTCCAATTGGAACTAATTGATCTTATGATACCTGTCGTTACAAACTCTAAATCAGCTCAGTCGTAGATTTATGGGCATTTGAAACAATCCGACCCTAAGTACACATATCGTCCCTATATTTATTTTACAGATTACAATTGACTATGAATATTTTAAATTTTGAAAGGAATAAAAACGAATTCACATGGCAATAAATTATTTGTGGAATAATATCTTAAATAAAATGTTGGGTTTAATTTTTTAACGAATTAAAATATGTGGATGAAATAGGAAGTTAGCGTCGTGAAACACTAATAAATATTTTTGTAGACACTACACAGGTCCTAGCAAATAAAAAAAAAATTAAAATATTAAAAACTAAATTCTTCTTCAAGCTTTATTAATGCATTATAATTGTCACTTAAAACTTAAAATCATATGTAATTTTATCGATAATTTGAAGTAAAATTTTTTAAAATTCACGTATCTCCCCCTTCTTAATCCTCAAACGTTTATGCCACTTTTAAACACCAAAATTAGAAAAAATACATAGATAAAGTAAATACATAAACAGCATAAAAACGTACCTCAAAACAAAAATATCCAACATAAGACGAAAGGTTAAATTTAAGTGAGAATAAGATCAGAGCAAAATTTTGTGTGTTTACTTTAGAAGCCAATGTTGTACAATGACATCTAAGATCTACTGACCACCCACCCTCATCAGTTGGCCATTTCCAAGTTCCCAAGCTATTCGAGTGACTTTTACGATGTTTTCTCAGATCAGAAACTTTTACCAAAGATTGTAACTACGATGCCCTTCCGAGAAAATCCCATTTGCTTTTGTACCAAGCCAATTAAAAAAGCAAGGCAAAAACGGCGATGAAAATACGAAGCTTGTTTACTACAAAATAGGCTCCCACTTTCAGTCTCAGATAAGTTAAACTGATTGGAAAAAGCGAAGACATCAATGTGTGATACAGAAAAATACTGAGAATCGACACAGGATAATTGCCTGTCTTTTGTCCACCTTCCTAAGTTACCCCGTCATAAAACCATCCCCCAGCTTCTTGTTGCTACAGCGAGTAAAGCCTTATCTTATAACGCAATAAATTCTCCTCTATCAGGGCAGGGGGCATGTCCGGGGCCTGTTACATGAACTAACACCTTGAGAGCGCCCAGGCTAAAAAAAGTGTTGTAGGGGGGGGAAACCATCTTGGTTGCTGAAAAGTTTTTGTGTTTAGTCACTCACAGGGTTGTAACGAATAAGCAATATCTGATAAACAACAACTGGCTACAACTTGCCCATTTTTTTTTTTATTTCAAATGCTTTTTTTAAATACAATTTATGATATAACGGATGGGATTTTTGAGAAAATACGGTTTCTTTCAATGTCGCCCAGTGATTTGATTTTCATATTACTAGGCGACATTTTTCTTTCACTGGGCGACATTAGTGTTGCCCAGTCACTATGTTAAAAGATTCTCTGGCTTGCAGTGATATTTTTCGGGCATTTTCTCATCGTTTCCTTCCAAAATTATGTTTGTAAATATATTTCGTTTTAAAACCAATATCATATTCTTTGTCAGCATAAAATTTCCCTTAATTTGATACCAAACTCGACTTATTATGGTTTATTGGGATTTTTAAAAAAAAAATTGACGTTTTTTCAAGATGGCGGCCAAAAAAACATTTGTCGCGACACTACGGGTGGCGATTTTTAGTATGTTCATTAGAAGCATGTTACCTACCATTTGTCAGTGTCTAAAACCTTTCTACTGCTCAAACTAAAAGAACTATATGGACTTCAGGTGGGTTTCACGCGTTTTTCGTGAAAAGCACGCATGCGCAAAGAGTAGCTGCCATAGGACTTTTTGTGGTTTTATAGGTATTGGCTGAAAAACGAAAAGAGCTACAGACTTCAAAGTTAGTCTGCGAATTCCTAGTACCTGTCAGCAGGGCCGTTAGTTATAGAGGGGAGCCTCCCCCAATAATTTTACAGAGGGATCCCAAAAGGTGTCAGCTTTAATACTTTTAACCATTAATTTTTTGATTTTTATTTAACAAAAATAAGTAAAAAAATGGCTATTTTATATTTTATTTTGAGTGTCCAAAATGGCGCCCTGTGAAAATTTACTTCAATATTTTCGACCCGCCATTTTTTCAGACCAAACCCCTTCGAAAATTCTTACCGACTTATTACCAGAAGACAACTATAATCACGGTAGTAAGAACGGAAAACTTTTTAAAAAATTGGTATCAAGTACTTTTTTTTAAAAAAACAAATTGAAGGAATGTTCAAATTTAAGTATAGGAGAAACCGTAGGACAAAAATGAAATGTTTGTTTTCACCCTCTTATTAAAAGAGGGTGAAAACAAACATTTCAATTTATTTCTATAACTCTTCTAATGTAGGAAGAAAAATATAAAAGATTCTGCTTTCGACTTCGGCACATGAAATACTAGGCAGTGAAACAACCCATGGCGTATCGCTAGTCCTACGGTTTCTCCTATACTTTAATTTGAACATTCCTTCAATTTCTTTTTTAAAAAAAGTACTTGATACCAATTTTTTAAAAAGTAAGTTTTCTGTTCTTTGTGCCGTGATTGTAGTTGTCTTCGGTTTCCTAAAATGTTACTACGGATTAGATATTTTGATACACATAAAGCCGAATCAATCCAGCAATTTGACCAATTATTAATGGTAATTTTCAAATATTAGTAGCTCGTCCAGTAATTTTTTACACACAAAAAAACTGTCAAAATATTCCTTTTTATGAAAGAAAATTATAGAATAGATTTTGATTAGTTCATTTTTAAAGTAGGCGAAAAAACAGCTTTGACGAAAATGACCCAAACAAATTATTAAAAAACAAATATATTAACAATATATTTTGTGTAAAGTTTCCAATCCGAATCCCAACAGTTACGAAGATTATATGAGAATATTATATTAAAACAAAAGCCCACCTACGGACTCAGGGTGAAAAACGACTGAGGAAAATCTCTGAAAACTACTTTTACCTGACCATGAGAAATTCAGAGACCAAAGCCTTGCCAAAGCAGACCTCAAGAACAAGTTCTGTTATCGGTTGCTTTGGGGGGAAAGGGGGCGAAATGACCATATGTTGCCAGCCCCGGGAGAAGTTCCCCCCTTTTCTTAGAACAGGGAGTCAAAATCTCCCTGGCCGATTGACGCAGTCAATCATGATTTTCGGCTTTGTGGTTCGTTGCATACGTCAACAGGTTGTGTCGTGAGGGGGTTCGTAAGCTCCACCCACTGATAGCCGATTTCGTTTAGCTCGTGGTGAGATTCTAGTTTCGAAATCACTATATAAGACCCTTAAGCCCATTTCACACCTGCACAACTACTTGCAATTCCGTTGCAACTGCAACTCGTAACTTGAGGTAACCTGGTTTTTCGAGTTTCCACAACAAATTATTTATCTCACAATTTGGCAAGTTTCATCTTTTTGCAGGGCATCGCTTGCATCATACAGAAATTTATGTTTCCGAACTTCATTAATAAGATCAATTTCCATATTTACCGTCCATTTACTACCCATTTTTAGTTACGCAGATTTTTTGCATTTTTTTGCAAGCAAGGAAAGTTGGCGTCAAAAAAGTAAATAAACAACCTGTTGGCGAAGTCGCCACAATGTAGCCAAACAAATACTGAATTCTGATTGGCTAACGGTACATGTAACTTGATATTTTTTCGTGCTCGCATGAAAAAATTTACGACTTGAGTGCAACTTTTAAATGCATGGTGTCCTATGGGAGTTGCAAGTAGTTGTGACAAGGTGTGAAATGGGCTTTAAAGTATGAGTGTCCTTCCTAAACACCCCCCAAAAAATGTGTCTTATAATAACCGTAACAGAAAAAAATTTGTGAAGTATCAACATTTTTTACAACTTAGAATAGTATTAAATTTAACAGAGTATTAGGATCATGGAGTAAACAGTGGGGTTGACTTACAAAAATATAAACTCTCAATGGGGTGTTTAGGGGAGACGCGCACACTTTTAAGCTTATGACTTTTCAGAACCTTACTATTTAGAGCCTAAGGATTCTCCAAAAAAAAAAAATATATGTGTATTTTTTTTCTTCTAAATAAACTTTTTTTTAAAAATCAAATTACATTTTATTATGTAGCTCTAGTTCGACGATTATTCAAACTAACTAAACTTTTTTTAAAAAAATCTAATGGGGTTGTTTCACGTCGTGGATGGCAACAACTCCAATGGTTTGTTTTCATTTGTTGTCTGGAATTACTTTTGTTTTGGTATTCGAAAATGATTTTTCTAAGAATATTTTAATTATTAAATTTTTGAAATGCTAACTCCTTGCTGTGCTATTGGTTGTTCAAATAATTTGTTAAAGAAAGTTTGTATAGGAAGAAAAGTTTCTTTTCCTCTATATCGGTCATTTTGAGAGTAAAACCGTTGTAACCAATGAAATCACAGTAAGAGAGTTGGTTGGTTGGTAGACATATATTTTCAGGCTTGTGTGCTTGGTCACAAAGACCCGCTTATAAACCTTCGTCAAGAAGGACGGACACGACATACAACCACATACAAGACAGGTACTGCCATCTATCGCCACCTCCACAATTTAGACATGTCCCTGAAGGGGAGACAGTAAGAGGGGATAATGAAAACAAGAGCATTATATCATCATCATCATTCCCATTGCAATGTACTCAAAGGTGTGTTGCTGTTGTAGGTAAGCATCAGCGATGTTCTGAAGTTGGGCCCCGGGCCCCTGGACTTGGGGTCGTTTGGCAAGAGCAGCTCTTGTTCGTCTGACTGGGCCACCAAAGTCAAGGAGTGGACGACAGCAGAGCAACTCACCAGGATGCGAGATGAGGAGCCCAAGAACGGGACGGGAGACAGAAAATTCAACGAACTCTGTGTCGTCTGTGGGGACAAGGCATCAGGTAAACAATAGGGTACTCGACTGTATCGCTAAAATACCTTAATATTAAATTAATTATAGTTTGAACCCAAAAATAACAAACGTGTATATTTTTTTTGCAAAATAAATCTTTAAATAATTAGTAAAAATCATTTTAAAATGGCTTATTTTTCATCGGTACGCACGTGATCACAAACATGTCGATTTGGCTGACGTCACTAGTATATTAAACAAACCGGTGTGATGTTTTTTTGCTTGCAATTAAACTGGATTTAATCTAATATTCTATTAAAATAAGAATTATATAGATAATGAAAGAAGGTTTTACAGGAGTGGATAGTTCAAATTCGCTTAAAGTAGATTCCAAAATGGTGTTTCAAAGTTTGTTTATAGTTACTAGTGACGTCATAGATACCACGTGACAGTCTCAAAGCGTTTTCGGGCGTAATTTTTCGTCCTAATTTTAAAATTCATTTTTCTCCCTTTTTATTGGGTATTTGAACTAAAGAAAAAATACGGGTCTAATATTTTTGGCATAAGAATATTTTAAGCCAGAATTTATTTTTTTAATCAAATACCCTATTCATTGCAATTGACCAGGGCTCGAAATTACGAAGCGTCTCTGCTAAAGCTCCATGGAGGTTAGAAATAGACAGCCAAAAAGCGTACAACCTAACCTAATTTATTTCGATAGGATAGCCACAATTGTTACAATTAATCCATTGTGCCCTGTTAGTGAGTCTGAATGGTTCTGTCAAGGTGGCAAGATAGCCCTGTTCTGTTAAGTAGGTGTAATAACTCAGATGTCGAACTTGTCACTTTGACAATGGTTTAAGTTTATGAAGCGTATTTGTCTGTGTTAAAGCACTTCTTTGAAGCTAGAAGTAGACAGCCAAAAACTTTCAAACCAAATGCAAAAGGAAAAGTGAAGGATCTAATGTTTTCATCAATATAGCTTGAGGATTATTTATTAAAAATATAAATTTAAGCCATGGATGCTTGGTTTTGATTAAAAATTAAATTATATCTAATGGTATAGCTAGAACTTTATTTTTTACAGGCCGACACTATGGAGCTGTTAGCTGTGAGGGTTGTAAAGGATTCTTCAAACGAAGCATTCGCAAACAGCTCGGATACGCTTGTCGTGGAGCTCGAGACTGTGAAGTTACAAAACATCATCGCAATCGCTGCCAATATTGCCGTCTTCAAAAGTGCCTTACCATGGGCATGCGTGCAGATTGTAAGTTTAAGGGTTATTTTTTAACAAATAATGCTTATAACCAATATTTGTTAATGAACAATTTTCACAGAGCATCTAAGTAGTTTGGTTATTGTTCTATCAGTTGTTCCCTCCATAGCAAAGTATAAATTGTAAAATGTTATAATTTATCAGCATTTAAAAGTGTGATTTAATTTGTTAAGTTTAAATGTTAATGGACTAAATCTAAACAATACTTTAAAAATGTTGACGTTATTCAAATTCAAAGTGGGATTGTGGCTGATAAAAATGTACTCAAAATGACAAAATAATAGCTAAAGTTTACAACATTTCTGAATAGGTAAGTTAACTTATTAGTCTTAAACCTATGCAAATTAATAATACTTATAAAGACTCATTGTTCATTTATAATGACCATATTCTACCAAATATACTTCAGCAAGATCTGGACAATATTTAAATACATTTTCTGTAACTTCGTCTTTAGAGATTGATCAATGGCGCTTTTTGGCCAATTCAAATTTTACCCATTGTTACAAAATAAAATCGGCAAATTGGCTGATTATTTTTTCTTTCCATCTACATTGGTAATAAGGGAATTCTGCATAAAGTAGCGGGTTATGAAATCAAAATGTTGTGGACCAGCCTTTATCATCTTTCAAACTTCAAAATATCTAAAGGTTTGAGTGACCAATATCTGTCCTGAACTATAAAAAAAGGACCTTACTGCGCGAACACACCACAAACTATAGAATATGAGGCATCGAAGTTTAGTTGACAGATCCATCCTGAACTATAAAATTAACTTACACTATTGCGATTTCCCCGCAAATAAGCACAAATTACGAGGCACCAAGGATTGGTTGTCAGATCCGTTCTAACGAACACCACTGGAATTTTACCACAAATAACCAAATATTGTGAGCCTTTAAAGCTTGGTTGAACGATCCATCCTGAACTAAAACTATATTATAACCTAAATTAATTTAAGTCTTCCGTTATAAGGGTTTGATACTAGAATTTCAGTAGATCCTCGATTTTCCCTCCCTCTTTTATCCGGGACTCTCTGTTAACTGACCGTCCCTAACTCAACAAAAAAAATTCTATAGCACAGACATTCTCGCTTGTTTGAGAAACCAGTCTCAGAAATCTACTGTAATTCTAAAGTGAGGAATCTTCAGCGATACTGAAGTCGGAATTATCCAGTGATTCTGAAATAAGAATTACGCAGTGATTCTGAAAATGGTAAATTCCTGCGTTTATGAAACTAGGAAACTGCAGTGATTTTAAGATAGCAAAACTTCAGCAGCTCAAAAAAGTAAAAGAGAATTTCTGGCAAGCCTAAATTTTCGGAAAACTCTTGGAATCTTCTAAAATCGTAAGACTTCATAGACATGCACTATAAAACAAAAAAATAAGAACTTTTCTCAGAACTATGCTCAAATTTATAAAAAATAATAAAAATTGAAAATAAATAATATTAATAAAATAATAATTAAATAAATAAAAAAAAGTCAAAATTGAAAATAATTTTTTAGAACTTTCCTTTTGCTAGGTAGTCTCAGTTTCAGAGATAACTTAACACTAAAACTCAATGTTTATATATGCGAAACCCCCGCAGATATCAGATGCTGGTGAATTTGAAGTCAGCGGGCTTTTGGCGCTCCTCTATACCATAAGTTATAGTATTTATAATGAAAATTCTCTTTTATCCAGAATTTTCGATTATTCAACCTACGTCCGGTCCCAATTATATCGGATAATTGAGGTTTTACTGTACAATGAAACCCATTATAATAGTTCAAAGTCAATGCAGATTTATTCCAAGACGTTATTTTTTAATTTATTTATATCACACTTTATTACATTATTTACGGTTATGTTTTATCTTTAACTATTTGTTATGGTGCACTATCAACCTATCGCGGATGGACTATAAGATGATCTTCAATGGAAACCCTTTCTTTCTCAACGCACATTTATTATGATAAAAATGCTAATATTTTCACTGTAGTTTCTTGTGGTGGCGTTAAACAGTTTTTCCAAAAACTTTCTGACTGCTTGCAAGTTACTTTTATATAGACTTCTTTCTCCTGTATTTTAATTTTAATTTATTGCTGAAAACAATTTAGTTGCTGAATAAATAGTTTTATTTCCTTTAAAAAAATAAAATATGGTATTTATTTTAGCTGTCCAGTCTGAAAGGAAGCCCGCAGATTCTAGAGAGAAACCTACATCGCCTCCTATGGCAACAAGTTCTCAAAGGATATATGTATGTTTGTAATTAAATTAATCATGCATGACATCTTTGAAAAAAAAATAGAAAGCCTTAGTAATGAAAGAGGGAAACTTCATTATCTATTATCTATTTGAAAGGAAATATTTAACAACATATTATTTGATTTAGCTTCTACCCTCTTTTATATATTCAAAAGAGAAAGGCATTATATTGTTTTTTCATGTTAATCCTAATATTATTTTTTAAGTTGTATATTTTAATCTAGTAGTTATAATTTAGCTAACTAAAATCTATATTAAATTGAATTTAAGTAGATTATTCAAGCAAGATAGCTAATTTGGTGTATTTGGTGAATTTTGTTTTTAAGATATTTAAATGCATGGTCAAAGCGGTTCTATATGACAATTACTCTTACAAACCTGATTTTTTTTATCACTTAAACATCTTGTCCTGTTTTCCCTAATTTCACCAAGTGCGTTTTATTACTTAAAAAATTGTGGTTTATTTTTATAATTTAATTTTTTTTAAAGTTTGCTTGATAAAATTAAGAATGTTTTGTTATTTTTCCAAAGTATATCTGAGCCAAAAAATGTATCTTTATAATTCTATAATTCTATGAATGAATATGGTATATGTATGTATGTATGTATGTATATGTATGTATATATATATATGTATGTATATATATATGTATGTATATATATATGTATGTATATATATATAATATATATATTATATATATATATATATATATATATATATATATATATATATATATATATATATATATATATATATATTATATATATGTATATATATATTATATATATTTATATATATTATATATTATATATAGTATATATATATTATAGTATATATATATATAGTGTATATATATGTGTATATATATTATATTATTTATATATATGGTATATATATATATGTGATATATATATTATATGTGTATATATTAGTTATATATGTGATATGTATATATATGTGTATAGTTATGATTATGTGTATATTATGTATATTATGATATATATGTATATAGTATATATATATATATATTGATATATATATATTATATAATATGTGTATATATATATATGTATATATGTGTATATATATAGTATATGTGTATATATATTATATAGTATATTATATATGTATATTATTTTTATATTATATATGTATAATATATATATATTATATTATATATATATATGTATAATATTATATAATTATATATATAGATATATGATATATTATATATATATATATATATTATTATATATTATATATATTATTATATATATATAATATATATATATATATATATATATATATATTATATTATATATATATATATATATTATATATATAATGTATAATATATAATGTCAAAATAATGTACTATTGCCAATTTTGTTTTCAATACAGAAATAACCTCTACACAATTTTGGTTTCTTTCAATCAAATCAGAATGTTTATTATTTTGGTTGAATACCTTATTTTACTAGTATAAATATATACTGTCAAAAATATTAAGTTTTTTTATTTTTTATTTTGTGTATGTGTCTTTTAATTTTATATTAAAAGTAGTGTAACAGTTATTTATAGTTATTTATATTTATAAATTTACTATGATTACATAGAAATTTAAATCTCTTATAGGATAATAGAGCTAATATGAGTGTTGGAAAGTCAGGTAAAAAAGCTTTCTTTAATATATTTATTATTTTACTATTCAGTCTTTATATACTATGTATATATTTTTATGTATGACCCAGTTACTTTCAGCAAATGATTGGGTCACTTCATGTCAAATCAACTAGGCCCACAACCGTACTATCTTTGATTCGTATAAAACTTTCAGTAATCTTACTTTTTAACATTCTGAGATCATAATTATCATTTTTATAAATAATTATTTTTGTTAAGGAGTTATAAAATTTAAAAATTGCTCTTTTATGGCTACAAGATGAGATAAAAAAAAACATCATAAACTAAGTTGCAATGAAAATTGTGGGAACTTTAACATAATGTTTTATTCAAAAACAATTTTCAAAATTTACTTTTTCTGAGAAAAATTTGTGAAAAATATTGAAGAATTTCTAAGATAGTATAATTTCAGAAATATTTGAATTTTTTTTCAAATTTTAATATTTGTAACAGATGAAAAAGTTATCGTGAAATATATTAGTGTTGCATATAAAATTAAAATCCATAAAATTATTTCTTTTAAATAAACGATCTTGATACTCTGTAATATTCATAGAAATTATTTTTTGGAAAATATTTTAACTTTTGTTTAAAAAAAATTATACAGTCATTTATTAGAAAATAACTAAAAAGCCTATATGATTATCTTAATGATAATTTTATGTACTCTAATATGATATGCAACTATTATATGTTTTATTGAAACATTATTATCTGTTGAAAAATTAAAAAATGTAATAGAAAGGGTTTTATGAATTTTTAAAAAATCGTGTATACAGAATATTTTAATATTTTTTTGCTGGAACTGCTGTCCCATCATGTTAACACTCTAAATTTCACAGAATGTCATTAAATGTAGCTTTTTTTACAATTTTTATAAAAAATAATCTTTGAATTTTTTTACAATTTTTATAAAAAATACTCTTTAAATTTTTTTATTGTTTTCCAGTCTCAGAAAATTCATTTAAAAAAATTATTTTTATAATAAAATTTATGGTTATCAAAAAATTCATAACTCCTGAACTCAATAAATCTGACCTCCGAATCTACCTCCGGTTACGACCGGATTTAAGGTCTCATCAGGTGGTCACTTTTCCAAAAAGTAAATCTAGCTTAACCCCCGCTACTGTACATCGTTTGCCCTTTTCGTCCTTTTTAATGACCTTCAACGATTGTTAACACGGAAGATTTCACCAGTCTAAAAAGTAGGAGCAAATTCAAACCCCTCTGCCCCCGTTGCTGTTAAAAGGGATATTTCGAAAGACCCTTCCTCGAATTGTCCGAGTTGTCAATAGGAAGTGTCTTTCACTTTACTGCAGTTAACAATTACAAGGTAGGGCTATCCATTATGTACGTTGACATCCCTGGAGGGAATACTAGTGAAAAGTCATGTGGACAATCATATTGATGGCCATCTTATGTGTGCGGTATAAGGTCTAGAAGAGGGGGGGAGGCTAGATATGGGTACAGCATCAGTTATCGAAAAATTCATTTGCAATTTACGCTAAAGAACTCGCAACATGTCTAAGAAACGGACGATTTTAAGTTTGGAGCAGCGGATTGAAGTGATAGAGTTGCATTAAAAAGGCAAATGGAAGGAAAGTTAGCGGATTTGTTTAATTGTGGAAAAACTCAAATCAACAAAATCATTCAAGAAAAGGAGAATCTCTGTAAAGAATGGGAAGAACATGAAAGACGTTTCAATAAATAGTCTTTTTGCAGAACTTAAAAACAAATTGAAAAATGAGGTACTTTCCGAAAAATCTACAAAAAAAAAATGAAACAAGTAGAAATTTCCTCTTATTTTAAAAGACTGTAACTTGTTTTTGGATTTACTAATAAAAATAAATAAAAGATGAAGATTGAATACTTTTCTTAATTTTTACTTCTAAACTATTGTTTACTAAATTGATTTGAACATTTAAGCAGCTCAGTGATGATACTTCTCAAAGAGACCACCTTCCCTCAACGACCAATTTTCGGAGGGTGGTCGCTCCCGAGAAGTTTTACTGTACTACCCTATTAACCAACTGCTGCTAAATATTAGTGCTAGAAAAATATCGAGAGTACTAATAAAATATCTTAAGTTTTGCTCTAAATAAGGACATATTTTAATTTATTTTTGTTCAAACCAAATTAATTTTTTCTCTTTCAGACCTAAGCACATTAGCAAATGTAGTAACGTCATTAGTCGCTATGAAACAAAGCCCTGGGGATCAGAGTCACAACGATCCGCTAGTCACTGTTAATGGGGAATCACATAACAGATTGCTGTCTAAAGATAGCAATAATGTCATATCCAAAGCTTTTGACACAATGGTTAAGGTAATTCTTAAGCTTTAAATTAGCAATAAAGAATGTTTTCATGAATTATGTTGTAGCTTGTAAATTGTTTGAAAAAATTCAGAATGCAAAGTTACAACTGCATATTTTTTATTTTTACAAAATGTTTACTTTTGTGTCTCCGATGTCTTTCATGCAAATATTGTTATTATTTAATGATTTTTTATTTAAAATACTCACAGAGAATAAAAACAGGCATAACTATCTCATTGTTCTAAAGCTATACCTAAAACAATAAAATATATGTAAAATGTCAGTACGTAAATGTCAGTCAATGCCATCTCTATAACATACTTTTCTTAACTTCACAACAAATTAAATCTTCATCATAAATGTGTCACAGATATAACTGCTAGGAATTTGAATGAAACACAATGACGGCACAGCCCATAAGCAAAAACTGTGACTGCTATTTAAAAGGCTGTAAATTAAAAAACTAATTGAGATTTGCATGGGAAATATTTGTTTTTTTTTCACACTAGGTTCAGAAGGGACAGTATTTAAGAAGCACACCTAAGTTTCACACTAGGTGTGCTTCTTAAATACTGTCCCTTCTGATTATTTTGAAGGGCTTTCTAAAATATTCTGTTTTGTATAAATTGAAGTAACATTCATTTAATAACAATTAAAAAGAAATTTAATTTTCTTAACGTCACTAAAAGTTTTCTATGATATGAAAGTACTTCAGAGATCAGTTCTTTTCTATTATGATCCAGTAGGATTATCCATAAGTTTTCAATCAACATACCGCAGTTAGCATTCATGATTATAAAGACATTAAAGATATTATCTTATGCTTTTTTTTAGTATCAAAACTTTAAAATTGGCATTATATTGTTTCCTATTTAAGTTTTGTGCTTGTTGCTGATTATTAATTTGAATATTCAAATACATTATATAAATATATTTAACGTTTTGTGTAACACATGAAAATTAATTTTACATAATGAATATATGCAAGAGTTACCATTAGATAAAATCACCCATATGTGCATTCTATGCAGCATAAAATATGGGTGTACTTAAAACATTTTTGCATGTGAAATGTACAAAAGTCTGCAGTTGTCAGGTAACAAATTGATCCAAACACATTTATTCATATATATTACTTGTCATTTCATTATATTATTTTCAATTGAGTTTGATAATGAAACTTTTTTAATTATAGACTGAAGTCAAGTAATATGCTGCATGTTGGTGGAATTTTTTTTAACTGGTTGTCTAAATTTTGTGCACAAACTGCAAATTTGATTTTGTTTCATGACGTTCCGACATTGACATTATCTGCCTTTAGTTTTATGATCGACATATTATGTGTAAAAATACTACTTAAATTATTGAAATGTTTCCAGAATAAAAAAAATACCACCATATTTTAAAAAATCTTAAAATTTTTTTCAATCTGTTGCTTTACTTACTATTGCATTAGCCCTTGTGTAGCTCTAGGTCCACATTATTTGACTCTAACCCATTATTCCTGTATATGTTGCAAAACACTCTTGACCATTACTAATGAATATTCCAGACACGTTCTAGTAGTACAATAAATTCAAACAGGCAAGGAAAACTGAAACTGCAGTTTTTTTGCATGCAATTAAAAAAATGTGGGGAATTTATTTTAGCTTTGTTACTCTTATAAATGTTATGTACCATGTAAAGTATATTACATACTATGTGTATGTGGTGTGCACACATTATATAGCATGTAATATACTTCATATTTTAATTAGTGAGTGAACTTCTCATGTAATTTTTAATGTTGATAAAAAAAATTATATGCATAGGTAGCAGGTGGCTGCTCTGATCAGTTGTCTATTCATTTGGAACCAGAAAATGACTCCTTATTTGAATTTGATGGTGAGTATTTATATATATGAGTCAGTTTGCCAAATTTAAAATCACAAATCAATATAATTTCAATTTAAAACTAATTAGAGTTTTACCTACATCATACAAATAATATAATGACATTTCTTGCAATTGTACACTGTTTCCTGAACTGTGAGAGTGTTCAAATTTATTCTTTAACAGCATTCTAAAACTTAATATTGCAGTACTAGTGATATATTTTATCATAAAATTCTTCAGTACTTGTTTACAAGTAATTTTCAGTACTTGTTCAAAGTGTATTTTTAGTAAAAGAAGTTTTGCTTCTCGTTTATTAATCAGTACATTGTTTCAAACACATTATTCATACAGGTCCTCTGCTTCTTGATTCACATGTAGCATTTCATCTTACAACTCCAAATCCAGGATCATCGTATCTCAATGTCCACTATATATGTGAAAGTGGATCTAGGCTTTTATTTCTATCAGTACATTGGGCCAGATCTATACCTGCATTTCAACTTTTACAGTAAGTTCAGTAATCATACCTGTAACTTTTCTCATTTACAAATATTTATTTATATATTCCACTAACCGTGTGATAAACACAAACTTTATTTGTTTACTTTTAATGTTATTATTTTGTATTTCAATACAAGAATTATTTTTCAGTTTAAGAATACATTACTAGCTAAGTTTAATTATTTTTGCTACATTAAACCTTAAAGTAAAAACGGCTATTTTACCTATATAGATCTGCCTTACATTTTATAAAGTTTTTTTATTAATTGTTGAAAAGAGCTCTTTAGAAGACTTTTATTTTTAAAAATTTGACAAAAAAAATCATTTGCTTTCATTAAAAAGTTGGATGTTGATAGCAAATTACTATTTTTTTTAAAAAATAGTAAACTGAAATTATCAGTTTGTCATACCAAAATGCCCTACATTTGAAAATCATTACAAACCTTTTGAAATTTCTTATATTCTTTTATTTCATATGGCACCTGTTGTAAAACTTGTTACAACAAATAAATATTTTTATTCTTGGCTTACTACATCCATGATTAATGGAATTTTGCAAACACTTTTATAGCGTATGCATATTTTTCTTTCAAAAATGTTATACCGAATTCTTATTAATTATTTAAATTCTTTTAGACCTGAAGTGCAGGCTACATTGGTTAGGAGTTGTTGGAGTGAATTGTTTACTTTGGGCTTAGCTCAATGTTCTCAAGTTATGTCTGTTAAAACAATATTCACTGCTATAATCACTCATTTGCAGTCAAGTGTTCAGCAAGGTAAATCAACTTTGACTAAAACTTTTGGATATATATATATATATATACAACACTTATAACAACGTTATATACACTTATAACAACGTTAAAAAATTATTGTTTTCACTGAATTCCAGTTACCTTATGCCCCTTACATTTTTTTTAAATTGCAGATCGTTTATCTGCATCTCGAGTAAAACAAGTAACTGATCATATTTGCAAGTTGCAAGATTTTGTCAATTCTATGCTTCGATTACAAGTTGATGAGCATGAGTATGCTTATTTAAAAGCTATTGTTCTTTTCAGTCCAGGTAAGTAATTATATAATTTTTTATTTGATTTTTTTTATTTAGCTACCTTAATTTGGGTCTTTTAAGATTTTACCAATCATAAAAATAACCTTGTACATTTTTTTATTTGATCAATTCTATAGATCATCCCTCACTTCCAAGTGCTAGGCAAGTTGAAAAATTTCAAGACAAAGGATATCAGGAGTTGCGATCGTACATTGGTCAAACTTTTCCTGAAAATAATGATCGATTCCCAAAGCTACTTTTGAGGTAAAATATGCATTTAATTGTCTTGTAATTTGTATTACAAAGCCCTTTTCTGATAAGCCTTTTTTTAGATTAAGTTAATAAAAACGTAAATAAGTCAAATTACTTTTGCAATGTCAATTACTGGATGTTTGTATATTAATGTGAAGTCTTTCTTCTCTTTTTTTATATTGTAATCCTGATTTATAAAAAAAAACTAGTTTTACTTTTGAAAAATGCTAGTGGTAGTAAAATCTTTTAGGAAATATTGTGATTTTTCTTCTAATTACAGACTTCCTGCTCTGCGATCTCTGCAGCCATCGATCACTGAAGAATTATTTTTCTCTGGTCTTATTGGTAATGTTCAAATCGATAGTATCATTCCTTACATCTTAAGTATGGATTCCAGTGAATATACTCCTCAATTAGGTAAGAAATCAAAAGTTGTATTCAAATATTAATTTTTGTCGTAAATTATTATAAATAATAGCTAGGTATTTTTAAGTGTTAAAATGGGGGTATTTATATTTTTTTACAGATTTTTTTATCTGTTTCGAGTCTTATTACATTTCAGTATTTAGTATGCCAGTACTTCATTTTATAAGAAATATTTAAAATGTCTCATTTTGGCATTATTTATTTTCTAATTGTTGAAAAATAGACAGCAAAGTACTAGTTTTGTAAATAAATTATATATTTAATTGCTGTGTGTAAGTTTTTGCATATATATATAACATCCCACTCATCCACAATCATTTGCCATTAACCATTTATATTATACTCATTAGAAGCTCAAGAAATCTTAAATATTTTTAAAGTCTTTAATATTTGTTCTTTAGACGTATATTTTTTTTTATCTATACCGACTTTACTACAATTAAAAATTTTTAATGAATTTTTTTTTAAAATATAAAAAGATTTTAAGAGTATATTGAAGATATATAAGTAAAATACATTGTACTTTTTGGTCCAGAACATGTTTAAATGCTTCTTCTTGTAGATAAACAATAGCTATAAGCTGAATTAAACGTCTTGTTATCCATTAAACATCTATGGATGGTAAACTTGTATTGTAATGGATATTGTGGATCTTCTAAATTATGTCGAATGAATGTAGTTTTGTTATGGCTCTTAGTAATTTTTTTGCTCTGTAAAATATATATACAATTACAGATATTATCACATTTTTGAACTTCCTATTTTATTTATTAAGGTTCAAATCTTGGAACAAATACATCAGGGAGTAATCATCAACAGTGGTAAATATTTGTTTTATTACTAAATTTGCACATACATGTATTTATTTTTGCTTTAAATTGTAGACAATAAATTGCTCCCTATAAAATGAGTCAGTCAGGAGAGGATTGGCCCAACCACTGGTCTATGATTCTAGAGTGGGTTAATGGCCTAAGGGCCAAATGAAAAAATGTTATTGTATGATGAAGTGGGGATATAAATTCACTGGTGTAAATATTAGTAGAATATTTGTAGGAGAATATGAAAACTTTTAAGAATTTTTTTTAGGAGTTTTGTGTAAAATTTTGTAAACTAGAATAACCAAATACAACTTTGTCAGTTAAGAATGAACCGGTTCATCCAAATAAAGGAATTTAACTTAATTTTTTTTTTAAAATATAAATTAAATTTAAACAACCGTTTTTAATCACACGTTTGCTGCACTGTATGTTAAGATAAATTACATTTTTGAACTTCAAATTTCAGAAAATATACAAACATTATGGTCACATTTTTCATCAAGGTAAAATATTGATGCCCCATCAATGTTTTGAAACAGAATGGCCTCTTGGTGTTCTTTGGAAAAATTTAACTAATGCTTTCTACCAAACAGGTGTCTCTAACTAAAAGTACTCTGTGTAGAAGGGGCTAGTGTACTTTAAATCGGAGGTATTTCTATGTCCTGTCGACTCTATAACTAGTGTTAAGTGCTCACTCAGGTGTAGGCGTGTCTCTTGATCGTTGTTTGCTGATTTAATAACCCATGTGTTATTCTAGAACTGAGTTGTCTACATTGAACACTTAATTTTAACACTGAAAACAACCCAATTATTTATCTGTCTTAATTCATATGATTGGGAGTCCCTTGAATATTAGTTTATATATGCTGTTTCATAAACTTTGGTGAACAACCCTTTTTGCAATAATCCATAGAATTCACTTGTTTGCATGCTTTGATAGATTTTGACAGGCCATTTAATGATAACAAATTTACTATTCAAGCAGGTTCTGGATTAAAATGTCTCAAAGGCCCTCTGTTTAATTATGTCTTAATTAATTATGACTGGTCTTCAGAATAAAGGTTTCTTTTAAATTTTTAAGATATTAACATTTTGATAGCATTCCATAAATACCACAACACTATATTTGGGGAAAGCATATTATTTATTTTACTCTTTATAATCAATCCATGATTGTCAAAAGTTGTTTGAGTATTTTTATATTTTGGCTTTTTTCTTCATTCTACTGCTCATTTAATAAGCCTATAAATCCCTGAAATGTGTTGTGTAGTTTTTTTTAATGCATTGTGCAATTTGTGTCAACTAAAATGTGAAGTCATACATATTTTTCAAAATAATTTGAACTAAATTTGTTTAAAATATATGTATTATCTTACTATACTTTAATTTATTATTCTTATATATGCTCTTTAAAAATGCAGTGGTGGTTTTAGAAATTTTGTTTGGGGGTCTAACGTATTTAAAATATTGTAAACTAGTTTGTTTCAATTGTTTGAGTAAACCTTGTTAATAAATTGGATTATTCTGGGCCTCACATTTTCTTCAAGTTAAAGACTAGTTGTGACCGCTAATATGAATTTTTATGAATTCTACAGAGTGTTATGTTTTTAGCCTAAAAATATTAAACTCTTCTCTTTACAATTTATAAATAATTGGATAAGCTTATGCCTATCCTCTGAAGCTCTACTAGAAACATGCTAAAAATATGCAACAGTATGCATTCCTAAACAGTAAATGTATTTTACAAATACTGTTGAATACACAGAATTTCAAATGTAAAACTATTTTTTAACATAATGTAATTTAAAATACCAATTATTATGTTTATAGGTAAAAACAATGCATGAGCATTTTTTTTCCCTTCAGCAAATGAGGAAAAAATAGCAATTTTTTAAAATGTTTGTGTACAATTTTATTTTACAAAATAATCAATAGCATTGTAAAAAAGAATTTTTTGTTCATGCTAAGCTGGATTTCATGTTAAGAGTTTCATGCTAAGCATTTTCTTTAACATTAGTTAAAAATTTGACAAGCTAGAAAAATACTTTTAGTTCTTCAGCAAAATTTCTTTTTAAACGAATTCTCGTTAATAAGTTTCTATTATTCTAACATCAACAAAAGTATTAGCTTTGTATAGTATTATTTAGAATAAAAAGACAAACCAATAAGTTGAGTTTTGAAAAGCTATATTATGGGCTTAGCACAGAAAAATGTTAAGTGCATTGGTTATAGAAAATATTTGGTGATGTTCTTGGCAACAGTTTTGGCTGTAATAGACTTAAATATACCAAGGTTAAACACTATCCTAACCACATGCTAGTACAACATCTTTTTCTTCCCTTTGGCTGGTGTTTTATTAAGAGTGCTAAGGGCTGTTGTTTATAACACATACAAAAAAAATTATTTTACTAGTGGGGCCAAGGGGATTAAAAACATAATTTTAAATTCAAATACAAAAGAGTGTCCCAATGTGCTACTAATTATGGATAAACATGTTCGATATGAAAGCTTTTATTCTTTTATTCTTCGCCTTTTATTCTAATTACTTATATATAGAAATGTATATACAATTTTGTACACACAACTAAAATATCATAAGTAGTTCTGTTGTATTTTTTTAAAAAAATTATATTTCACTGTATAATTTTTTAAATTTTATTTTAAAAAAATATTTTATTTAAATTTTTTAAAAATCATTTTTCAGATTATGTAAAGTGACCTTTCCATATTGGAGACAAGTATGCATTAACTTCAGTATGTTACACATGTATGTGTTCTTTACGAATGAAATAGGGCCAACTTGATGCACTTTATTGTGGAATTACAAGAAAAAATGTTGATGCCCAACTTTTAAGAAATGATATTTTAGTAATTGCTATGTTTGCAACATAAAATAATGATGCCATATAGGCTTTATTGTAATAAATTCATACAATGTGTTTATTATATTAGAAATTATGAACAATTCTGTTAGATTGATTTTAATACATACCATAAAGTTTTGGCAATCATATTTAATACTATTTTTTTAAAGTATGTTAATTAAAAAAGTAAGGCTATTTGTATTTTTATGCAAATTGAAGTATTCCGTTTGACATTTTTTTTAAATTAAAGTATTTTATTGTATAATATTGGATGTTACTCTAATATGTCTATCTAATCCAGATGTTTTGACCTTAGTCTCCTGAATTAAAAAAAAAATGTTTAAATGATTGCTCTATCAAATTTCCTAAGTTGAAAATTGTCTATTTCCTTAATAAGGTATCCTTGTGCTCTGAGCAGTCAATATAATTTTTTTAAAATTCAATTTAAAAAAAGAAAATTTCGTATAATAATACTTTTACAAGTTAGTGTTTACTTTGGCACACAAAATTTTTTTGAGACTTATATTTGTCAAGGGGGATGCTT
Source organism: Oedothorax gibbosus (assembly GCA_019343175.1). Lineage (NCBI taxonomy): Eukaryota > Metazoa > Arthropoda > Arachnida > Araneae > Linyphiidae > Oedothorax > Oedothorax gibbosus. The sequence continues at coordinate 1,164,821 of JAFNEN010000168.1, forward strand.
GTAGGCTATACATAATATAAAACTAGATTAATACAATTTTTGATACTTCTTTTGAGTTAAATATCTGCCAATGGCTTTCATGTACTACATCAAAGGCAGTTTTTGCGTCCAAAAATCAATATTATCCATATTTAAAATATTACATTTTAAATGTACTTAGAAAGTATTGTTAATTGTGTTAACTAATATTTCTAAAGTCGTAAGATTATTTATGTGGCGAATGTGATTTTGACTTGATATATTAATGTTTTCATATTCATTGGATATCATGTATATATATATAGATTCAAGTGTCTTTAGGTGTATTTTAGCCAATTAAATCAGAAACGTAAAAAAATATTATTGAAAGTATGTATTCTAACTCTATGACTATGTTGTTATATATTCATTTATCAAGATTGTATTTGCTTTTTTGCTTATAACATTTCATTCAATTAACTTAATGTTGTAGAAATTCCCAATCATATTTTTTAGAGTAAAGATGTGAGCTGTTACTAATATGTGTTTACTGAAACCTGTCAAGTATAGGTTATGTGTGAGACATGACCTTGAAGCCATTGGTGCTGCAGTATTCATTGTACAATATTAGATCTGTGATATTCTAATCCCCCATGTGACGTTGTGATGTCATTTCTTAGGGTGTGTTTTGCACGATTGTGATTTATTCTGTTATAGTCTAAGTATATGATAACAGACTTTTAAATGAAGGCTCGAAATTTTGTCTCATTATTTTTTTAGAGAATTGTTTTCAGTATAATTAATTCCAAAGGAGTTTTAATTGCTTTTGCCGGTGTATTCTAGTCTTCTAAATAAAATAGAAATTGTTCAAAGTTTGTATTTCTTTTGTCATGTTGGGATATGGTGATTTTTAAGTTCTATTGTTATTTTTTTGTGAATTTTTACACTTATTTAAACATTTTTCATCTGCTATTGAAATTTAGTTTCTTTCAACTCAAATGCTTAAATTTCAAGCAGAACTACAAATATTTCTTGCATTTTGTTTAACAGTTTTCTCTTTATAGTATTTTTTTTCCGATACATGAGATTGAAATCTTGAGACCCAATTTATTTTTTTTTGCTACAAACTGTACAAATTTTACTTGATGCAACTTTTAAAATTATAAATATTTATATAATATGTAATACTAAGAGAGTTATACAACTGGTAATGTAATTATTGTAAAAATAGAATATTTTGAAAATAACCGCCCCAATTTTCCAATTAATGACTATTTTATCTCAGAAAATTTGTGTATGAACACTGTATATCAAGTTGTACTTAAATATAGGAGGTATCATTTCTATTTGTGTAGTTTTTTTGCAATGATATAAAAAATCATATTTATATGCTATAATAGTATTTGATATTCAAGATTATAAAATGAATTTTATATCATTAGCTAAAGGTATTCTAGACTTGAATGATTTTAATAATAAAATATATTGCTTTCTTATGGCTTTTTATGCTAAAATCTGCTTTCAAAATAACACAAAAATATACTACTTCATTATTAGTAAAAAATATTTTACCTGTGAATAAAATAATTTAAAATATTTATATGTAACATTTTTTTCTATCAATGCATAAAATATGGATTTACTATTGTTTAAACATAAACAAAACATAGTTCAGATTAGTTTACTTCAATTTAAAATATGTTTTTATTTACCATTAGTTTTCAGTTAACTTATTTTTACAATAATTCTGTTAATCTTAATTTGCCACCATATTCATTACTTCCTTAAAAATTAAATAACTTGTAATCATTTAGTTTTGATTTACCTGTTTTAACTCAATCAAAATATAGCTTTGGTTTGCTGTGATATTGTTTAATAGTGATTATTTTTATCCCAATATAATCCAAATTATAATCCTAACTTTAAACTATAGTGCTTTTCTTATAAGAACTAAGACATGATTTTGCATGTGGCTATAACTGTATTATCTTACAAAACTTATCGTAAAATTTTTAATTATTACTTATTGTTAAATTTTTTATATAAATTTATTTACGGTGGCATAAATTCTATGTGTGGATAAAAACAACTACAGTTTGTTTTTTCTATGCTGTAATAATTACATATTTTTCTTATATTAATGACATGTAATGTTAATTTTCTTTTATTTCAAGCAATCATAAAATTTAAAATAATTGTTCAATTTTATAACAAATAAACATATGTTTTGTTAATTTTTTTTTTTTTTTTAAGTTTTGATATTTTTGCCTAGTTTTAAAGTAAGAATTTAGTAGAATATATCTTTTGGGAGATGTTAGAGAAGTTTACTTCATAAATTTTGTTCTAAATAATCTGTGATTATGCTCCTTAATAAGTAATATGAACCAGGTTAAATATAATTTTATTCTTTATTTAGTTTAATATTGATTAAAATTTTGATTTTTGACTAGCTTTTATTGGAAACATTACAAGGCTTGCTGCATTTTTCTGAAAAATAGAAGTTAGAAACAAACATATTTACTTCTTTATGGGCTCATTGTAATAACCAAAACTCCTTAAACTAGCTAAACCGCATCAGAATTTTCATTTTAAACTAGTTTTTAATATTTTTTTCTTTCTTCAAATAAAAATTCTAAGAAATATTGTTATTCTGTGCATCATAGCATAGTTTTACAACTAATATCAATCTGTTTAATATATTACTATCTTCAATTTTTTACACTATTTTAGCACATTTGATAATGGTTTAATAAAATTCTATATTTTCTTAAATAAAAAGTTTGTTAAGAAAGTTAAATTTTCGAGGACAATTTAAATGAATTTCAGTTTTGTTGCCTTTCAAATTAGTACTGATTTTAAATTGAATTGTAATTGGGCATGCATTTTTTTTTTAAGGAACAGTTTAAGTGTGTTGATGTTATTGTCATCTATGTTTCTTTTTATTTTTAGCATTGATCTTGCAATATGTTGATCTCATGTAGATGTTTATGAGCCTTTGTTACAGCTATCAAATCATTTGTGTAAAAATTAGTAGTTATATTTTATTATGGATCCAAGAGATGTTATGATTTTGTATGGTGTTTTACTCGCCTCTTTGTTGCATTAAAGCACAAACACATAAGTAATTTAGAAGTGCATCTCTCAGGTTTTATGTATAAACTCTTAGTAAGAAAATGCTTTTTAAAATGTTACTGGTGAAAACAAATTTCAAGCCCTGTCCATTTTTTCATTATGAGTTCGAGGTTGTCTATAAGACTACCTTTTGTAACTTTTCATCTGATCCCAGTTGCTGTAAATTACAGCAAACGGGCTGTATACTAGATAATTTATATGATTCATAGCCTTGAAAAAAATAGGATTAAATATATTTGAGTGATTGTCTTTGTGTTTTAATTTATTTAACAGTATAAATACTAAGAGCATATTCAAATGTAAATTTAGTGAAATGTGCACACAGATCAAAATCCGGACACACCTCAACTGCCGACTCACAAAACTCCTGACAAAACAGTCATTCGACAAATTTTAAAAATGTTTATTATTTATATTTTTATGCCGCATAGTGAAATTATTTAGTGAAATGTGTACAACGATTAAAATCGGGACACAACATAAATGCCAACTCACAAAACTCCTGACAATCCATGAAGTCATTCGGCAAATTTTATAAACATTTGTGATTTTTATTTTAATACCGAACTGTGAAATTATTTAGTGAAATGTGTACACCGATTAAAATCCGAACACAACGCAAATGCTGACTCGCAAAACTCCTGATAAACCATAAGGTCATTCGGTAAATATTAGAAATGGCTGGCAGCATTTATATTTTAATAATAATTAGTAAGACATTAATAGATAATTTAGACAGTATATAGCACAAATGTTTATTGATATCTGTTTATTAATGTTCACAATGCTTTCGAGTAATTTAAAATATTACATTTCTTACTGTTAGATGGCCTTTTATTTATTTTATGCTTTCATATGAGGATATCCAGTAACGATATGTGACTCAAAAACGCAACTTTATTCAAAGTGAAATAACGTTATATAGCTACTCAAGTAGTATGTAGAAGCATCTTTCTCGCGTTCCCGTTAACAAATGTTGTTAATTTAGTTATTCAATTACTAATAATTTTATCTAATATATATTTAATTTTATTGTATCTAAAAATGTAGTGGTGAAGATACTTATATTTAAATTTATAAGCATTAAATTGGAGTAGGAATGAAAAATTTCAAAAAATTGTGAACTAACAGTTTTCTTTTGTCGGAACCTCAACATCTCAGCCTTTTGTTGGATAAGTTTGCACCAACGTCCAGACGTGTGCTTTTTAGTAATAAAAGTAGTGATGACCACACATGGCGACATGGGTTCGGGTCACATAAAGGGGGCGTACATTGGGTCCGATTGGGTGGTTGCCCTTTTGTTGTTAAAGTGCTCGTTCATTTTGTCTTTCAATTCCAATACTATCATAGGCTACTTGCGGAGGCCACGTGATCTCGAGAAATCTTGTAAATTAATTTATTATTTTTTTAAAACTTACTTTTTAAGCGGAGTTTGAGAGACAAGACGTATCGTGTCCACTGTTTTTGTTTTATTTCGTCGATGCGACGATGCTCATATGATTATCATTATTCAAAACAAACACTTAACTCAACTGTTTTTATTTTTGACATGTCTTCTAAAACTAAAATGGGAACTAAAGGCAAATCAAATACTCTTGATTTATACTTTACGAATGTTGCGGCTAACGCACACACAAGCACACAAAAATTGAACAAGAGCAATCGGAAAAAAATGCTTCTTCAAACAACAAGAATATCGAGAAGAAACTTTGATTGTTCGTTGGAAAAATGAGGTAAGAAATTACTATTTTTTTATTTATTATATAAGTTACTTATCTAATTAAATGTATCAATTTTAGGGAGTTAAATAACGTATATTTTTTTAAATATGTAATTGTACTTAAAAAGAATCTAAATTAATAAAAAAAAACTATAATTTTATAATTATACATAGAAAATGACAAATGTAAATTTTACAATTGAATTGCGTGTCAAAGATACTTTTTCATAATTTCAATTAATTTTTTATTTTATTTTGTATAATCCCGTAGATATTCGCATTGTTACTAATAGAAAAATATATAAAAGATCAATTATTTTTATTTAATTAATTACACTTAAATAATATTAAAGCACGAAATACGCATAGTTTATATTAAAAAAAATTAAATTATAATAAATAATCACCAATTTAATTTACAGTAAATAATAAATATGTTTTTATATTAAATAAAAATTATATCATTACTAATTAATTTACATAAAAAAAGTAGTTAATAATAGAATTACAATAACCCTTTCAGAGTCCCAATGACAATTTGGCATCACCATTTTAGAAATTGTTTTCTGATCGTCTATAGCCATTTATGATATCAAAAATTCACATCATTCGATTTTTCAAACTTTTTTCTATTAGAAAATATTTTTTATTAATCCCAATAGATGTCAGCCCTATTATTTTTAATTATGATCAGAAACATGATGATGCCAAATGGCATCACTGGGACTGAAAGGGTTAACTAATTGATTCACGTACATATTGATGCAAAATAAGTTTTTATATAGAACGAAGAAAAGAAGGCATGAAAAAAAAAGTAATTCAGGCATTAAAAATAAGTAATTTTGTCAGTGGCGGCCCGTGGTCAAAAATATTGGTGCAGCCAAAACTAAAGCAACGCCCCCCCCCCCCCCCCTCACAACTTTTCTTAGCTAAACATATCATTAAAAAAGTATATAAAATTATTTTTAAAAAAACTTATCACTTTACTTTAAGCATATTTTATTATAGCGGAGCTCCATTTTATAAAAAAAAACATTAAATGAGATATTGAAATTAAGAATCAAAAGTATTCCGTTAACAGTTTAACCAGGGCCTGATTTCCGGCAGGGCAAACGGGGCAAGTGCCCTGGGCCCCGCCGACAAAGGGCCCCCCAAATTTGCATAAAAGAATAATATCGAGAGAAAAATTTGCCAAAACTAGTTGCTATGTATTCCTTGTTACAAGGGTGCCTACAAGGGGGGGGGGGGGGGTCGACGCAGACTGCGTCGTTGAAAATTTTAGGGGGGGGGGTGAATTTTTTATAAAAATTATTAATAAACTGCCAATTTTGATTAAAAAAACTCAACTAACTCTTATTCTTACTAATTATCTGCCCCCCGACGCAACACCGGGGGAAGGGAGGGCTCAGAACTTGAACTCTGGCGAATTTTTATTTGCCTTAAAATAAAACACAAGAAGTGGCAAGAAAATCAAAAGTGGCTCCAATTTTTGTTTATTTTTTTTGCCTTCAAAGAATATGAATGGGTAACCATAATTCAAAGCAACACCAGCAAAAAAGGAGTTATAAATTATGTTCCATGGCGTCTGCCAGGCGAAGATTTCTGACAATTATTTCCAATAAACAATCCGATCACTGTAACAAAGCTTAAACACTCATAAATCTCACGCAGTTTATAAAACATTTCGGTGAATTGATGACGTTCGCATAGTTTGCCCAATGGTATCAATGAGATATTCCCGCCATATTTTGCAGCTGGCTCATAAATCTCAAATTAGACTCGAAGCCAAAATAACTAAATGATTGCTTTAGAATCAGTAGGAAAATACTTGTCGCCTTGTGTCAAATGTGTGGGTCTGGGTGATTGAATATAATTAAATAGTTAAATTCCGAGTTTCACGGTAAGAATTTTGTTACATTTATGATTTAACTTTAATTTTTTTAATTTTAGTTTTTTTTAAGTGAAACTATCTCTGTAAACATTATAAAATAATTCTGATTTGTTTGATGTCAAATGTGTTGTATTAGATAAAAAGCCATACCAAGATACACTTTTTTATGCATTAAGAATTGAGGGAATGAATTGGAAGCCGTTTTTGATTGGATCACGTGTCCGGCTATTTTTATTGATTTAAAAAATAATATAATTACATAAATTTTGAGCGGAATTTTTATCAATTATTTAGATTCCGATAGCTTTTGCTGTAAAGAAAACCCTTTTAAAGGAAAATTAAAAATAGCTTGTAATTCCGTATTATAAAAGATATTCCAAAAGGTGCTTCCCTTTTTCGATTAGGGGCAACTCTGCTTTGACCTATCAGTAGAAAAATATTTAAGAAGAAAGTCAGTACTAGGGTTTTATTTCTGGGGACAAAGTTAAGTTACCTCATTCGATGGTACTTGAAATATCATTTTACTATAAGGTTTTCTATATACACCGTAAAGATGTAGTTAGATGTTGCTTTGGTTAGGTACTCCATTAGCCCATCGATATAAATAAAAAATCCTCACAGTTTTTTTTTTTTTTGAGGGGGGTGGGTAATAATTTTCTAGGGGGGGGGATGCGTCGTTAGCTCTGGGGGGGGGGGGGGATCGGCACCTCTGCCTTGTTATTTTTATAAATTATTCCCTGGCCTTGTGAATAAAATGTATGTGTATATTTTTGATATGACAATATGATAGGTCTCTGATGTCAGACCTCATATGCATGTATTTTAAAAAAATTAAGTATGCAATGCTAACACATGTATTAAAGATAATTGTTATTTATTTTTACAAATTTAAAATGAAAAAATCACGTTTATAGATATATTAATGATGTCATAGATATATTTGTTGTGGGCACCAAAACTTGTTTGTGCCCTGGGCCCCAAAAGTTGTAAGGCCCTGATTTTAACACAGAAAAAGTATAATCGTTTTACGATAGAGTTCAAATTCATGAAACCCAAACCCACCGCCACAAGCACAAATGGCCTAACACGTGGTTGGCAGCAGCCAATCATATCTACGAATTCCTCAACCACAGCCGAAAGACACAATTCCTTCACTGGCAAATCCCGCTGAAATAGTGGGATAAGTGTTGGATACCATTTGCGTATCCAATGAATTGCTGGCTTATAATCCAATCCTACACTGACTACAGCCAGAGAAGAAAATCGGCAGACGGGCTGCGACTCGAGCACGGTTGCCATGACGACGGGAAATCCTTTGTCCCCGTTGTCATGGCAACCGTGCTCGAGTCGCAGCCCGTCTGCCGATTTTCTTCTCTGGCAGTAGTCAGAGTAGGATTGGATTATAAGCCAGCAACTCATTGGATACGCAATTGGTATCCAGCATCAATCCCACTATTTCAGCGGGATTTTTTTTGTCTGGCGTGAAACTGAAATCGTTGAATTAAAAATTGCGCTTCTATGGCAAAATATAGAAATGAATAAAAAATTTATGATCGGATTTGGGATTTTGCTTTTTCTGAATATTTAGGTACAGCCCAGCTGTACTTGCTGTATGCCACGAGCCGCCACTGAATTTTGTAAAAGCAATGAGAATATTTCTTATGATGTCACGCTCTCCATGCTGCGATTTCATTGGTTGTTTTGTTATGTAATGTTATGTTATCGATTTCGGCTGCCTATTTCTAGCCTCCTTAAGAGCTTTAACACAGTCAATTACGCCTCGTAATTTAGAACCCTAGTCAAGTGACGAGGTCAACACCTGAGCGGGCACCCAACGGAACTTCAAGCGACATCGTACGCTAACGCCGTGGGGACTTTCAACTCCACAGATTTAACGAGCACGTATATCGCAGTGTACTCGGGTACCCCGGTGATTTTTTAACGGATTTTTTTTCCACTAGCACGAATACGTCTTATATGGCTATAGGATAAGGATAGAACCAAGAACCTTCTCGGTGAGAGGCTCGTTGCTTACACCTCTCGGCCACCGGGGTCTGGTTGTTTTGTTTTCTTTGACAAAGTGTTGAAACAAGCTCATTGGTTTTTTAAAACGTCACGCGCTCCGAACTGCGATTTCATTGGTTGTTTTGTTTTCCTTGACAAAGTGTTGAAACAAGCCCATTACATTTTTATCAAAAGTAGTTAATAAATTTTAATTATAAGTTTAATTATAGTAATGGGGTTGTTTCATGTCTCTCGAATTACTATTATTTTGGTATCGGGAGTGAGTTTTCGAAGAGAATATTTTAGTTGTTAATTTTTTAAAATTACAAGCCGAGCTGTAGCACACTTCGGAATTTCCCCCTCAGGGCCCTAGCAACGGGCCCTTAGCAACTCCTTGAAGGACCAGCAATGCTCATAGTTGCATAGCGTTACACTCGGATATTGCTAATTTTATGGTTTTCGGCGTATGTTTAGGCTTTTTATAATGTCTTAGCTTGATTTTGTGTTGAAGAAAAGGTACATGAATAAAATTCCACAGTTAAACGGTGAAGATTCATAGACTGGGGATCGAAAAACGCTAAAATTGGATAGTTTTCCGAAACTGACAAGGAAGATTTTCCGGCCTGGCAAAGCGATTCCAGCAACCCATTCCTTTTGGCGATACTATTTGTTGGCGATTTTTATTCATTAAAGTTTAAAGTAAACAACCATATGTTTGTGCGTGGCTGGCATAAACTTTTAAAACTGGTAAGTTATTAATTTTTAATACTAATTTTAAAATTATTGTAAAATTGTAAGCTATGAATACTCAATTGATTAATTTATATTGTTGTTTAAAATCTTTTACAGTTATCACGCGTTCCTGTTAAAAATGCAAGTTGGTACGTCCGTCGGTCGCGAATGTAATTGTTTTCCCATGAAGCACAATTTTTTTTAAATAAAAATTATTAAGTGAAGTATTCAGAGTAAATGTTTAATAAGCCATAACGGTTCATTATTTTGGTCCTTTTAGTTGCTACTTTTCTGTACCAGAGCCGTACCACAGGAGCTTCTAATCTAAAACCTGATAATCAAATGTAAATGAGGTCTTAATAGTAGGTTGACCAGACTTGCTGCATTTCGCAGTACAGTACTGGCTTTTGTGCTGCCGATTTCAAAGAGTCTTTAAAATATGTAAAATGTCTTGTTTTTTTGTATTTATACTGCATAATGTCCTGCATTTTTGTGTGGTGATTAAAATTCTCCATTAGAACCATAAGTATAAAAAAATTTTTACCGACAACTCTTAACCAAACCAGAATAAAGCGACTCTCTACATATACTCTCAATCAGTAGTTAATCATAAATGGCAGGCAAGAGCTTCATAATATCGTAACCTAAAAATAAGTATTTGTTTTAAATTTTTATTGTTCTGAACCGTTTAAGTGGTTTGCACCATATTACAAGAGTTGAGTCGATTACAAGAATGAAACAATACTATAAAATAAACATGAATAAGTTTGTTTTATTGTATCTTATTGTATTTTATTGTATTGCATCACTTATTGTAGTAAAAAATTTTAGAAAGAAAATACGACATCCAATACTAAATTATATAGGTTTTGTTAGCATATGTTTAAATTTTCAATGTGCAACTCTTTATGTTTATATTTCTTTCATGATGTAGTGGTAAATATTAATGTAAATTTTTTTCTCCTTCATTTAGGCAAATACTAAATATGGTTTGTGTCTGGATGCTAGTTAAATCAATTATATAGCATTCATTCACAAGTGTATTTTTAGTTCTTAAATTCAGCTACCTGCATCAGCCGAACACTAGAAGCTGCAACCCCTTGAAAAAGACCAACATTATTGACCTATGTTTGGATTAGAACAGCGGTTCCCAACCTGGGGGCGATCACCCCCAAGTGGGCGATTTGTGTTATCAAGAGGGCAAAAAATACTTGAGGGGCGATGATTATTCAAAGAGGGAATATTAAAATAATGTTGTACCTTTAACCTTTGTACGGGTAAAATCATTTTCCAACCATAACCAAACCAGCCAATTTTTACATTCAACTCTCTTAAATTTTCTAGAAACCAGTAAAAATATCTTAGTAGTAAATTATTTCACTTTTGTTCTTTAAAAATATGTGTTTTATGTTTTTCTATTTTATTTAAGAGTGACCGGATAGAGCTTCTTTGGTTGCTTTTATAAACGGTTAGTAAAAGTTGTTTTCATATAAAGCCTTTCTTGTAACTCTCCATAAGTTATTTTTTCTTTTGGTTTAAAAAAGTAAACTCTTTAGTATAAAATTTTAGTAATCTGTATTGTTTAATTTTGCGAGCCATTTGGTTATATTCCGAAGAACTGCATCATACGGAAAAGTACCTATGCTGGAGCCTTATAACCAAATGTTGGCCGAATAGTGCATACTTTTGCATGTCAATTAGAAATAAGATGTAATAGCATTTATCGGAGTAAAATTTTAGAAAGAAATTACATTCACTGCAAACAAACCCAGCTAGTCTTGTAGTTTATCATTTTATTTATTGTGAATAAAACATTTTTTCTTATTATGAATTCAATTTGTTTTGTTTTTTTAAGTAATGTAACATATAATGCTCAAAACTTATTGATGTGTTCTAAAGCAATTTTTATATATTAAATTGAAAAGCCTTTTTTGTTTCATTGTTATTGTAGGTTTAGAATATCAATGGAAGGAGAAAATAGAAAATATTTGAAAAGGCAATAATATAGAAAAAAATCTAACTTAAGAATTTGAATGTTCATGTATGACAGTAAAAATGAAGCAATGCACATATTTACTCATAGAGAATTAAGTACATTATTTAGCAGGTTCACTAAATACTTATCAGATCGACAAATTAGAGAATTAAAAGTCAGAGTTCTTATGTTACCATTACAGTGGAAAATTGGAAATATGGGGATTGAGTTCTTTGCTCAGAGTTTTATATAACTATTAATACAATATATGGGTCAAGCAGAAACTTGTAGATAATGGGGATCATTCATTAATACATTTATCTTTAAAAGAGCTGTTGGGCAGCAATAAGACCCGAATATACATGGGACATTTAGGATATTTGGACAAAGTAATTAAAACAATGAGTGTTTTTAAAACTCTGTATAATGTCAACAAATCCCAAGAAAAAAATAACTGCCAAGAAAAAAATACGAAGCCAACAGTGGCGCCGGAACCGGTATGGCAGGTATGGCAGTTGCCATACCCGCTTTTGCAGTGGGGCCGGAATTGTTATGGCAGCTGCTATACCAACTTTTGCACAGATTATATGTTATGCGTTTTTTTTCATTCTACAGAATCAAACCCAAAAGTGACCATGTGAAAAAAAATCCAGCAAAAACAATTAAGCTTGCAAATAATCTTTAAACCACAACTTCTTTTTCTAGTCGGTAACATTAAAATGTTTTTTATATAAGTACAGGGTGTCCCAAAAATCACTTTATTCTGGCATTGAAAAATCACTGTGCGTATTGTATTAGGAATTTTTGAATGTTATAATGAATGTTATGTTGTTTTGAATGTTGTTTGAATGTTTTCTCCTATAAGTTTATTATTTTTCTAAAATTGTTTGGTATTTTACGTTCAGAACAGAATACTCACAGTGATTTTTCAAAGCAAGAGTACCGAGATTTATGAAACACCCTGTAGTTCGAAAGTCACAATAAATATCCAAAACAAACCCTAAGAAACTGTATTTTCAACCATTCTGCCTTCCCAATGTCGACTGTAAGATGACCGAGAGGAGCACACATGATGACAGTGTGTACATTGCTTTGTATAAACCTTTAAGGGTTTATTTAAAAGTATGCTCTCAGGCACCAAAACTAGAGCATTTGAATTATTGTTGTTACTACACAAAGGCATATGGTTTACGAATTCCTTATCTGTTGGATAGGAATTAAGACATTTGTCACAATGTATATGATTGTTCAATGCTCCTTTTGAACACTTTTTTAAGTGACGACTAAAATTAGGTTGGTTTGAGTAAGTTTTAAGGCAAATGTCACACTTTCTTGGATATGTTACCTTTTGAGGCCCACCACCAGTACGATTAACTGAGCCTGGATGGTTGTTTTCCAAAACCATTTCATTGCAGCTTACTTCTAGAGACTGGTATTTATTACTAATTCTAACATTTAACATTATATAGTAATGATTCTTTACTTAAACATTGCCTATTTTGAAATTGAACTAGTGATGAATCGACATGCAATGCCAGAAGTAGATAGACGATTAGTAGAATGTAAAGGAACAGGTTTGAGAGGAAGAGTAGCGGCAGCCAGAAGTGTCCTCAGCAGTACAGACTGTGAACGGGGAATCAGGGAGATAGAAGGTGAAGACAAAGTGTTAGAGGATCCAGGCAAAATAAAAGGTGGTTGTTTCTGTGAGCCTAGCAAACCCTGAGAAAGTGGCATCACAGGCAAAATAAAAGCTGGCTGTCTAGTAAAGCTTACTTGCTGTTTAGAATGGGATCCAATGGCCAATTTTGAACGTCGTTTAGTAACAGCTTACGACCACAATTCCAATTCTTCAACTTTGTAGGCTGTTCAGCAAAACCTACTGGTTTTTTAGAAAAATTTACTTGACTCTTGAGAGACCCACTAGAAGGACATGACTGTCGAATTGTGCATACAACATGGAGCTTAGAATTGCACTTAACAGCTAACCTAGGATGGCGTTTAGAAGTTACAAGAGTCCATTCCTCAGAAGTAGGTGGTTTACTACAAGTAACAGGCACTTCACAAGAAACATGTACAGATTCTTTAGCAGAAATTACAGATGGATGCAAGGCAGGAGCAATCAGGGCCGCCGACAGGATTTATGGGCCCCTATGCAACTTAGTTCGGGCCCCTAACTCATTAGTAACTTTTCTAATTAATAATATTAACTAATTAATAAGTTAATTCATTATATTTATTATAAATTAACAATTATATTAAATGTAAAAATATTTATTCCCTAATTAATAAGTTAATTAATTACATTAATTATTATTAATTAACAATTATATTAAGTATAAAAATATGGATTCATTAAAATCAAATTATTTCATTATAATGATTTTAAACTTATGGCAACTATTAATGAACACTTCCAACCCTTATTTCTAATTAAACTTACTAATTTATTATTAGTTAACAAAAATTTCACGTGTGTTGGGGAAATCTCTAAAGCCCCTTGTCAGACGTGGGTTCACCATCATAGACCGCGTATACACGAATACGTCTGACACCCCTGACCCTTGGAAGACCTTGGTATGGAGGTCTTTTTGGTGGATATGACGGTCTAGGACCGTGGTATCCAATTGCAGTCGGTAAACTTCAAAGGAAAAATGGACTACAGGGTCTTTTCGTGGCAGAAACGCATTTTTTTTTCGGTTTCTAAAACGAGTTTTAGTGTTGTTGGTTGGGGTAATTTCAAGACAGTAGCCCTTTTAGTTAAAAGACACTGTTTTTTATGTGCAAATTTTATTAAAATAGTTTAAATAAACTCAGATTTAACAATAGATATTTTGGTCTAGCATAGAACCTTAATTAATTTTAAATAGACTCTCCCCCCCCCCCCTCAAAAAAAAAACAATAATAATCAAATCCCCCTTTATATATTTCCAAATATATGGGCATTATCTTACAGACAAAAGATTTACAATGAGCATGCACTCGGTGCAATAAAAATACAGAAGCAAACTTACCCGATCACCACCCCACCGGAAACGGCCAAAGGTCAACTATCCCTCTTGACCTTGTGGTTTTTTTACCCTCGGCCCCCACCCACGCCTGGCCTTATTGCATTCCATTCCCAGCCCCAGCCTGAAAGTATCGCATTCCTAGTGGGGTTACTTTCAACTTTTCGATACCAAAAAGGTTTCAGTTAATGGGCCATTCTAATAAAAAAGTACAAAATTATACAATGTCCACTCTGTTAATTTTATTATTATTTTTAAATATTAATTAAAATTTTGAGTTTGAATTTTCTATTAATAGTTTTGAAATTATTATTCCATTTTTGAAAATTAACCATTTTACATAATATTTAGAACTAATTGTTAGTGAAGAAATTTTAAAATTACTGAATATAATTGCTTCAATGGGAATATTTCTTATGATGTCACACTCTCCATGCTGCGATTTCATTGGTTGTTTGGTTTTCTTTGACAAAGTGTTGAGACAAGCCCATTTCTGTTAAAATTTTGAATTAATTTTCGTTTAAATAGATTTCTATTGACCTTTTTGGGAAAAATAATGAAAACACTTTGACATACACAATGAAATTTTCAAAATATTTATAATAAAAGGCAAATTCTGTTGTAAAAAGCAAATAGTTACACATAATGCACAGATTTTAAACTTATCATTTTCAAAAGACCCTGTTAATATTAACTATCAAATAAGCTTAACATCATATTAGTTACTACATACAAAATTATAACTGTAAACAAAAAGAGAGAATAATTAATTAGATAAAAGATAACAAATCATCACTTACATCTTGAGAACTTTCGAAATCAAGGTACTGAATTCAGTGTTGCAAAATTAGTAATTTTCGTTAATTAATTTAAATAACCAGAATTTATTTTAGATATTTAATATCATTAATTTATTAGTTATTTTTGATAATTAGTTTTTTTTTATTCATTTCTAAAAAATATCTTTATTTGACAAAAAGAGAGAGAGAGAGAACGAGAAATGCAATTCAAACTTCTGGGTTTTGGGAGACAGTGTTTGCCGTCAGGGCCATTGGAAGTAAGGAATACTCTCTTTTTATTGGTCCTGCTAGTCTTTTGCTACAAGGGAGAAGAAGCAGGAGATCAAGATATAGATAAGGAACTTGGAGTAAGGGGTTTATCCCCCGCCCCCCAGACAAACAGGAAATGAATAAGATAAAAACTCTCTTCTCGGTCTTCCTTGCTCAAAAAAAAGTCTTGTCTGCCCACAGGACAAAAAACGGCGAGTCCAGTTATTATTTCGAATCATCTGAAGCCTGAAGGTGACAAACTGGACATTTTTTTAATAAATATAGTGCATTAAAAATAATTTTAATTGTAACTATTTTTGGTACACTAAAATTGGTGTATACCCTATTTCATAATCCTATCAAAAATAGTAAGTTTCGGAAAAACTAATTTATAATATTTCAGTTTTATTCTAATTTGTTTCGAATCCGCAAAAATATCAAAACTAAAATTTTGATATTAACTGGACTTTGCATTAAAACTGCAAGTGCCCTCTCATTTGCTATTAGAAATATTTGTTTTACACATTTAGTAAATGCGAAGAGGGCTTTCCCTAATAATAAATGTTAATTGCTTTTTAAAAATCAAAAGGTGTGGGGGATAAATCAATCCCTGAAGGGTCTTATGAAATTTATTACTAAAGAAGGAATAATTTCGCAGTTTAAATTATCGAGTGAAAATAAGTCGTAATTTTCTTTTTAAAAATAATTCTAAAAAGTTTTGAAAAATTGTAATAAAAATTACAATAAACACTAACATTTCCCATTTCCGCATTTTTTTCCTAATTTAATAAATTTTGAGGTTTTAAAAGAATGGGGACCTTAGGCCCCGTATCCGTTAGTAAATATACCCTAAAGTGACAGCGTTTCCTCCCGCTTGTTAAATATTTTAATGAATTTTGCGTGTCAAGTTGTCCTAAAAAATAAATGATTGAAATTCATGAACATTGCAATAATTCTAACGAATTTTACAAAATTAATTAAAAATGTGTAAAAAATTTTAATAATGGAATGCAATTTTCGGTCTCTTTCCACTAGGGGCCCTAATCCTGGACATTACGGGCCCAATGTTAATTCACTGCCTTCTCTATGATAACTGCCTGTCCGTTCTTAAAAAAAGCTGTATTTGCGTAGGGACAAGAATCGCCAGTAGGGAGCGCTGCTAGCGTATAGTAGCTGTTTGTTTACATTCCTTTGATTACAACGCAATAGAATTTTCAACGTCCGATTTAAACTTATTTTTACGACTTTAAAACCAACTGAAATTGTTTATAATGGCATATTGTTGTATTCCGAAGTGTAATTCGAAGTTTGCGAAGGGTTGCAGCATTTCATTTCACGGAATTCCAGCGAACGAAGAGCTAAGAAGTAAGTGGCTAAAAGTCATTTCGAGGAAGAACTGGACACTGAACTTTACTTATAACTACTCTCGTATCTGCAGTAAACACTTCTTGGATTCTGATTTTAGTCACACTACGAAGTTTAAACGACTTTTGAAAAATGCCGTACCAAGTGTTTTTCCGGAATATCCGAACTATTTACAGCCTCCATCTAAAAAGTTGCGATCAACAGCTGTGTTGGAAAAACGAAACTGTATTGAAAGTGAACAACTTCCGAAATTAAAGGCGCAATCAAACGAACAGAACTGTGAGTTTCCATTGATAGAAGAAAAAACTAAAGATGCAGAAGCTCAAGTCGATTTTATAGCCAAGGAAAGAAACAAAAAACTAAATGCTTCTAAAGTTCAAACTAAAAAATATTTGAAAAAGCTGCAACAGTTGCAAGTCAAGTATGACCAAACTATAACTTTACTAAATGAGTATTTGGACAATCCTTTATTAACATCTTTCATCAAAGTATTGAATTCTAAACGAGATAATGAGCCTTCAGCTTCATTTGTAGTGGACTTGGTAAAAAAAACTTTGGTAAGAAACATCCAACCTACTCGGAGACCACAATTCGCCAAAGTTTGTTGTGGAGGGCTTCTTCGACTAAAGGATATGAATATACCCGAAGAAACATTTCCCTTAAAGCTTAAAATGTGTTTGTTTTTAGCTTTTTAAATTCCATTATATGTTATTCTTATTTAATTACAAAATAAGAACAACACAAATTACATTTCGCTGTGAAAAATGATTTTTGTCTATTTTCTTCTCTTTTTCAGAGACCTTTCATAATATTTGTACAAATAGGGAAAATAGGCATTACCAACTTTTTCAGTTTTCTAACTATTTTACTATATCTTTTTTATGGAACTTCTCATATGATTTTTTTTTATTTTATTATTTCTTATAAATTGTACTTGTTGTTTTCTTAATAATTGTATATTTCTAATAAATCGTTAATTGTAAACTGTCTCTTTAACTTCAAACAACACCTTTGAAATATTTATCTTATCAAAATAAAGCTTGAGAACTAGTTAAGGAAATACAGTTGCAACTCCAACACATTTACAATTTTTTCTTTCTTTTAATTTTTAAAGAAATATATTAAAAATATTATTGCAAATTCAAGGTACTTCTTACAAAATTACTGGTGTTGAGCAGAATGATTGAATAAAATATTTTTATAATCTGTGCAAATTAACTATTACCATCCTTTTACAGATATAGAGAGATATATAACTAGAACTTTTATATTTTGCACTTAAAACTCCTACAAGATATAAAATTATGATTTTTCTGGGGGATCATAAGCATATAATTTTTAAGTGATTAATTTATTGCCTTAGTATGATTGAATAAAATATTTTTATAATCTTAAATCTATGCAAAATAACTATTACCATCCTTTTACAGATATAAAGATATATATAACTAGAACTTTTATATTTTGCACTTAAAATTCCTACAAAATATAAAATTATGATTTTTTTTTGGATCATAAGCATATAATTTTTAAGTGATTAATCTATTGACACACTAATTTGAATAATTTAAACGCGAAAAGAAGATTTCCTCACAGTTGTACTATAGCGAGAGAGCGAGATTGATTATACGTTGCGAGCGCTCGTAGTGGCGGATTGATGTACTATCGTCATCTTGTCGTAACAGGGGAAGAGCGAAAGTCGGACAGGCAGTGTTAATAGAGAAGGCAGTGGTTAATTTTAAACTAATAATATTTTAGTGATTTGCAAATAAAAATTATTTTTCTTTTTTAAAAAAATTAAAAAGAAGGGCCCCTGGCGCGGGCCCCTTTAATTTTTTTTGGGCCCCTACAATGCATAGTTTTTTTCCCCCCCCCCCCCTGTCGGGGGCCCTGGGGGCAATGCCAAAGGGTTTGTTTCACAAAACTTAGAAAAAGGGTTCAGGGGGGGGCAAGATTAAAGGAAAAGGATGTGGAATCAAAAGGGGGTATTCATTGGTTTCAAAAAACACAGGTGTTGTTAAACCAAAGGGCAGCAAGCATGGGAAAATTCATAACAACAAAAGGCGAAGAGAATCATCAAAGTAGCTAGGGTTTCTCAAAACATAGAATGAGAAAAGAATTTCCCATATTTTTTGCACAGACTCTTAAAAACTCCGAAAAAAAGTTGGCCAAGCGCTGGTTCCTTGGAATTTGGCATGGGTCCTTTTTCGCCAAGTAATGCTCCCCGAGGGTTATGAGACCTAAAAAAGAAAAAAAAATCTCGAACAAACATAGCTTTGAGTTTTTCCTTTAAATGTTTTAAACTTGTGATTGGGGCATCAAGCTTTGAGCCCAAAAAAATTTCCCCCCTACAACGAGGCAAATAAGACACAAAACGGAATGTCAGGATTTAAGTGCAAAATTTCGAAAGACAATCGTACTTTTTTAAGCATAGCTTCAAAGTACTACGACCGATGTTAGTTTTCCCACGTGAAATAAAAACACAAACATTTATTCTCTAAAAAGAAATTTTACAGGTCAATCCTTCTATTCCAATACCCAAAAAAAAAAAAAATCAGATCATCGCGTAAAAATAAATCGTCGGCCAAAAACTGCTTCAAGTATTTGATCATAAATCCCCCAAAATTTTTGGCTCTCATCTTTTAATTTAAAAAAGCGAATAAAAAATATAATAAAAATTCTCACAAAGCAAAAAGAAAAGATACAATGAAATAACTCACGTGCGGACCGGCTCAAGCACAAATTAGAAAGAAAGTGTTTAGTTACGTTTTTGAAATACAAAAAAAACATCACCCCTCGAAGTTCCGTTGGTGCCCGCTCAGGTGTCGACCTGTCACGACCAAAGGGTTTTAAAATACGAGGCGTTATTGGGTGTGTTAAAGCTCCTGAAAGGGGCTAGAAATGGCAGCCGGGAACGATTCCTTACCTTAAACCCAAAAAAGCACACAAACCCGAATATAATGTCACCCAAACCCAACCACCAACCACCTTTCCAACATCACCAATACGAATGACTATCTTCTAGACTTGTCTCCGTTTTTTAGCTAACAAAAAAAATCAAAAA